>JAMJFZ010003398.1:0-92517 GCA_026225945.1 Cricetomys ansorgei
AGAGCAGTGACATGTTGGAACCTGTTACGATAGACTCACAACAGCCAACAGTGTGACTCTCTTGACCTGTTGAACATTCAGGGACCTGACACTGTCCACTTGATATAGGCCACAGCAGAAGTATCGCTCACTATAAGAATCAAATACTGCCAAACCACCCCAGAGCCTATTATTAAATTGTTTATTGGACCTTCTCATGAGGAGCTTGAGAAAACACTGGTGGCATCAAGAAGTCAGAGTACCCCTGTAGGTCCCACCAACTGCATGATCTTCCCTACTCCCACAGCTGCTTTGGGGCAGAGTGGAGGGGCAGCCTGGACAGCTGCAGCCTCTCCTTAGGGAACTGAGGCTCAGCTTTGTACTTTGGGGTGAGTTCCATGATTTTGCCCCCCCCCACCTCTCTTTTGATATGGGGATCTTGCTTTGTTGCCCAGGCTGGTCTTGAAATCATAGACTTGAACAATCTCTCCCATCTCAATTTTCTGAGCAGCTGAGACTATAGAGCTAAACCACCATGCCTGACTTCGACTCATTTTCCGTACTTGTGCCCTCCCCCCTAGCCACAGAACAAATGCAGCCTGAGTGGACACTGCCTCTGCATTCCTGCGCTCGGCACTGAGTCCCCACTGCCACACCTGTGTACTTCTTTATCCAGATGGGGCTCCTGGAGGGTGGAGCCACGCCATATCAGTCCTGTGGGAAAGACAGGTGTCTCTTGACTGTTCCAAAAGAAAGTAGCAAGTAGGTAAGAGCTAGCGCACCCCCCCACCCCACCCCCATTTTCCAGCTTGGGGATGGGGAGTTCAGGTAAAGACTGAGCCTTAGTCTCTGTAGAACAGAAATGATGGCACCTGTATTAGGGGGTGGTTTTGAAGACTAGATGAGACTGTAGTTATAACCTAGTCTGTGTGTGAAGGACCTAGGCTGGGGTGGGAGGATGCATGGTCTGGCCAGGTCCCTCTGAAGGAAAGGCAGGCAAACTGATCAGAGCTGTCTCCCCCACCCCCACAATGGTGCCTCGCGAACTCCTTAATATGTTGAATCCCTTATGTGCAGAGGGACTGTATCTGAACACAGGATTTTTAGGCGGTAGCTATGGTTCAGCAAGTCAATAGTTAGGCAGGACCATGATCTAATGGAGCTGTGGCTTTATAAATGAGGAACCTGGGCTTGGGGTGTAGTTATTCACAGACTGATTGTGTAGCATTCACAGAGCGATCTTTAGTACCACATAAGCTAGGCATTTAGTTCACAGTTATAACCCTAACCACTCAGGAAGTAGACACAAACTAAGAAGTTCAAAGTCATCCTCAGCTAAATAATGAGTTCAAAGCTAACCTTGGCCATATGAGACTATCAAGAAGAAAAAGGAGAAGAAGGAGAAGGAGAAGAAAGAGAAGGAGGAGAAGAAGGAGAAGGGTAAGGGGAAGAGGAGGAAGAAGAAAAAAGAAGAGGAGGAGGAAGAGGAGAAGACAGAAAAGAAGACTTGCTAGTGGCGCATGCCTCTAATCCTAGCATGTGAGGGGCTGAGACACAAGGACTACAAGTCTGAGGCTAGCCTGAGCTACATAGAAAGCCCCTATGTCAACAAGAATAAGAGAAGGTAATATTTGAAGAGAGGGCAGGTACCCTAGACACAGGGCCCACAGGTATCAAGGTCTTCAGTTGAGAATGTACCTGGTTCTAAAAGGAACCAGTGTAGTAGTAGTATGCTGCTGTGGTAGCATAGGATGGAAGACACAGAGCCTTTCCATAGGTGTAAAACCTGACAGGCCTCAGCAGGGGGAGCCACTGTCATGGCCAGCGCTATACTGCACAGTGGAACCCTGAGCATCTGAGCTCAGGTGTTTTTATTGTTCCAGAACTCCTCAGGTGTTCTACTGATAGCACGTGCAGATCATGAGCAATCAAACATCCCCCACATTAATCCAATACCTGCAAACAATGCAAAACACCAAGACCTAGGGTAACCCCTCACCCATAAAACAATTATGCATAAAACAATTATTTTATACATAACCAAAAATAAACTTCTACAACAAACCAGAAGGCTGAAGCAGAGGAAGCAAGACCACAATCCCTCTATCTAGATGGCACAAGGCCCTGCAGCAACTGTGATGGCAGCAAATACACCCACTGAGCCCTCCCCACCTTCGCCTCGCCTGACTTCACGCAGTTGCTTTCATTAATGCATTCAACACTCACGATTGCCCTCCCAGAAAGGGGGTCCTGTGCTTTCTATGTGCAGAGACGGAGGAGAGAGGCGGCATGAGGAGCTCAAACTACTTAGAGACTGACTTTCTTTCAGAGTAGGGTGGCCACGGGGAGCTTTGAGCAGGAGTGACGTGACCTGACTCACATTGTCCAAGGCTAGCCCTGGCTGCTGCACGAGACCAGACTGTCCTGGGACAGGCGGGGGATGTGCTAAAGAGCTATTGCCACACAGCACTGGGGCAAGAGATATGTAGAGTGGATAGAGGCGTGTGGATTTCCCAGGATCTTCCCAACACACAGGATGTCCCCAGATGTCACTCCCCTCCTAAAGCAAGCGCAGAAAGGCAGGGGAGATGCTCCAGGCAGTCATGGCGGCCACACTTCTGCAGGCTCAGTCACCATGGACGACCACATGATCCACACTTGGCACAGTCCTGGAGGCAGAGGGCAAACTCCTACCCACCATGGCTAATTTGACAAGCCAAAAAGATCTTTGCGTATCAAACTGCCTTGGTGGTGGCCACTCTGATGCCTTTTAGCTTTTACTCAGCAGCTGGGGCCCTTGCAACTTCCCCTTGCAAGCCTATGCAAGCCTGCACAGAGAGGCATGTCTCTTCTCAGACCGTTCTCCCAAGTCCGTTTTAGACAACCTCGTTCAGTCTGCCAGGCTGGGGCCACCTCCTTTGGGCCCTGCAGAGCTGGGGCCAGGGCAAGGGCCGGTCATGGTCACATTTTCACGTATTAGCTTCTGTGAGGCAAATTGCGTGAGGGTTGGAGAGTCGGCTCCTCGGAACAACGCTGAAGGCGGGGCCTTTCACTCCCGTTTCACAGGGGTGGGAAAGAAAGACTCAGATGTGAAGTAACATACAAAACCCCACAACTACAGAAGAAGAATTGGAACCCAGGACCGCCAGGCCCTCCTCCTTCTCCCTGTATGACTCATGGAGCTGCTGTCCTGGCTCAGGACACACACCTGGGACAGAGGCATAGGGAACTGAGTTGCAATAACCAAGGTTGGAGACTCACCACTTAACAGCGATGGGGCGGGCATCTAGTCTTCTTAGGCCCCAGGTCCCTTGTGTGAAACTTGAGGATGATCACTAATGATCACTAAGGCTATTGTCATGCCTGGGAGGGAAATGAGTCTGATCACATAAATACTTAGCTCATATTAAACACACGGGAGATGTTCGCTATTATTCTGATTACTGCTATTCCTTATCAATAAGTTCAGACCCTGCCCTTCTTCCCATTTGTGCTCTCACAGCAGCTACTGAAGAGAACATGGCTGCAGCCAGA
Organism: Cricetomys ansorgei; assembly: GCA_026225945.1. Taxonomy (NCBI): domain Eukaryota; kingdom Metazoa; phylum Chordata; class Mammalia; order Rodentia; family Nesomyidae; genus Cricetomys; species Cricetomys ansorgei. The sequence continues at coordinate 3,514 of JAMJFZ010003398.1, forward strand.
CTGGCTGGCTTCCTGCTTTCCAAACCACATGTCACACAGCCTTGTCCTGTCTGAAGCTTCCTCTGCCTCCAGGGCCAACATCTGTCCTTGGAGAGCTTTCCCAACAGCCTTAGCTTTCAGCCCCTCTAGGTTACAGAAAGCCTGGAGTGTGTGTATGGTAAACATTTCATGCCAGTCCTGGCTGTCTCCTCTCTCTGCTTTATTATTATTTTAAAATATTGTCTAGGGTGGGCCAGGCTGGCCTCAAACTCACTCTATAGCTGAGTCTGACTTTGAACCTCTGACCTTTCTGCCTCCACCTCCTGAGTCCTGTGATTATAGGCATGTACTACCATGCCTGTTTTATGAAGTGCTGAGATTTGAACCCAGGGCTTCATGCAGACTAGACAAGCACTGCACTAAGTGAACCACCTCAGCCTCAGGGCTGGCATTTCCATCTCCAGATGGAAGAACACTTAGAAGTCAGCAAGGTGTGTGTGTGTGTGTGTGTGTGTGTGTGTGTGTGTGTGTGTGTGTCTTTGTGTCTGTATGTCTCATTTTTTCCTAGTACACTGGTAAGGAAACTGAACCACACTGAGATTAAGCAGCTAGTAGATGGTAAACTCAGAACTCTGTGTTGACAAAGCCCAAGTTCCCAGCTGCCTGTGCTCTGAGTTGCCAGCACTCCTCAGCACTATTACCAGCTGTTTGTCTCCCTGGCGCTGGTCACTGTAGAATGGCTGCAGTGCCCACTTGGCTCGACCAGAGAGCTACGATGGAGTCAGCTGCTTAGCCTAGCAGGCATTGTGCTGGACCCTGCCAGACTGACCGGTCCCTGCCCTCGAGGAGTGTAAAAGATGAATGCAGGAGAGAACACACGGGAAGAAATAACTTTAGAATGGCTCGTGTTTATCAAGCTCCTTCTTTGTGCCAGGCCCTGTTCAAGCAGTAGCAGTTTACATGGGATTCGATGCTTGTTTGAGGTAGGCGAGGAAACTGGAATGCAGAAAAATTAAACAATATTCCCAGATCATACACCTGGTAAACCAGGAAGTTAGAAACGTAAAGTGCTGGGATACAGGGTGACGCTGCCAGGCCATGGGGATACACAGCAACACAGGAGGATGCAGTGTCCCTGTGAGGCACCAGGATACATACCATGACATTATCACAGCAGAGTGCACTGCAATGCTACACACCGCCTGGAGAATACACAGTGACTACAAAGCACCAGGACACACAGCAGCAAGGGAAGTTTGTGTGAAGAACAGGGAGGAGTGGTTTAGGGCAGACGGTTCTCAACCTGTGGGTCGTGACCCCTTTGGGAGTCCCTTTCACAGGGATCAACTAAGACCACCTGTATATCAGATGTTTCCATTACAATTCCTAACAGTAGCAAAATTACAGTTACGAATTAGCAACGAAAATAATTTTACTATTTGGGGGGGTCTCTACAACATGAGGAAACTGTATTGAGGGGCGTAGCATTAGGAAGGTTGGAGGAACCACTGATTCAGTGTCTGGTCAAATGTCTGAGAGGAGATTACAGCTGGTCAGGGTTTTAAAGAATAAGAAATGTCTTAAGAAGTCAGAAGGAGGTGGAAGAGAAGGACATACGTAGAGAATAGTACGCTCAAGGCTATCACAATATGTCTGGTATATATGCAGCTAAGTTCTAAAGGGGTGGCCAGGGTATGGGGTGAGGGGAAGGACGAGGAGTGCAGGTGTGTGAACAGGGGGGCTGGGAGCAGATGGCCCCCTGCCTTGCACAGATGTCAAATCAAGTACTGGGAAGTACTGGGTGTGGAATTGGAGAGATGGCCTTGAGGAGGTCACAGATGGGCAAAGGAGGAGCCAGAGTTACTAGGAGATAAAAACACAGCGGAGAATGTTGACTTAGAGCAGGATGACCTAAGTGCCATGACACCAAGGCCAGGACTTTCATTTGAATGATGAGATGGACACAGGTGTCATCTGACATGCAGGATTTTTATAGGGTGGATCCCCTTCCCTATGCCCTGAGCTCTGAGTATAACAGGGGCCCATCCAGAGCTCAGTGGCTACCTGCGGTCTCATGAGAGATCAAGTGGAGGCAGAAGAACATGTTCAGAGTATATATGCCATCTATGCCAGGCAGGTCTTGTTAAAGAAGAACCAGCCAGGGGCTGGAGAGATGGCTCAGCAGTTAAGGGTGCTGGCTACTCTTCTAGAGGACCCGGGTTCAGTTCCCGGCACTTACAAGTCAGCTCACTATCATCATCTGTGACTCCAGTTCCAGAAGATCCAGTTCCCTCTGTGGTCTCCTCCAGCACACACTGCATACACATGATGTGTGGACAGACAGACAGACACGCAGGCAGGACACTTATATACATAAAATAAAAATAAGTAAAATCTCTAGAAGCAGGAAAAACAAACAAATAGAATTACCAGCAGCAGCAGCAAGCCAGTCCTGTCTACTGAGCTCTTTAATGTTCGGGGGTGTAGATCAGGGAGAGGGGAATTTGAAGTTGGGGATATCCTGCAGGACAGAAAGGAGGAGGTGTGGTGGGTAAGTGTGGAGGAGAGAGGCCTCTCAGGAGCACGCGCGAGTCTGGGTCAAGAGAGTGGCACTGTAGGCGCATGGTGTACATACAAACGAGCAGATGTAAATTAAGAAAATAAAAAACAGACAAAACCTAAAATCAGCACACACACTGAAAAAAAAAAACAGTGTCAAATAAAACAGTCTTCAGAAAACAGAGCAAATAAATAAAGAAATAATAAATAAAAGCTGGAGCGGGGTGGCGCACGCCTTTAAATCCCAGCACTGGGGAGGCAGAGGCAGGCGGATCTCTGTGAGTTTGAGGCTCAGCCTGGTCTACAGAGGGAGTTCCGGGACAGCCAGAGCTACAGAGAGACTGTTTGGAAAACCTTTTGAAAATTATTAAGCAATTAAGTAAACATGAGCCTCAGTCTCCATGTTGCCACACTTCCCCTTAAGTGTAGTTTACTCTGCCCTCAGTGACCGTGTGTGAGAGATGGGAGGTGTGTGGCAGCGGAGGAGGCTGGGTGGGTGTGGGGAGACCGAGGGATGAGCCAAGTTCCACCTAGATTATACAACATCTGCCAGCAGAACACCTGAGTTCAGCACCTCCTGGGGAGTAGCAGGGACAGGATGCAGGACTTAGACATCTATGGGGATTTGATCTTGGAGCCGGTGTTACCTCACTCTCAAGAGGGCAACAGGAACCTACTCATGGATGGATGGGTTTCCAGCAAGAACAAGGTGAGCTGAGTCCTGGATGGCCCCACGTGGTCTCAGAAGGGCATCTCATCTGCCCCTTGCTGAGCCTGGCTGAGCTAAGACCAATGCCTCCTCCTGTTCAGAGCCACCCAGGTCTTCGCATCTGCATTTGTGTGACTCCCAGAGGAGGAAGAGGACTGTGGTCATTTTACTCTCGAGACCCATTTCAAAATTCTCTTTTCTCCGTTAACAAACACTTTGATTCCCTTCCCTTCCTTGGCCCACAGGAAAATAAACTAACAATGAGGGCATCTCCCCTACCTTGCTGTTTGGGCAAGAGGTGGTAATGGGGGTACTGGAAGCTCCTCCTAAGACAAACCCTAAGGAGGAGATGTGTCATAGAACTCGGCCAGTCACAGCCAGTTCCATCCTGCCCAGTGATTATTTATGTAGCATGGAGCCTTTCCAGAACTCCTTCCCCTTAGCTGCCCACTAGGGCATCGATTTCTACTGCTTCTGCAGTGGTGGGTATTGGCTGCCCTGCCCCAAGCCTTCCCGTGGCCACTAATTAGCTGAGGTTCAGAGACTGCACTTGACAAATGGGAAACTGGAGCCCAGAGGCTCTTCTGGGAAGCAAGAAGGGGTTGGGCCGAGTATCAGGCCTGCTCCTCTATGCTCTCTGACTTTTTGACTGGCTGTTGCTGACTCAAGGGAAAATCATGCCTGTTGGGGTATGGGCGTGGGGAGTGGGGAGGTATTCTTCCAGAGGTGGGAACATGAAAAAGGTCCAGAACTGGCAGGTAATATATTAACTGTTTCCTGAGACCCGGAGGAGGGAGAGTCTTTGCATAGTGAGTCCTAAGCCAGGAAGGAGACAGAGGTGATAGTCTCTTTCAAAGGGTGGAAAACTTGGCCTGGCGCTGGCCTCACTGTTTTGACTTAGGCTGGTTTGTTTTGGGTGGCTGTGGGAACTGCTGATGGAGAGTCTCAGGGCCCCAACCCCAAGCTGCCCTGGGCTCTACAATCATGCTTTTAGCTAAGAGATTTTCTCCCGTCACTGAGCCCCAAAGCAACTGTGTATGTAGGAGCCGGACCACGTGAAAATACCTGGCAGGAAAAGTCCCTTTTTTTCTTTTTTTAGGATTTATTTATTTTGAGTGCTCTATCTGCATGTACAGAAGAGAGCACCTGATCCCAATATAGATGGTTGTGAGCCGCCATGTGGTTGTTGGGAATTTAATTCAGGACCTCTGGAGTCTGTGCTCCTAACCACTGAACCATCTCTCCAGCCTATGGAAAAGTTTTAAATGAGGACACAGAGGAATATGTGGGACAGAATCAGAGAAGACTGCTTGCAGTAGCTCAGAATATTCTGCTGGAGTCTACAATAGCCCCTTCTCCACTCCTCCTTCCCCCACTCCCCATAAGCACTCAAGTGCTGGGTCAGAGACAGGATGCTTCTGGCTCTCAGTGGCTACAGTCCAGACAGTGCGGCCCTGGGAGCCCCTGGTGTACAACCTTCACACTGCTCCAAGCCTTCACTTAGAGCGTCAGAGAAAAACTCATCTTGGGAGGGACTCAAGGGGGCCTGTATCCCATTAAATCCCCAAGAGAAATCAGCCAGAAGTAATAAAAGTGTATAAAGCTGGCTCTGTAAAACATGAAATCCCACCCATGCCTCCATTTGGTTTGAGGTCTTCCAGGAATATTAAATTATTCATCAAAATTGAACATCAGAACTAACCACTACCACATGAACACGATCTGCGGCTCTGAAAATATCGGAGGCACTCAGACTCATGGTGTGGGATGGAAAACGGGGGCCAGGCTCCCAAGAATGGTTATACCCTCCAGGGAAGGCCCCGGGTGAAGCTTAGTTGGCTTGGGGATGAAAGTTGTGCAGAAAATGACCCGTTGCACTGGCAGACATCTTTGTGAGGCTCGTTCAAGCCCAGGTCTGGGAGTGCCCCTTCTCCCAAGACCTTTTGGTATGGCCATTTGTACATAGAAATGCCCTGTTGTTATCTAGGGCCTTCATCTGTAGTTGGGAACAGAGAACCTGGTGCTGAGGATGGTGCCAAGGTTGCTCTGGCTCCCCCTAGCACCTCTCCAAACATCAATCGTTTGGACAGGACCAACCCTCTCTCCCATTCCAACTCCAGTGATTTATGTGTATCAAGGCACAGCAGGAGGGGTTGCCAACACAACTTCTTACAGAAGGTTTGTGGTCCTCCTCTGTCCTGAGTATATCAGAATGGCCAGATGTCTGCCTTGCTCAAATGGCTTGTAAGGTAGAGGGTGGGTGAATGGACGGAGGAGAGTGGCGCCCATCTGCCACTTTAAGCCTCCATGAAGGGATGGAATCGGCCGTAGAGGTCTCTGAAGAATCTCTGGTTGGAAATGAGGCTTCTCCTTCTGCACAGCCTGGCCCCACTTCACCTCGGTGTCTTTAGCCCACAGGCAGCCTTGCCACTTGGGACTCGGGACTCATTTCATTCCACGGAGAATCCCTGGCATCTAAGGCCAGTGACTCCATTCTACCTCCACTGGCCAATTAAAGTCGCATTAAAGTCGCACCTTCCACAAGTGGACAGAATAGAGAGAAGGAGGCTGGGCGGGCCAAGGTCACGGCGGAAGGCTGAGGCAGGGCGGTGACTAGAGGAGTGGGAGGGGTCGTGAGGCCCGGGGCTCCCTCCCAAGGCGGGGAGGGGAGGTCTCCCGGGACTCGGGAACGCACTCACCGGCGAGACCACTTGGCCGACGATCTCCCGAACGGCCTCTTCACACAGAACCCCGTAGAGCTGCACTTTGGTGCTGATGTCCAGTGCGTCCGCGTCGGCCTGCTCCAGGGACGGCGATGGCGACACGGAGTTGGACTTGGACGTGAACATTCTGTCTCGGAGACGCTGCCCCGGCCGTGCCCACCCCCTTCGTGGCACTGGAAGGGACCGGGAGGACAGCGGGAAGCAGTGGGCACGGCGAGCGCGGGCAGATCGGGACGCCGTCGGGGCGCGTCCCGGTGAGCGGAGCGGGGCGCCCAGGGCCGGGGGAAGTGCAGCCTGCGGCTGGGGCGAAGCTCCGGAGCGCCGCCGGCCGGGAGGGAACTCGGCGGGGAGGGCAGCTCCGCCGCAGGCTCGTGGCATCCCTCCCCACCCCTCCCCACCGCGGCCGGCAGCCTCGATTCTGGTGGCCTGGATTGGCTGGGAGTGGCAGGTGAGCCAGTGGCAGGCCGGCCGGAGCGCCAATCAGGGCTGGCGCCTGCTGCAGGACCCGGCTCCGTGAGTCCTCACGGTCCGGCGGTCGCTCGGCGGGGGATTTGGCCACAGCGCCTCCCCACCCCCACCCAGGCACACAGCGCTCCCCCAGTTCCTTATGGTCGGTCGCTCCCGCATCAAAACGCCGACCAGGCGTGCTTGGTGGTGGGCAGGAGCCACTCCTCAGACACCTGCTCGCCCCTGGCGTGGGCGTGGTGTCAGGGAACCGGGCTTGCTATCCCAACTCAGGTTTTGAATGGCTCTGCAAGCTGCCGAACCGTGATTTCTCGCCTGTAAAGCAAAGACCCTCCTACCTCTTGGGGCAGGCGGGTGGCCAGCTAGGACTTCGGTAAGTGCCCAAGGACCCGCCTCGGAAAGAGGTTCCAGCAAGTTTCATGTCTGGAACCTGTCCCCGCAGACGGGTTTCACTCTGCGCCGCAGCGTCTGCCTGGACGAGGTCGGGTTTCTTATCCCGGCACTTGGCGTCTGTGTCCGCATTTGGCACTCAGTGTCAGTTTCAAACTGTCAATGCAGTTTGTGTTCGTGATTTATCTGCGCGCCTCCTGTGCTCCCTAGGGCTACGTGCTCTGTCCACTTCCGCTCTCGGTGTAGGCAATTGTTGACTGTGTCACTTTCTGGCCAGGCCTGGGGAGTGCCTTGTCTCCTTCTCTGCAGGTGGAAAGGCACTCCATGCACGAAGAAAAGGGCTTGCTTACTGGAGCCGCTCCCCTCCCTCTCCTCCTTCTAGTCTCTTCCAGGTTGAGAAGTCACGATTCACCTGTGCCCTCCCTCAAGGTCTGAGATTCCTCTGTGTGAAATAAAGAAGCGAGATTTCAACAGATACTGCAAATAAACGGGTAACCCGAGAGCCAAATCAGTTTGCTCAGACTTTATTAATTTGCTCCGAGCAAGCAACATTGAGGTATATTTAGTATACCGCATCTCTGGGGCTCACTTGATGAATGCATACACCATGTAAGATGTATGCAAAGCAAGATAAGGACATTTCCGGTTCTTGCACCCTTCTCCAGTCAACCCATACTTTGCTCACTTTTCACCATTCCCTTAATGTCTTAAAATATTTGACCTGACGGCCCTTAAAGGTAACCTTTAAAGGACTCACCATCTTCGTCTCGCGCTGTCTTATCTGCCTGCCCAGCTTTTCTTCTCTGCAGTCTATAAAACTGTTTTTATCTTACTGAAGATCAAACATGGGGTCTTGTGAATGTTAGGCATGGGCTCTACCTTTGAATTACACCTCCCGTCCCTTGTGGGTGCTCAAGTTTATAATCCTGATATTCCTGGATACTTTTCTTACTTTAGGAGTCCCACTCTTCTGAGATACAAAAAAATCAAAAACAAAACAAACAAAACTTGCAGCAAGAACCTGTGGTATTGTTCCCTGGAGCACAGTAGAACCTTAAAGTGCAGGTAACAGACACAAGGAAGCAGCATGCTTCTGCTTTTTCCAGGGAAGGAGGTGGCTTAAGGCACTTGACTCGCTTTGAGTGGTTAGTGTGCCTTCCGGCTGCCTCCCTGATGCAAGGGTGCCAGCTGCCGTGGTAGTCCCTTGGAGTCAGAAGCCTGGCAGCACAGGACAGCAGCAGCTAAGGCTCTGTGGCACTGAGCAGGGTTTGAGGTACTGTTCTGGAAACTTCCATTCAGGCCTGGCTCTCTGGCCCTCCTGATATCCTTTTAGCAAATTCATTCTTGCTCTCCAGAATCAGGTCAGTACAGCTCTGGCCTTGTGGTAAAGATCAGTGAAGAGCTTGTGAGTCGAGGCATAGGTAGGACCATTTGTGAGAGACTTTTCAAGGGGAAAGGGCTGAGTGAGCCCACGGATTTCTGGAAAACATTCTGTGGTAGAAGAAACAGAGGCGAGCTTCCTTCACAGGCAGAAGAGAAAGCAATCTTTGCTTGTTTTGTCTGTAGGCAGGACATCTGGACGGCCCTCAGCTAATAGCAGCTAACATTGGGTAGAACAACTGTATGATGCAAGCAATGAGATATTTCAGTGCTTCTCCTCCTCTTGCAAAACAGCCCAGATGATGCCAGGTCAGGCAAAGCACTCCCGTTTCCATTGTGTTCACTGCCCAGTTGATGGGAGGCTTAATGCACACAGAGTTCTGGGGAAGACAAAACAAGGCAGGGCTACAGACCAGGGAGCTCAGGGCTACCTAAGCATTTCTCCCCACCACCCCCTCACCTCATTCTCTCCCTCTCTCTCTCTCTTCCTCCCTCTTTTCCTCCCTCTGAATTAGTATCTTGCTATGTAGCCCAGCTGGTCTCAAATTTGTCATCCTCCTGCCTCCACTTCTGAAGTGCTGTAATTACAGGCATGTACTACCATCTTGCCCAGGATTGCCCAGTCTTAGTAATCAAATGAGACCACAGTGGGAACTCAGGCTTCCTAAAGGTGTCTGTCCCTCAGCTTCCTGGTTAGGCATGGAGCTGCGGATCTTAACGTGCTGTTTGCAGCTTACCTCATTCAGCTAATTGTGACAAGAGGCTAAGGGGAACATTTTATTCTTAATTGCCCCATGAGAAAAATCAAGATTAAAAAAGTTTATCTAGCTCTTATTTTAGGTTTGGTGAGTCATGTGTCCCCCAGGAATTTATCCATTTCTTCTAGATTTTCCATCTTTTTGGAACACAGGTTTTCAAAATATTCCCTAATTCCCATGGGTCCTGGGTGCCATGCCACCCAATCCCCCACCATGCCTTTCATCGCTAACTTTTTTTAGACGATGTCTCTCTGTGTAGCCCTGGCTGGCCTGGAAGTCATTATGTAGACCAGGCTGGCCTTGAACTCACAGAGATCCTCCTGCCTCTGCCTCTGGAGTGCTGGGATTAAAGGTGTGCGCCGCCATTCCTGGCTCTAAATTTTCCTAATATTGGTCTTCCCAGTGAGTCTGGCTAAAAGTTGTCAATCTCGTCTGTATTTTTAAAGAACTAATTCTTGGAGCAGGGCAGATGGCTCGGTAGTTAGGGGCATTTGCTGCTCTCTTGCAGAGGACAAGGGTCCAGTTCCTAGCCCTCAACGTGCTGGCTCACAACCACCTGTAACTCCAGTTTCAGGGGATCCAGCGCTCTCTTGTGACCTCCATGGGCGCCAGTCATGCATGCGGTACACATACATACATGCAGGCAAAACACTCACACATGTAAATAGATAATATTTAAAAATACCTTTAAAGAACTGTTTAATTTTTTGTATTTTTTAAAGTCTCTATTTCATTCCTTCTATCTTCTGACTTGGAGTTTGGCTTGTTCTATTTTCTACGACCTTGAGGTACACTGTTAAATTGTTTTTGCTTTTTAGATAATCTACCACTCAGGAGAAACACTCCTGGGACCCTAGTATTCAGGAGGCTGAGGTGAGAGGGTCACAACTTTAAGATCAGACTGGGCCATGGAATGAGACAGTCTCAAAAAAAAAAAAAAAATGCTGTGTACTCAAAGTTACGCAGCTAGGCTTTTCCTGACACATGGTGGACCCGTGCATGCATGTGAGTGGGGGCGAGCAGCCGATAGGACATCTTGATTGTTCTGGATCTAGACTTTCCCACGACAGCACACAGTCTCTGGAGTCGAGAGGGGCTGAGGAAATGCAGAGGCTCTCTGTTCTCAGCACCAGTAATTTCTCAATTGACAATTTACCTGTAGCTCAGCATTCTTTAAGAAACCATTCTTTAAGATTTATTTTATTTTATGTGTATGTCTGTTTAGTTAAGTCCAGAAGAGGGTGTCAGATCCCCTGGAACTGGAATTACAGATGGTTGTGGCACGAGAGACGCCCTGTGAGTGCTGGGAACTGAACTCAGGCCTTCAGCAAGAGCAGTACATGTTCCTAACTGCTGAGCCATCTCTCTGGCCTCTGAAGAGACCATTCTAATTGTTCCATAAAATCCCCATATCTCCGCAGGGCTCAGCCATGGCTCCTGATAGGGAAGACACACTTTCATAACATGGCTGTTATCCTAGTGTGCAGGCCCATGTGGTGGGTACAACTGACCCGTGAAACAGGTATTAACATACCACTCTCCATATACAGCTTCCAGAAAGGAGCTGTGCAAATGCAAACCTAGTGGGGCTGCAGCTCTCTGTCTACTCTTAAGAACATGCAGGCCAGAAAGGGGCATTAAAACATTCCTTGCAGGGAAATGGAGACAAGGTTTCACTGGAGTTACACCCTGACTGGTCCAAAACATGTTCAAAGTGGCTCTTCCCACGATGTCACTTCCTTAGATCCCTGTCCACTCTGTCCTCCTCACCCACAGGCACACAGATCATGCCATTTCCGCTATCTCCAGGCATGTGCCAAGTGAAGGACCCAGGAATGATACACCTCTGGTTCTTTGAGCTACTTCAGCACCCAAGTATCCCTATAGGAGCAAGAAGCAGAAGTGGCCAGAAGATCCGGGTTCAGGTCGAGCCTTTGGAGCAGCATCCAGTGTCTCCCTCCTCTAACCCTAATTCCAGGACTCAGGTTCTCACCCTGGATTCCACATAAAGGCTGTGGCACCGGTTCCAGATGACTTTGGTTCCAGTGGATCTTTGCCCATCCTTGTATTCTAGCATACCGAGACGGTATGTGTTTGCTGCTCCTCTAGATATGAGCTATTTCAGGACAGGGGCGGGGTATGTACCCAGGCACTCAGCAAATGCATACTGCATTGATGTATCTTTGCGCAGCCTCTGGTCTGACGCTGTGGTTTTCTGCTTTTGTTGGCCAACTAAATGGAAACCAATGTCTCAGGCCTTTTGCTTTCTCTCCTCTCTAAAAGGGAATCTGTGCAGTGGTTGAGAATGGATGTGGAAGACACCTTTCAATGACAGACCTTGAGTGTTAGGTCCAGGCCTGGTGTGAGAACCAAGGATCATCGTCGGACTTGTGGGGGTGTGGCGGTCTCAGCCTCTCTTACCCTCCGCTCCCAGCTTGACTCATGTGCATTTTTCACTTGGAACTTGAACACACAGCAGATCCTCCAGAGGCCAGGCTTACTGGCTGCCCCTCATCTGATCTCAAAGCCCAAAGCTGACCACATGAGACAGCATCATGTCCTCTGATGATCACCACTGCTGACTCCAGCCCCCAACTCCTGACCTCTGGCTGGAATACCCTTCACAACCTGCTCCCTGACCCCCACTCACTCCACTCCTTTCCCCAACACTCCGGCCATGCTGGTTCTGATGTCCTGGTAAGCTGCCACGTACTTTTGCATCTTTTCTCAACTCACCCTTCCCCCAAGTCTACAGCAGTGGCTCTCAACCTTCCCGATGCTGTGACTCTGTAACACAGTTCCTCATTTGTGCTGACCCCAGCCACAAAATTATTTTCATTGCTACTTCACAACTGTAATTTTGCTACTGTTATGAATTGCGGTGTAAATATCTGATATGCAGATGGTCTCAGGCGACCCCTGTGAAAGGGTTGTTCGACCCCCAAAGGGGTCTTCTTCCTTCTTAGTCCTGCTTAGACTCAGATCGAATGACTTCCTCTGTAACGCTTTCCTAAAGTCCTCTTTCCCACTGTGTTCTATTCCTTCTGTGACTGGACTTTCTAATGCCAGGAGGGATTCTTAGTTGTGCGAAGCTCGGCTGCCACCAGGGTAACCATGGAGAGATGTGCTGTAGTCTCAGTTCTGTTGCTGTGATAAAACACCTTGACAAAAAGCAGCATGGGGGAAGATTTATTATTATGGGGAATTATTTAGCTCTTAACTCCAAAACACAGTCCATTTGGGTAAGTCACGGCAGGAATCACATCACATCTGAGACCAAGAGCAGACAGCATGGTCCCTTGCTCGCTTAGTACTCAGCTTTCTCTGCTCACAAAGCCTAGCCCATGAAATGGTGCCACCCACCATCAACTAACAGTCAGAACAACCCTCCACAGGCCTGCCTTCCGCAGGCCAACGTGATTCAGATAATTCCTCATTGAGATTTCCTTCCCAGGTAATTCTTGGTTGTGTCAAGTTGACAGTTCAAACCAGCACAGGAGGAAAAGTGGGGTACATGGTACCACAGGTGGGTGGGAAGCCAGTAAGCTGTAGGTAGGGGAGGCAAAAGAGCATTATGTAGGCATGGGACTGGCTGCCCTGACTGGGCGACCAGGGTCCCCATGGCCCTGTAGAAGGCCTGCCTGGGGGAAGCCACCTGAAGCCACTTTGCTGCTCCCGCTGGAGAGTTCCCTGCCAGGACTCCCTTGCACTAGTATGGTAGATTGTGCCCCGGGGAGGCTGAAGCAGGTAGATCATGAAGTCTGAGCCAGCCTGGGCTACATAGTGAAACCCTACCTTAAGTCAGGAGACGCCTTCTAACACTCAGTACCATATTAGCTTGGGGTGTTTTGTGCAGCCCCATAGGTTGACTTCTAGTTCTCAAAGTAACTGAGTAAGTCTATGACCACATTCAGACTAACCTCTTAAACGCACCCTATCTTGAAGTATTGAGTTGGACAAAGGCTGCAACAGAAAGGAATAAAACAGGCCGGCTTCTGTCCCTCCCTACCTCTTGTCCTGAAGACCTAGCTAAACCACAGGCTGGAGGGCTGGAAAGAAACTTAGGGGTGGAGAGATGACTCAGTGGTTAAGAACACTTACTGTTCTTTCACAGAACCTGGGTTTGGTTCCCAGCACTGACATGATGGTTCACAACCATCCCCATCTCTGGTTCCAGGGGATCCAGAACCCTCTGTCCTCTGAGGGTACCAGATACACATCACACACACATACACACACACACACACACACAGACAGACAAAATACTCATACATATAAAATCTAAATATGTTTTGATGAGAATGGTAGCGGTGGTGGGCAGGGTCACGCCTGTTCTAGGACACGCCCTTTTTATAGTCCAGGGGTAGAGAGCACAGGAATGTTGGGGAGAAGGCAAGGTGGGCAGCCTGCCAGGGTGAAGCAGAACTCTGCTTAGAAGTGTGGAACAAGGAAGTCCTTACTTAGTTCCTGATCATGAATTTAGGGAGACAGGAATGCAGGGATGGGAAGAGGAAAAATCACCCAATAGCCACTAGAGTGCAGAGGCCCAGAAAGTCCTGATTACCACATCCATGTGTCACCTCATGCGGTGACCAGACAGGACTGCACCTGGCAAGGAATGCCACCCGATGTGGCCGGCCCAATTATCTATAGGATTTTATATTTCCTCTCTACCCACTCTCCCTTTGGCAGGGTCTCGCGTAGCCAAGGCTGACCTTGAACTCCTGACCTTCCTAAGAAATAATACAAATTAAGGACTGCTAGCTACTTGGCTAGTGTCTTCCCTTCTCCAAGAAGCGAGACAGGGTACAACACCAACTTCCAACCCCACTTCTCTAAGGAGACTCCTACAGAGGTGGCAAGGACCACAAGCAGCATGGCCTCTTTGCTAGTTTTATTAATGAGGCATGTTTTCCAGAAATCTGGAGCATTCTGGGCACCATTGTGTGGCACCTGAGATGCCTACGGGACTCTAATGGTGTGCAACAGCACTTACTTCGCTACACTACCATATGCAGAAAGTTGCATTACAGTTAAAAAAAAAATCTAAGCAGGGTGTGGTGGTGCACACCTTGAGTCCTAGCACTCCAGAGGCAGAGGCAAGCAGATCTCTGAGTCTGAAGCTAGCCTGGTCTAGACAGGACAACCAGGGCTACACAGAGAAACCCTATCTCAGGGGGGGGGAAAAGTATCTGAACCCCAAGATCTAAGCACAGGCAGTAACTTTTGGAACAGGCCTCTAAAACCTCATGAAATAATGTCAAGAACCAACAAAATGGATTGCATCAAATTAAAAAGCTTTTGAATAACAAAGAAAACAATTATTCAGAATAAGAAAGCAGCCTACAGATGGAAGAAAATCCCTTGTCGGCTCTTCATCTGGAGGGGTTAATATCTAGAATATATAAATAACTGAAAAATATCCAAAGGACAAAAAATGCAACCAACAAATGAGCAAATGAACTGGACAGACATATCTTAGGAGGCTGCAAACTGGTAACAAATGCATGAAAAAATATTTGATGTGAAAAACTGATGTCTGTAGCCGTCAGGGAAATAGAAGTCTAAAAATACCAAGATTTTACCTCACCCAGTCATAGGACCATCATCCAAGGAAACAGCAAATTCTGGCAAAGACAGGCAAAAGGAAAGCCTTAAACACTGTTGGTGGGAACACAAACTAGTTAAACCACTGTCAGTCAGAATGGAGGTTCCTCAAGAAACTTACCAGATGGTCCTGCTATGCCACTCCTGGGTATGTACAGGAAGGAATTAAACTCAGCATACTGAAGACACACCCTGCTTACTGAGGCACAAGAGCCAAGCTATGGAGTCAGCTTAGCCACTTACCAACAGATGGTTAAAGAAGATGTGCATGCATACATAGTGGCATATTATTTGGTCATAAGGAAGAAAATTATGTCCTTTGCAGAAATATGGGTGGAACTGGAGATCACTGGGCTATATGCAAGAAGCCAGACTTGGAGGCAAATACATCTTATCTCAGCTCTGATCTCAATTTTAAAAAGATCACTCACCCAGCCCCGCCCCTGGGTGTGGTGCCATATGCCTTTAATCCCAGAAGCAGGTGGATTCTGCTTCTGAATTCAAGGCCAGCCTGGTCTACAAGGTAAGCTAGGACTACACAGTGAGACCCTGTCAACAAGAATAAAACAACAAAGAAACCATGAAGGTAAAGGCAGACTGGGAAGGAGCCAGCAGAAAGAGGGGAGCCAACAGAAGGTAATCAGGTGAGTATAATTAAAATACATCGCATGCAGGTATACAAATGTCATATGAAATCCATTGTTTTTTATAATTAATACTTTTTTTTTTTGAGTTGGGGTCTCATGCAACCCAGACTGGCCCTGAACTGTGCAGTGAAGAATGACTCAGAACTTCTGGTCCTCCTGCCTCCCTCTCCTGAGTGCCAGGACTACAGGAGCCAGCCACCACGCTGTTCTATGCAGTACTGGAAATTGAGCCAGGGTCTCCTGCAGGCTAGATAAGTACTCTACCATCTGAGCTACACCCAGAACCTGGTTTTTCTTTTGTTTCATTTGTTTTTTTGAGACAGGGTCTTACTCCGTAGCCCACCATGAATTCACAGCAGCCTATCTGCTTCTGCCTCAAAGGTGCAGAGTCAACAGGCATTATCTATTACACACTATTAAATACAGTTAAAAAAAAAGAACTCCACATGCCAGTGAGACGGCTCAGTAGGTAATAGTGCTTGTGGCTGCCGAGCAAGCCTGTTGGCCCAGCGTGGGAAAGAGACTCCTGAAAGTTGTTCTCTGATGTCCACTGTGGCATGTCTGTGCTTGCCACCCTCTCCACACACACCACACACACACCACTCCTAAGTATCTCTTTCCAGACACAATTGATCATAGCATCTATATGCTCATGTAACAATATTGCCCTTTGAACGGGGTGGGGAGATGATCCACTTGCTTGCTTCTCTCTTTTGGGAAAGCTATTTTTATAAGTTATACCTGCTAATGAGCAGCAAGGGGGTAGTTGTCACCAGATTTGTCTTTTGGAGCAGATGGCATATGGGTTCCTCATTCCCCCCCCACCCCCTCTGCCTAAAGGGTATCTTTCTTTTGTCCTTTACAACCTCCTATTACCGTAACATGTTTAAATTCCAATTTTATTTTGTGTGTGTGGGCACACACACTACAGTACACATGTGGAGGGGGGCACACACACTACAGTACACACGTGAGGGGGCACACACACTACAGTACACATGTGAGGGGGCACACACACTACAGTACACATGTGGAGGGGGGCACACACACTACAGTACACATGTGAGGGCACACACACTACAGTACACATATGGAGGGGGGCACACACACTACAGTACACATGTGGAGGGGGGCACACACACTACAGTACACACGTGAGGGGGCACACACACTACAGTACACATGTGGAGGGGGGCACACACACTACAGTACACACGTGAGGGGGCACACACACTACAGTACACATGTGAGGGCACACACACACTACAGTACACACGTGAGGGGCACACACACTACAGTACACATGTGAGGGC
Source organism: Cricetomys ansorgei (assembly GCA_026225945.1). Classification (NCBI taxonomy): domain Eukaryota; kingdom Metazoa; phylum Chordata; class Mammalia; order Rodentia; family Nesomyidae; genus Cricetomys; species Cricetomys ansorgei. The sequence continues at coordinate 20,044 of JAMJFZ010003398.1, forward strand.
ACACACACTACAGTACACATGTGGTAGGGGGGGCACACACACACTACAGTACACATGTGAGGGCACACACACTACAGTATACATGTGAGGGGGCACACACACTACAGTACACATGTGAGGGGGCACACACACTACAGTACACATGTGGAGGGGGGTATAATACTACAGTACACATGTGGAGGGGGGCATAATACTACAGTACACATGTGGAGGCCATAAGGCTTGGCAGCAGATGCCTTTACCAACCAAGCCATCCCGACTGCCCACCTTTTATGTTCAAATGTGCATCAGGTCTGGTTGCCAAACACAAATATTCCCAATGTATAAATAAAGATCCATTCACATAGGTATGCACTAATAAAAATTTAATATCATAAACAAATCAGAAAACAGGAATTTTTAAACCATTCACAATTAAAGTGGAAAGAGACAAAATTATAAGGCAGCCATCCATGGAATGAGTTTGTGTACAAAGGATCCAGAAAAAGGGACATTTAAAATCACCATTCAGGCCACCAAACTAGGGGAACCGTGGTTACCACCCCATCAGGCTTCTAGTTGACAGGTAGACACCACCAGACAAAGAGCGAAGCCAGCCTGTGTCTTGCAACTGTGTTGGACTGAGCAGAAATTTTCTGCTGCAAGGAAGAATCCGTTGCAGAATGGCCGCTGAGGGTGCTGCTCTGCACTGTTACAGTCCTGGGCTCCGGCCCAATGGCAGGGGCATTCTTTAGAGCAGTGGTTCTCAACCTTCCCAATGCTGTGACCCTTTAATACAGTTCCTCATGTTGTGGTGACCCCAACCATAAAATTATGTCCGTTGCTACTTCATAACTGTAATTTTGCTACTGTTGTGAATCACAATGTAAATATCTGCTATGCAGATGGGCTCAGGCGACCACTGTGAAAGGGTCATTGAGACCCACAGGTTAAAGACTGCTTTCGAGGCCTGTGCTGTTGTCATACAGGTCTCATGTTCAGAATTCACTAACATGAGTGTCATGGCTTAACACATTCTTCCGCTGGTATGTCCTTCCTAGTTCTAATCCTTGAGAAAGAAAACCAGCCAGTGATGGACTGGTTTCAAGAAAAAAAAACTATTTTCTCCTTTCTACAAGGAATGACACTTCTGAACAGCCCCTCCCTTTTTTCTCTAATGATCCCAAACCCCAGAGCAGGCCAACTTGGCTGCTTTGAATTGGGAAACTGGGGAACTGGGGTGAAATGGGAGAAGAGAACACACAGCCTCAGTGGACAGCACGCAGGAAGCAGCATCACCTGGGAACGTCGCTGCTCTGCTGGCATGGAGACTGACAACACTGGAGCATCGGGGAGGGGAGCGACCAGTATTTTCAACTTATACCCGCCTCTTAAGAGTGTGCTCAGAATCTGAAGAACATGTCTCCCAGGGAGAGGGACTCCAGCTGCGATTAGACTGCTTTGGTTATGAAGGATGGCCCATGCTTCTCATCAATTACGTCTTTGGTAGCCCGTAATTCCACTTGTAATCGTGGCAGCAGCTGAAGTATCACCGATGTGTTCAAATGTGTTAGCGCATTAAGGCATCCACACCTCCGGAGGGAGTTTTAAGGAGGAAACAGAACTGAACTGAACCGTGTTATGAAGCTAACATCAAGGTGGCTTCTCGGGGACACTGCCTGCCACCTGAGCAACCTCTCCCTCTCTAGACAGAGGCCTCTGTCCTCCTGCATGGTTCCTGCTGCCTGAAATGCATTTGAGCCCTATTAAGATTCATATGGCTATTTGAGCCTGCTGACCAGGGAAGGGATGAGCAGTTCCCAGGCAGCAGCTCAGGGCCTGGGAAAGGCCCCAGCTTCAGAAAGCTCATTACTACTGAGGCCCGGGGGAAGGCAAATTTGGAAGTTTGATGGTTTAGTCCTTGCCAGAGTCCAAAGCCCTACCCAGCAAGATATTCTAGCCAACCTTTTAAGCATGGTGGCAAGGCACTGCTGAATGAAAGAGGCATTGGCCAGCACAACAGATCTCTGACCACTGCACGTAGGAAGATGGCAGAAGTTACTTCTATCCAAAGCAAACTGGACACAGAAATTGGCTACTTACTTGACACCGTAAGTTTCTAGGAAGAATCAAGACAACTGTTACTTGGGAAGGCTAGATGAGACCAAAGCTTTCCTGAGTCAACTGTTTGTGCTAGTGAGGGGTCACCCAGACCCCCACACTGCAGGCCTTCTCACCTTAACATGGGGTGCAATGGCTACCAGCCTCCATACAAAACTGCACCGTTTCTGCTACTTTCTTCACTGCAGCCAGCAGAGGGCGCACGGTTTACCCTTACAGCTGCTGACCCGGTGACAATTTAGGAGAGAAATAAAACCACAGGCATGCTGGCATAGGGGCCATTGAAAACACAAACAAGTACACCCACTGCTCAGAGAAAAACTAGTCTTGGCTCCCTCTTTATGTAAAGCATTTTGAAATGGTACAGAAAATATAAATTAATACAGTATTATACACTCCTCTGACAAAAAAGGATTAATGCAGATTTTGGCAAATGTGGAAAATTACCTTCCTTTGTTGAATACTTTTGCTGTCTCATTTGCTTAAATCACCAGAGCATTAGTGATTGTGTCAACTCACACAACGCACATTTGAGGGCTAATAAAGTTGTATTTGACACAAAGGTAACTTATCTGAAGGAGATAAAGACTAGAGATGTGCGGTCCTCACCATCATGGTTCAAGAAGTGCTTGTCCTGATGGGAATTCACCTCCGTAAGTACTGACATCCCCAGGAGCAAGCAGAACGTGGGGGCCACGAGGAGGAGAAAAGCACAGGGAAGACTAGGACACAGACATGACTGCAAGGGGCTTGAGGCCAGCAGCAGCCTATCCTCTTCTTGCATGGATGCTAATGAGCAGACAGGAACATTCTCCACTCTGGGCAGGGGCCCAGCCAGAGACGGCGACTGCTGGGCTGCTAACAGGAGTCCTTAGAAGAAAAGGATGGCGTACTCTGCAATAGTGTTACTGTAAAAGGCTACTACAAAGATGTCAGCAACTACCCAAAATCCCGGAAATTTGAACATCCCTTAATTTCATCGTGATCACATTGCTCTTGAAGGACAGCCTGTGCCTGAGCTACTAGATTCTGGCTCCTCTGTAACAATGCACCACAGACAGGTAGTCTGCACAGGATGCTTCAGAACACGCTATATGATACCAGACCCTCTGCAAAGGCTAGTCTCAGCTCCATTGCTCTACTGGAACAAACGGCAGCTATGTTCGGAGAGGCACGTGCAAAGCGTTGTCGAAGACTCTAGACACCCCGTCAATGGATATCTCTTTCGAGTACAGGACAGCTTGTGTCTCCTGCCCTTATTTTCCTTACTCAAACCTTAATTGCCACCACCTTTAGCATCTAAGGGGGTGGGTGTTGCTACCTTCTCTCAAGGCATGTGGCAAGTACCAGTCTTACACGGCGAGAACCATGGTAACAACCCATGGCAGAGTCTCTAAACTAAGGGAAAAAACTTTAGCTTAATTACAGAACACTGTATTTTCATAATTACTATTTCATTGTATGAAGTTCTCCACTTTTCATTAAAACTAAATTCCGTCTTCCCTGAGAATAGGGTTAAGAGAAACATCGAAACTCAGTATGTCAAAGTCCCTTTAAAAGACAACACAAAGTCTCTGCCTAATTACAATGTTCCTGCTTTACGCTGTTGCACTTCTCCACAATGGACTCTCATCTCCCTCAGACTCTAGGAACACGGGTGAGATGGGCAAGGTGAGACAAGACACTGAGGAAGTGAGGAGCGCCACACGCTAGCTCTTCTTCCTGGATGGCAACGGCCGTGGACTGCGGCTAGAGCCTGAACAGTTAATGCTGGTGTCCTATTGACAGGATGAGCGGGATGAGGCAACCCAGAACCAGGGCTGCCACCTCAAGGCGGCTGAGGCCTCTCCCTCCAGTGGCGTCAGCTTTGTGGCTGTGCCCCATTCCACCCACCTCAGGGAGGACATGGACGGTGGCAACATAAAGAAATGTCCCGGCAGAGAAAAGCATGGCCACTCCAGTGGCATTGACCTCTGAAAGGGCTTCTTTACTGCTCTGTGGATCAGAAGAGAGAACAAGGAAAACAAGTTACACTAAGTCAGAGACAGGAAGATGTCCCAACTAACTCTGAATATTTATACCCGGTGCTGCTTGGTACATGGAGGCATCCTTAGATGGGGAATTCTGTCATTTATGGGAAGGTCTTAAATAATGACCTAAGAACACCAGTAACACATACAATCGCAGCTTAAAAATTTATTTGAAGTTAACAATTTATTATACAGATACTAGTTGAGAAAATAATAATGAAATAATAAAATTAAGCTAATTAACATATCTATTACTTTAAATGTTTATGTTTTTTGCAGAGAGAACATTTAAGATTTTACTCTTACCATTTTGAAATAAAAGCTGAAGTAACTATAGTTGCTTTTCAAAGTGCTGGCTAGGAGATTTCACTCATATCTCTCAGATGGAATCTTGGAATTCTAGGCATCAACTCATTTGTTCTAATATTTAACAAATATCTTCTGTGTACCAGGCCAGACTAATCAAGATGTAATAGGGACAGGCTGACCTCTGAGCTTGAGGCAAGCCTTGTCTACATTTTAAGTTCCAGGATAGTCAGAGCTACACAGAGAGACCCTGTCTTAAAAACAAAACAAAACAAAAACAAAACACAAAAAAGATGCAGTAGCTGCCTTCACAGTACTTAAAATATATCTCATTCACTAATCTGGGTTTTGTTGTTTTTGATTATTTAAGACAAGGTCTTGTAGTATAACCTGGGCTAGGCTTGAACTCTGGACTCTCCTGCCTTGGCCTCCCAAGTGCTGGGATTACAGCTGCGTGCCACCATGCCCGTCATCATTTGCAAATCTTTATACAACTAGTCACAGCCTTTTCTGTTAAAAAGAACAGACCTGTGAGCCAAGGCAACCGGTTAAAACTTAGGATTAGGGTTAGGTGATCCCATGCTTCCAGAATTACCAAGAGCTTCCCATGGAAAGTTCTAGAGCACAGCGTCAATGAAGTGACGGTGTCATATTTTAAAAGGAACTATCAGGGCTGGGGAGGTGGCTCAGTGGAAGTATTTGCCTAGCATGTGAAAGGCCCTGGGCTAAATCATCAGTATCAAAAGAAAGGTGTGTGTGTGTGTGTGTGTGTGTGAGAGAGAGAGAGAGAGAGAGAGAGAGAGAGAGAGAGGGAGAGAGAGAGAGAGAGAGATAACCTATAAAGAATTATCCACTGCTTTTAAGGCTCTCTGGGTGAAAGGCCTGTGTAATAACTCATTTGTTAGATTCAAGATCAACAACCAACAGACCCTGGTTAAAAGAATCTAACCACTGATCAGTCATCTCATTCTCTCTATATCCTTTCTTAAATCTTTTCCTTTTTCTTCTTTATATTTTATTTTTTTAATCAGAAAAGAACAAAGCCTAGGGATATAGTTCAGTGGTGAGTGCTTGCCTAGCAGGTGTGAGACCCTGGGTTCACTCCCATGCCCGCAATCAGCCAACCAACAGAAAACCAAAAATCAATATTCCTTTCAACATATTTATTGTTTTATATAATGATTAATCAATGACCTTCTAGGGGGATGGAGGGAAGCAGTTCCTTCCAAACAACCCTGGTTAGTTTGGTTCCGAGATTTCCCTCACAGATTCTACTCGCTGACATTCAGGTAAAATAGGAAGGGTTGTTGCTATGAACAGAATTATAAGGCTTGGAAATGGAGTATGTGAGCTCTGAGCTGAAAACTGGCATTTCAAGTCTGAAGCTACTATGTTCAGGGATAAAGAACTGAAAGAACTAGCATCCCAGCTGCCTACAGCCATCTTTGCTCCAACCCTACTCTAGCTGAAGCCACTGAACGGCTTGTCTTGAATACGGCCTGTGCCTGCCTCAGCATGAAATGTTGGATGGGTCTGACTTACTGTTCATTTGCCAAACAAAATAAGCATGGCTGGTTAAAGGATACTATTTTAAATCCTGAGATTCTACTACACATTTATGCAAATATTCCTAGAACTGATATCAAAGTTTACAATTTATATGAATAAAATATTAAATTCATAAAAAGGACTAACTTGGAATTAAGACATTTATTTTATACAGATTTTTACTCCCAATTTTTGTCTTAGTTTGAGAAAAAAGTGGATGTGAAAAATTCAATCTAAGATATCCTACCAGATTTGTTGAGTTTTTTGATACTGTGACATAATGTTGCTATCTACGACATTCAAGTTAGACAACCATACAATTGAACTACCAAAAAAAAAATAAAAAATTACATCTTGTTTCAGTAAGTTTATGATTTTGTGCTGCGTCACATTCACAGCTCTTGGTCCTATACACCTCACAGCTGCAGGCTGAACACCTATCAGAGGAACTAGACACATGACCACATAGTAAGGATGCTCACACTTACCTTACTTAATCCTAAGTATGTCAGCATGGACATGGCTGGTGCTGCCAACGCAAATACCAGCAGGTGCTTTCTAATTCGGTTTCGCTCCAGGCCAGCGTGCATCAGGAAAGAAACCAGCCCAAATGCTGCTGGAGCCTGGAAATGACAAGGAAGCCCTTAATATCACTCGATAAGCAAGGCTCGCTTCCACATCAAGAAATGAACATGGTGTCATCTAAATATGAACTCTCACACCAGAAACCTAGGCATCCCATCAAGAGCAAGCCTTGCCTTTTAGGAATCAGTGTGTGTGTGTGTGTGTGTGTGTGTGTGTGTGTGTGTATTTCTTGGTAGTCTTGTCTTGTGCAAAGTTATTTTGAATTTTTAAATTCTTATTTATTATTATTATTGTGTGTGTGAATGTAGACACCTGTGCGCCACAGTGTGTATGTGGCGGTCAGAGGACAATTTTTGGGCACTTGGGTTGTCAAACTTTATCCACTGAGCCACCTTGTCAGCTATGTGAACAAAATTCTGATGAACAATAGAAACCAATGGTTGGAGTGATATCTCAGTGATTAGGAGCACTGTCTGCTCTTCCAGAGGTCCTGAGTTCAATTCCCAGCAACCACATGGTGGATCACAACCATCTCTAATTGGAAACTGTTCCCTCTTCTGGCACGCAGGAGCATATGCAGACAGAGTGCAAATATATATATAAAATAGATAAATAAATCTTTTAAAAAATAGATATCATTAAGAATTTAGCCATTTGTGTGTTTGGTGATACAAAAAATAAAAATAAAGTCCTCCAAATAAGAGTTTAAGAAAATAATAGTAAAAGAATTAGCTATGTGCACACACATACACATATAAATAAAATACCATGTTTTAAAAGCTTAAAAAAATAACATTTCAAAAATATATCAGGGACAAAGACAAAGTTAAATTACAAATATAGTCAATATTCAACCTTGGCTTACCTTGTGTAGCATTATTGCCACGAATACAATTAACTGGACACTAGTCTGTGAAGTAGAAGCTGCTGCTCCCAAAGCTACACCATCCGCTAAATTTGGAGACAAGGAAACAGAAGATGCTAAGAAGGACGGCAGTGCAGGGCTCTGTGTGTGGGCTCCAAAGCCAGGCAGAGCTGGACTTGGTTCTGGGGAAGTTACTCAACCTCTCTGAACTTCATCTTTAAGATGGGGTCAATAAAACATGCATTTTTAGGGCTTCGTGAGTGCTAAAAATGAAAGAACATATGCAAAGAGCTTAGCATCTGGCTCCAAGTAGTCCACAGGTTAGCCGCTTTTATTGTTGTTAAAAGAAAAAGTATGAAATACAAACATCCACTGATGAGTCAAATTGTAACACTAAAGAAGAATTTCAAAGGAGACATATCTCTGTCTTCAAGGCTTGAGGTTCAACACAGATGATTCCCACGTGATGGAACTGTCTTCGTTGGGGTTACTATTGCTGTGATGAAACCCAAGACCAAAGCAACTTGGGGAGGAAAGGGTTGTGTAGGTTACGTGGTCTCTTGTAACTACTCAGCTCTCACTACTGTATAAAACAAGCCACGGGCGATACATAAACACGTGGGCACGGCTGTCTTCCAAACAGTATTACCACTTTAAATAGCATAACTTTCCAGTGACACGGAATATTCTTTTTGTGTGGTGGTGCTGAGGATTGGACAGAGGCCTTTCACACACTAGACAGATGCTTTATCACTGAACTCCAGACTCTTTTGGACAGGGTCTGGATATGTAGCTCAGGCTAACCTTGAACTCACTAAGTAGCTCAAACTGTTCTTGAACTCTGGATCCTACTGTCGCTACCTCCTGGGTGCTTGGATTACAGGTGTGTGCACCATGCTCAGCTTATACTTTGTTTAGGTATTAAAAATACAGAAATTATTTTTATCTTGTAAACTCAATGCAGAATTTGCCAGGGCTTGTGCTCAGACTAGAGGTTGTGTTCAGCAGCCCTCCCCCAACAGCGTTCATTGTGGAGAGTCTCCTCTTTGAGGTAAGGAGTGGGCTCATTGCAATCCTGACTCACCTGCAGCATGGACGACTAGCCCCAGGGTGGTGGTGATTTTGGAACTGCTAGGCCTTGCAGTTTCTGGATCTACATGAGAATGAGAAAGGATTACTAAGTAGTTTGGCATTAAAATAATAGAAACATCGGTCTGGAGACGGTCCATTTGTTATTATCACTGTTATTTTAGAGCTGGAGTCTCACTGTAAGCCCTGTAAGCCTTGACCTCAAAATCCCCCTGTCTCAGCTGAGCGCTGGCTGGGATTAAGGGTACCAGCTGGATGAATATTTTGAAAGCTCAGATTTCAAACTTTGATGTAGATTGGTTTCCTCATTGCTGTCTTTTCTTTCTATTTCAAATGCTTCGAAGTGCCTGCCCCTTGTACTAAAAAGGTGGATATGGGGAATTCTTGACGCAGGCTTTCCTGGATAAATTCCTGAAACGTATAACTCCAACTGCCTGAACTTCTCATGGTGTACAGAAAGCGCTCCATGGCCTCTGGGGACTTCTTCGCAGGGTCGTCTAACCCTCCTGCAAGTCTGTTCTCATTCCAACATCTGTCATGTTTTCCCCTCTCCATTCTGCTGCGACCACCCTAGCATGCATTTTCACCAACTTAAACACAAGTCACAACAGTTCCCCACTGCCTTCCCTTCCTTTTACTTGCCCCAAGCTCATCTTACCCAGTCATGTCAGAAGCACCTTTAAAACACCCTCTCCCCCACTATATTTGCTGACTAGCTTGGGTCAGCTGCAACTACTCTTATCAGGCAGGTTTTTTCCTTCACACTGAGAACTGAATGCAGGCTTAGCCTGCGCTTTGTGAGCACTCTTCCACTGAGCTATAGTCCTCAGCTTCCGTTTCACATTTTTTTTCATTAATTTTGAGATATTTTCATAAGTTGCCAGGCTGGTCTTGAACTCATTCCGAAGACAATGCAGGCCTTGAATTTGTGACTTCCCTGCCTCAGCCTCTGCATAGCTGGGATTACACACCTGCCGCACCATACCTGACTTAAGTAAGGTTCCTAAGTGATGTATGAGCTGGTTCCACAGTAATTCTCAGTATCTAGATCAGTTACAGTTTCCCTGGGGTCCATTCTGACACCATCTCATCCTCCTTTCCCCATATCTCCTCACCTCTGATTCTTGACAAGTACTAAACTTCCCAGATTATTGACCCAAAACCTAGATAGTGTTCCGAGTCGAATCCTTGGACCACATCCATCAAGAAAGGGAGTCCCCTGGCTCAACTAATATTCTGTGTAGCTGGGACCCGTGTGCTCTTCAGAGGCTCTTCTGCAGCACCACCTCAGACGGAGAGCCACTCCACTGTCGCCCATCCCCAGACCACCTACAACCAATACACTTTCTACTTCTTTCTCTTTCTTTTTTAACACGTCTCACAGAATCGGGTGCGGCAGTAGGCACCCAATATGGTTTTATAAGTTTTCTCACTGAAGATGTTTAAACAACATTTAAACGATGTTAAGAAAGGCATCAAAATGCCAGGTGAAACACATGGACATGAGTCAAGGAAACGCAGGGACTCTAATCTCGAGTAGCCTAGCAGACAGAAGAGAAGGCTGACAACAAAAGAAGCATGTGAGTGAAGTAATCTGCTAATACATTCTGTCATCCTCTAAAAACACAGCAGGGAGCTAGACACATACTCAGTGGTTGTGAGCATTTTGCTGGTTTTCATGTGTGAATTTTTGATTTTTCAGTTTTTTAGTTTTAGTTTTGTGGAGATAGAGTCTCTTTATGTAGCCCAGGCTACACTTCTTTTCAGGGCTTTGGTTGTCCTGAGTTCTGTCCCAGAAACACTGAGTTTTTCCTTTCCTTCCTTCCCTTCTTTTTTTTTTGGCGGGGGGAATAGGAGTGAGGGTGGGAGCTTTCTGAGACAAGGTCTCAGGTGGTCCAGGCAGGCCGGCCTTGACCCTCCTGCCTCACCTCCCAAGTGCTAGGGTTACAGACATGCAACAACATTTTGCAAGACTGAGTTTCTGTCACACTGTTAGCTGACCCCAATGATGCTGATTACTAACACCTGTAAAAATAGGCATCTCTGTTCCATGTTACTGCTCTCCACAATGTGCTTGCTTTTAGTGACTCTCAGCTGCCTTGAGATGGTAGTTTTAACATTTTTGTTGAAGATTTATAGTTATCTGCAAGGAGGCTGGTCTGATGGCTTCCTGAGTGAGCTACACCAAAAGCAGAACACTGGTGACAATTTTGATCACCAGCATCAAAAGACCATTTCCTCCTTGTATCTAATAAGCAAATCATAATTTACTCACTATCAAGTTTTTTGTTTATTTGGTTTTAGAGTTTTGTTTGTTGATTGGTTAGCTTTTAGATAGGGTCTCACTGTGTATCCCTTGGGTGATCTAGAACTCCATATGTAGACCAGGCTAGCTTCGAATTCTCTGTAGTCCTATATACTAAATTTATATATTTAAAGACCAACACTCCAATAAGCACAGTATGGGCTTGAGATTGTCTAATGACTCCACAGCACAGGTGACTTCTGCCCTTGATTCTCATTGTGACTGTTTTAACCCAAGAGCGTTAACATAGCAATGAACACAACTCACCAGCTTCCCCCAACTGAATAAAATGCCCACAACACCTGAGGAAAACAGGAGCGTGGCATTTAAGTAAGGCCAGTGATGTGGGCTGAATCACTCAGTTGTTTGTTAATCTCCAAGCTGCAAAAGTGCCTGCACAGGCCAGAAAGCCTGAGAGCTACTCACCATCAGTGGAATGCACATGGGAGCTGCCAATCTGGTCCACTAGCAACATGAAGACGAAGCCCAGTACAAGGGACACACCGATGTAGGCATGCAGCTGTGTGTGGTCATGGCTGTGTTCATGCTCATGGACAACTGATATTTCTGCTGCTTTGTCTGATGCAATCACACTCTGCTTCGTTTCACTGGCTTCATGGTGTTTTCCTGGAGCGAAACAAACAACAAAATATAACAGCTTCTATTTGTATTTTAAGTGCTATTTAATTTACTGTAAAGATACCTAATTCCAGCCAGGTGGTGGTGGCATAGGCCTTTAATGCCAGCACTGAGGAGGCAGAGGCAGGCGGACTTTGGTCTTTTAAACTGTTTTGGAACTGCAGACTATGGGGAGTTTTTTAAGCCAGAATGAATATATTTTGCATTATGAGGTGACCATGAACCTATGAAGGCCAGGGGCAGAATGCGTTGGTTGGAAGTCACAGTTTGTTCCCTATAAGCTCGTGTGTTTGAAGACTTGGTTCTCAGCCCTAGTGCTATTTTAGGAGGTTATGCGACTTTTAGGAGGTGGGTTCTTACTGGAAGAAATGGCTTGCTAGTACAGGCCTTATGGGCTATATACCTCTGCCCGAGTCTCTCTCTTTTCTTCTCTACTTCCTAGCTGCCAATGCAATGTACCAGCCACTCCACATTCCAGTCACCATAGCTGTGGGCCCCTCTTGCAGCCAGGCTTTTCCTGCCATGGTGGCATGATCCCCTTAAATTGTGAGCTAAAATCCATCTCTCTTCCTTCAAGTTGGTTCTTTTCAGGAATTTGGTCACAGCAATGCAAAAAGTCACTAATACAAACACCTTCCAACATGGAAGTTGCCAGGTCGGATGGTAAAGCCACCAGTAAATCCTACCAACGCTGTGTTTTCTTAGCACCGAGGAAGCAAGGCAGGAGGACCCCGGCAGCTCTTTGGCCACCCCGTCTTGATAAACTGGTGAGCTCCAGGTTTAGTCAGAGACCTTGTCTCAAAACACAAGGTTGAGAATACGATGAGACGGCTGGATGAGAATGGACTGCGACAAGCCTGACCTAACCCCAGGCCCCCAGGCAGAGGAGAACTGCCTCCCACACACTGTCATCTGGCCTCCGCACATGCACCATGACATGTCTGTCCGCCCTTCGTACAAAATAATAAATAAATGTAATAATAACAAGAAAACGCACAGAGAGAGGAAAACACCTGGCACCTGGCTTCCATACTCACGTTTACACATATTAGCATTACTCACGTGCACACAAACACATATATGTGCATGCATATGCATCGCTGAAATCACTCATTATTGCAAATAAATATTAAGTAGCGTTCATGGATTATAGCGTTCACAAAACTGCTAAGGATGTGTTCACTGTCTAAGGTGTCTAAAGGTATCTACTAAACATCCTTTTTTTAGGACAAGCATGAATTGTATCGAGAAGAAATTCCACTGATTCTTCTGCCAACATTTTCAAGTAAGGTTGACTCTTCCTCACCCTCCAGAACCTCTTCATAAAGCGCATGCACCCCTTCAGGCACGATAACTGCCAGGGCAGTGCCACACAGAAGACCAGCACCCAGCACAGTCACCAGCTTCAGGCGCTCCTGGAAAACAGCAAAAGAAACTATTAGAAAGACTGACTGATGACTGGGGAACATTTTCTATTCATGAACCCAACGCCAAAATGGCCAGTGAGCATGAAAAGTAGTTAGCTTCATAAATAATGCCAGTTCAAAGACAAGAAGCTGGGCACACTGGTTTCTGAGGAGGCTGATGGAGGAGGACTGCTTGGGCCCAGAAGGTTGAGGCAACCTGGGCAGCACAACAAGACCATGACTTCTGTGTTCGTTGGTTTGCAGGCAGGGTTCTGGGTATCTCAGGCTGATCTCAGCTTGATAACTAGTAAGGGCAGCCTTGAATTTATGCTCCTCCTGCCTCCATCTCCTAAATGCTTAGATTACAGAATGAGAGCCACACCTGGCATGTGCAGTGCTGGGGATCAAGCTGAGGGCTTCATACACTCTAGGCAGGCGACTACCAGCTGAACTACACCCCCAGTCCACTTGTTTGTTCTTATAAACACCTGAGTTTTATTAGTTAAAAACTTACATACAATGTAATGAATGGGTCTCACTATGGCACTGACCCACAGAGCCACTGCTCAGCCCGCAGCATTTGATGAATGTGAGCATATGCCTCCTCTACACTTCACTCCCATGCTCCCTTTCCTCTTCCCAACTAGCTGCCCTGTCACTTTCATGTCTTTTTGTTTTAATGATCCAATGAGTTTCACTAGGGTAGCTTACAGGAGATAGGTGAGGTTGCTTACAGCAACATGAACATCTTACCAGTGGCTATGCCACTAAAGAAAATGTCTCAGGCTGTAGAGATGGCTCAGTGGTTAAGAGCACTGGCTACTCTTCCAGAAGACCAGGTTCCATTCCCAGTACCCATACGGCAGCTCACATCTGTCCCTTAACTTCAGCTCCAGGGACTATGATTCCCTCTTCTGGCCTCCGTGAGCACTGCATGCATGTGGTGCACATACATTCATGAGAGCAAAACACCCAAACACATAAAATACAAAATAATAATTTAAAAAAGAAAAAAAGAATGTGTCTTCCTTCCCCACTGATCATTAACTTCCTCGGGGGTGGATAAGGTCTCACACTGGCCTGGCCAGAAACTACCAGCCTGAGCAGGCTTTGAACTCACAGAAGTCCTACCTCAGTCTCCCAACTGCTGGGATTATAAGTATCAGCTACCACAGCCGGTGAGACCACAACCCTTAAAGCAAAAAGAGAAAGCTGGCAATGATGTAGGGAAGCATTTACTATTCATGAACAGGAGCAATGAGTGCACTTCCCCAAACCTGAAAAGAATATGTACTACTACTTTATTTGGATCACGACTTGACAATTTAGGCTTAAAGTCTCAAAGATGTGCCCGTTGGGCAGTGGGTGGCACACACCTTTAATCCCAGCACTTGAGAGACAGAAGCAGGCAGATCTCTGTGAATTTGAGGCCAGCCTGATCAACAAAGCGAGTTCTAGGACAGCCAGAGTTACAACAGAGAAACCCTGTCTCGAAAAAACAAAAAACAAACAAAACAAAAAAGTCTCAAAGATGTGAATTCTTGAGCTAGGCAGCAGTTCTCAACCTGTGCAACCTGGTTGTGGGGTCATGACCCTTTTGGCGGTCAAACGACCCTTTAACAGGGGTCACTGAAGAATATCTGCATATCAGATTTTTACATTAATTCATAACAGTAACAAAATTACAGTTATGAAGTAGCAACAAAAATAATTTTGTGGTGTGCGTGGGGTCACTACAACACGAGGAACTGTATGTATTAAAGGGTCACGGCATTAGAAAGGTTGAGAACCACTGAACTGGAAGATGACTCAATAGGTAAGAGAACTTGCTGTACAAGTATGCAGAGCAGAGTTCAAATCGCAGCAACCATGTAAAAAACTGGGCTTGGCTGTGTGCCTGCCTGAGACCCCAACGCTGTGGGGAGGTAGAGAAGGATCAGGAGGGTTTGCTGGCAGTCAGCCTAACCCCTGAGTCAGTAAGAGACCTGGTCTCAAAGGACTGAGAAAAAGAGTGATAGGCCACCTGGTGGCTTCCTCTAGCATCCACATGTAAACATGAGTTTACCATACCATACCACCCTCACACACATGTACATACCCCAGGTACACATACAACATGCTTTCATAGCGCATGTGCGCGCGCGCGCGCACACACACACACACACATATTTAAAAAGTGAATTTTTTTCTCAGACTCTCTGCTCCCTTTCCCCCCTCCCATGCTCCCACCTTCCTCCTGGATAATCGAAGTGAAATCTTCAGTCCACAGATTCACTTCTAGAAATTCACCCGAAAAACGAATTAAGCAAAACAAACAAACAAACAAGCAAACAATGACCATGCCCTTATGCAAACTTTACATAAACTAAGTGTCCAAGAAAGAGCAGTGTAGTAGTATACTACTGCTGGGTGGCTTCAGCAAGGACGACAAGGAGGCATATTCGTATCTGGAAGCCCTGCCAGCCCTCAGCCTAGGGAGCCACCACATGTCCATTCAGGTGTTTTATTCTTTCAGAACGCCTCAGGCATTCTGACAGCATGTGCAGATCATTAGCAATCAAACATCCCCCACAGAAACCCAACACCTGCAAACAATACAAAATGCCAAGGCCTATGCAGCCCTTTTTCCAACAGAGCACAAAAACAATTATTTTAAATATAACTAAAAATAAACTTCCACAACAGGGCAGCAACACAGCACCTAAGCCATGAAAATTAGGGCAGATCAGTGTCTGGTCATGGATACAGAAAGTATCCATGGCAACCAAAGTCATGATGTATTGGTATGAGGAAAGGATGACAGTGTATACAGATTAAATCTCATACTTGTGAGAAAAGTATTTACAGATGTATTAGTTACTTCTCCAACTGCTGCAATAAAATACTGGACAAAAGCAACTTAAGGAAGGAAAAGTTTATCTCGGTTCAGTTGAAGGTACAATCCATCATGTCCGGACAGCTGCGGCAACAGGAGCTGAAGTAGCTGTCACAGCACATCCACAACCGGGCAGTAGAGACCCACTTGTTTTCTCCTTTTTATATGGCCAGGATCTCAGCCCTGGTGCCACCTATACAGTAGGCAGGTCTCCCAACCAAATTACCTAAACACGGTAATCTCCCATAGTCACTCCCAGAGGCCTGTCTCCACGGGATTCTGGAGCTTGGCAGTTGACAATCAAGATTAATCATCAAAATACACAAAAATAAGCATACATCAAATGTAACAATTTTTACTTTATAATGTATAAGCAATATAGAGTATGCAGTTATATATAATTTATAAAACACATGAAAAAATATACTTAGATATCAATAATAACATGGTTCTGTGGCTTTGTTCCTTTTTCATTGTATTTGTGTATATACACGTGTACATGTGGATGTGTACGGAGAGCAGAGATCATCATTAAGTGTCGCCTTCTCCAACTAATTTAGAGACAAGGTTACTCGCAGAGGACCCAATCTCTTCTGGCTTCCTCAGATGTACACACTAGAATGACACAGACACACAGACACAGACACACACACACACACACACACACACACACACACACACACGGAACAGAGAATGAACAGACAAGCTGTCCGGTGTTAGAATGCAGTGAATGCCAGGCAGCGCTACCCATGTCAGTCTGTTTCAGGTATCTGTCCCCAGTTCCTACTGCAACTGAGTGACACTTCACCATCTCCACCTGCCTTATCCTGCTGCTCTCTCATGGGTGCTGTCACAGGGCACTCCCCAATAAAGTTCCTGCACACAAATCTCAGAGTGGATTTTCTGGGGAAGCCACTGAAGACAGAGAAAAGACTTGTATTTGAAATATAAAAAACCTTACTACTTAATACCCAAAGACAAACAGCCTGATAAAAAGTAGATAATACTTCACAGAGAATATTAATGACCAGTAAGCCCATAAAGTACTCAACATTTAACTACCAGGAAAATGCAAATAGAAACTCATGTGAGACTTTTCATACTCCTTGAAAAACACAGAATTACAAAAAAAATCACAGCACTAAATATACAAGGATATAAAGTAACTGGAACCTTCACCTATTGATGGGAACATAAAATGAGACAGTCTCTTAACAAGCTTAACCAACAAGCTTAACCAGCATCCCCATTTTGGGAAGTTATCCAAGAGAAATGAAAAAACTTTTACAAGAATGTACATGGGCTGCAAAGATGGTTCACTGGTTGAGAGCACTGACTGCTCTTGCAGAGGGCCCAGGTTTGATTCCCAGCACCCATAAGTTGACCCAACAACCATCTGTAACTATAGTTCCAGGGGGATCTGATGCCCTTTTCTGGACTCTACTGTAGGCAGCAGGCACATATGTGGTTACAGACATACATGTGCATGTACAAGCAAAACATCCATACATATAGAACAGTTTTGTAACAAAAACAATCTCACCTTATTTATTGTCACCTGATAATAACATAAGGATCACTAAAAGAATATGAATAAATGTTTCAGACTGTGCTCCCTGCTAGCAGAAGACACTTTTAAAAACCCTGTATTGCCTTCTCAATGTCTACTGTGCTTGGCCATTTTTACTTGCAAACACTTTGGAGCAGAGTAATATGATCTCCTTTTGGAATGATCTGACCCAGTTGTTTCTTGACTTTTAGAATGAAATCTCTTCTGCACTGTCTAATATGAGGTTTGTGTGTAAAAGGTTTTGTAAATGCCACCAAAATGTAAATGGTATTTTTAAAAAAGAACGTCTTTAAAATGTATCTAAAATGTAACAGTTTTTCTTCTAAAAGAGGGTGTGGGTTTGGCTGTTTTTACTCTTTGAATCTGGACTCTTCAAAAACAGCTTTTCTCTCACTGGCAACTTGACTCCGCCCCTCTGTTCCCAGCTGCTGGAGTTCTAACTTGTAACTTTTAAACCTCAGTTAGCTCATAGGGTTAGGGAGGAAATGAAAGGATAGGAAGGAAAGAGAAATCTTCACAGCCGTTTTTTGGCTGTCTTAATCTGCCTATGTCTGGTGAACTGAACTATCTCTATCCCACTCTGGTTCAACTTTACCAGGACAGCAATTACTGAGATCTAAATTATAACTTTTCTAAAACCCCAGTTAGTTCATTTTATCTGTCCTTATTTCTGCTTGCTTCTCTATCAGTTTTATTTCTGCCTGCTTCTTTATCATCTGCTTTTGTGCTCTCTCTTTTCCTGTCCTGCAACTCTGCTGTAACTCTTAGTTCTAATTCTTAACTTCCAACTGCTCTAACTGCCTTCAACTGCCCCTCTTTTATACTTCCCTCCAAGCTGTTCCCAGAAGTCCAAGCGGCATGCAACCACATGGGGGAGGGGCTTTCCCCTGGCAAAGCTTCACTCTACATTCATGTGCTCATCAAAGCCAATGATGCAGCCCTCTATGTGCATATTGACTTGCACATACAGCCACACCTGAATTGAGACCTATTTTGCAAGTATCTGAAGATGAAGTTGATGGGCTGCACCTTCTGGCCCTGGCTGAGGTGTGGAGAGCCCCCTGATTTGAGCTTAAGTTCTGCTGTGTGTCTTCAGCTAATTCACATTTGGGACAGCTGCTAAGCAAGGCTAAGCTGTAAAAAGACTAGCCCAGAGGCAGTTCGTTTTAGGGAAGTCAAAGATTACTTAAAGAGACCTTAATCTCATAAGACCTTAATCTCATGGCTTTATGGCTAGCTAAAGAACAATAAAGAACAATAATGTTTTGTATATATTTTGATTTACCTTACTGATTGTAACCTAGTGATTACACATATGCCTTTTTCCCTTGTGATCTGTAACCTTGTGCTCGAACCTATGCCTTCTACCTCGTGATTTTAATCCCGTGCTTGCAAGCACACCTGGTTTTGCCCCTTGTGAGCGTTGCCCTGGCAACCTCACGTATGTCCCTGGTGGGAGAGGGTATCAGAATTGGACAATAAACTACTTGGCAGTTCGGCCCCTGTGAACTCAAGATGCAGTGTGTGCGTGTTCCCGTTTATTCAGACTGCTCGCGATCTGGTAAGCTGGTCTTAACACTGAGGTATGCCATGGTGGAAGTCATTGAATAAAATAATTTAAAAAAATATTTACAAAAGAATGTTCACATAGGACATGGGAGAAGTTGGAGGGAGGAAGGGTCATGATGTAATTCATATATGAAATTCTAAAATAAAAGAAAAAAGGAAGAGGAGATTCACAGTTCACAGAAGCCAGATGTGGTAGTATATGCTTGTAACTCATATTGTGGATGCTGGGGCAGGAGGATTGTGATTTAGGAACCAGCTATCAGAGTTATCAAAGAAGTATGAATGTAAGAACTGGAACAAGATGTTAGCCATCATCCTCTCTTGGTATACAGATTGAAAATCAAAGAGCGAAGATGAGAAATGGTGTACCCGAGGGCACACTGCACAAGTAGTTATTGGAAGAGGGATGGAAGAGCTGCACTGTCCAAACGTGCAATGGCAATGTGCATCACAGCACAACTCAGTCAGTCCTGTGCAGCTCAGCTCAGAGAAAGACCATAGTCACACAGCCTTCTAAATCAGCAAACTCCTGCCAACATGAGGAAAAATAGAATAATGAGGTCTGAACCAAACTGACAGTCTCTTAAGGTACATGACAAAACAAAGAGAATAGGAAATACTGTCAGTGCTTCACCAAGTTTCCATTTTCAATATAAAGGATTGCTTATTCTGACACTAAACCATACCTACCTTTTTGTTTAAAACAAGACACCAGAGAACTGGGCACTACCACGTCAATGCTCTCCATAGAGAAGCTCAGGATGCAATGGAGCCCCTTAGACAGCTGTGCTGGGAAACAGTTCTAAGATGCTCCTTACACATATAGCCACCTCAAGAATCCTTAGGGCTGGCTGTGGTGCTGCACACCTTTAATGCCAGCGCTTGGGAGGTAGAGTCAAGCAGATCTCTGTGAGTTCAAGGTCAGCTTGGTCTACACAGTAAGTTCCAGGACAGCCAGGGCTATGTAAAGAAACCCTATCCCAAAAACAAAAAAATAAAAAAATTTCTTAGTGATTAGTTGTGTGGTGGTTTGAATGAGAATGCTCCCCACAGACTTAGATGTCTGAACACTTGGTCCCCAGTTGGTGTACTGTTTGGAAAGTTTCAGGTGTGGCTTTGCTGGAGGAAGTATGTCACTGGGGATGGGTTTTGAGGTTTCAAAGCCATGTGTCATTCTCAGTTTGCTCCCTCAGCTTGCTGCTCCAGACACCATGCCTGCCTGATGCCATGGCTCCCTGCCATGGTGATGGACTTGGCCCTCTGGAACTGTAAACTCAAATAGACCCTTCATTCTATGAGTTGTCTTGGTCGAGGGTTGTAGAAATACTTAAGAAAAATCCATAACAGGATCCCATCACAGTAAACATGAAGCAACACCTCCATTTGTCTCAGTAATGCAAATATCTTCAGTCATAACTGGTTTTCCCAATAAGCAGAAAACCTTGTTCATTTATTGTTTAATTAATTGTTTTAATCAGTAAGAGAAAGAAAAGATTATCCTACTGAACATTTACCAGCTTAGTAATCTCCATGAGCCTTTTGATGGTGACCAACACGACAGAGGCAACACTCTGATGAAAGGGACCATTCAAACATAAGCACCACTACCATGAGTGTCAATTTTTATTAGGAAAACATTTCTTAACTATCTGTCCTAGTTGGGGTTTCTACTGCTGTGATGAATGAAACACCATGACTAAAGCAACTTAGGATGGAAAGAGTTTATCTGGCTTACACCTCCACAACACTGTTCATCATCAAAGGAATTTAGGACAGGAACTCAAACAGTGCAGGAAGCTGAAAGCAGGAGTGGATGCAGAGGCCACTGAGGTCTACTGCTTACTGGCTTGCTCAACCTGCTTTCTTATAGAACCCAGGACCACTAGCCCAGGGGTAGCACCACCCACAATGAGCTAGGCCATCTGAAATCAATCACTAATTAAGAAAATGTCCTACAGGCTTGCCTACAGACAAGTCTAAAAGAGGCATTTTCTCAATTGAGGCTCTGTCCTCTCTGATGACTCTAGTTTGTGTCAAGTTGACATAAAACTAGCCAGCACACTACCAAATCATTTTAGACTCAATCTGATTTATTTCAAGCCTGGATAATGGCTCTATGGGGTGTGTATGGCTGTATTCTCTCACATAACTTCACAACCAGGGATTCAATCTCAAATTATGTGTTTATCAAAGTTAACAAATGCTGGCAGCTTCTCTTCTTTGCCTATGGTAAATCACTAAAAGGGTATATTTAAATGAAGAACTACAACTTTCAGGTGTACTTCAAGATGGGAAAAAAGCTCCCCAACCAACAGTTTCTGTCAGAGTAATAAACTATTTTCTCAAGAGAGGCATGAACTGTGCACTGCCATTGGTTTTGTTTCCTCATTTTAGAACTCCACAGTTGTAGCTGACTGAGTTGAAGAATCAGCCAGCTGTATTAATTAAAACAACAGCTTGCATTCAATGCCATTAACTATCAATGCAAAGCTTTGAAGTCTGTTTAATTTTCTTGGCAGACAGCAAGAAAATTAAATAGCTTTCTCTTCCTGCTCATAAAAACAGTCAACAAATTATTCTGTTCAACCAAACACAAGCCAACACTTTTAGAAGCATCTGATAGTAAAAATTTCTGTCTTAATCCTTGTATCTGAGCCCACTTTAGTACCCAAAGCATCAACAGTATCCAAAAAAAAAACCCAGAAGTAAATCTACTAGAGCAAGACTGATTTGATCCAAGTTCTAGGCACTGAAGAGATATTAAGGGATATGGAATAACTCTTGTTCAAACAATAAAGTTTTTCTATATTCTTACAAATGAGGCTGCTTCAAGGACATATTTCTTAATATTAATTTAGCCACTACACGATCTGCCTTTAAATATTAGTAACTCAGATCTGAATTTTGTTCAAGTTCTTCTATCTGAACCAAAGCACCCCAAAACTCTGGACCTCTAAGTGGCAACTTAGAGTGTGAACCTCCCATGCTTCCATATGCCCCTCTCTAAGCAAACGCTGCTGCTATTTCTGCATAGCAACAGGGTGCTAGCACACTCTGGACAGAAACACTATTAGTGCTTATCTTCAGCATCATCAAGTGTAGGCACAGGAAGCTTCTAACAACGAGGAAACATTTGAAACAGCTTAAATGAACAGTGGCCAGGGCATTTAGACTTCCCTTTCCTAATTCATTTAACACAAAGATTACTGAAGTCTTCCAGGAAGTAATAATAGGCATTCACTTTATTAATACCTCTTCCTCCAATCCTGGAAGGTAAGACTAATCTGTTTTTCTTTCTAAACATAAAGAACTAAACATGCCAGTTGATGGTGACACACATCCTTAATCCCCGCACTCAGAGGGAGCTGGGTATCTGAGTTCTAGGCCAGCCTGGTCTACAGAGCATTTCAGGACATCCAGAGTTTCTTTCATCCAAAGAAACCCTGTCTCAAAATACAAAACTAAAGAGTGAAAAAGAGAGAGAAATGAACATTAATATAAATCCTATATAGATTCTTTGAGGTGACCATAAAAACAAAAGCAAAAACCCACTAATGTCGTGGAATATTGATCCCATCTCCAGATAGTATAAAGTTGTACGCACTATTTGTGTAGTGAATGGTAGTTTGCTGCATGCTCCTGCAACTTTAAGACAATCACTATGTTAGCAGCCTGAGCTGCCGACAGGATGGGTAACTTCTATGCTGTAAAAGCCAGCTTCCTGAATGTGAGAAGGCTGCAGCTTTCTGCTGTCCAGAAAGCTGCTTGCTCTTTATATTCTGATACTCAATTAATGGTCTGCTTCAGATGCCTGTTCAAATTGATGTTCAAATTTACCTTGCCCACTGAGATTTGAATGTTAAAGGCATTTGATTGTTTTATTGCTAGTGGATGAACTTTTTTATGGTCCTAACCACTAGAAGAGAAAAATTTCACCCGAAGCCTTGACTGATTCATAGGCCCTGAAAAGGTGTCAAGTCGGCTGGCTAAAGGTTGGGGGCTGTTGTACCGTGAAGGTTCTGTTTATTATGCATATAAGGCCTCTGTGTCAATAGGGTGGAGCTTTCAATTAATAAAACTTCTGAGAGACCATGTGGTTGGGAGTCAGTCCATCATAGAGGCTGTCCCTCTGCTGAGGTGGCTCAGGCTTTCTATTGCTAGATTGTCTTTTTGTTCTTATTGAACCCACTCGAGAATAATTACATCTATACACTAGCAAAGAAGTTTGGAAAAAATTGGAAAAAAAAATATACCAGTAATATACAAGGAGTTCACTGAACAGACTAAAATAATAAAAATATTCTTTTTCCTCTATTAAAGTCTTCTTAACAAAAAATAATAATGTGAAAATAAAGTGTCATTTGCATTTGTTGGACAAATATATTCTTAAAACATTGAGAACCTTCTTAGGGACATTTATGCCCTTGATCCATCATTCTACTTTTTTTTTGAGACAGTGTCTCTCTTATGTAGGCCTTCTGTCTTGGAACTCACTATGAAGACCAAATCGGTCTTCAAATCACAGAGATCCACTTGCAACTGCCTCCAAAGAGGTGAGCCAGGACAACACACCTGGCTCCACTATTCCATTCTAAAAATCCAAAATTTGTCCACAGTTTTAGACCTTAAAAAATTCACTCAATCTCATCAAGGCAAAAAACTCAAAAACAAATAAATACACAAGAATCTCAGTATATAAAATGATTGATTGCAGTAAAGACATTTGTACCCACATCACTTACTCAACCATGTTAAAAATGCAAACAGAAAAGATGGGTATAAAATGTTATTAGTCATCCTAATTATTTTCTTTTCCTTCTATATATTATATTAAATTTCCTACAAACTATCTGTAATTTACTATAAACAGGCCATTCCAAAAAAAGTTGGGAGCAGGAGAGATGGCTCAGCAGTTAAGAGCACTGGCTGCTCTTTCAGAGGACCTGGGTTCGATTCCCAGCACCCATATGGCAGCTCACAACTGTCTGTAACTCCAGCTCCAGAATATAAGACACTGTCTTAGATATGAATGTAGACAAAACACCCACACACACAAAATAAATTTTTAAATGCTAACTATGGGGCTGGGAATGTAGCTTAGTGCTTGCCTAGAATACATGAAGCCCTGGGTTTAATCTCCAGCACCACATTAAATTAAGCATGGTGGTACACACCTGTAAGCCCACCATTAAAGTGGAGGCATAGGATTCAAAGACCAAAGTCATCCTTAGCTACTTAGCAATTTCCAGGCCACCCTGGGCTAACATCAGATCCTGCCTCAAGGGGAAAAAAGAAAAGAAAACAAAACAAAACAAAAAGCATACCTTTAATCCCAGGAGGCAGAGGAAAGTGGATCTCTATTAATTTCAGGCCAGTCAGGGTTACATAGAGAAATCTTGTCTCAACAAAACAACAACAAAACTACTGAGAGCAAGAGAGAGAGATCAGCAGTTAAGAGTACTTACTGCTGTCTGGGAATCAGAGGCTTAAGAACACTTGTAACTCCACCTCCAGATTAGACAACCTCGTTCTGGTCTGTGGGCACCTACACACACACACACACACACACACACACACACACACACACACACACACACGTAATTTTTTAATTTCTAAGTTAACTAGGCCTTGAACTTATTTAACATTGAAGCTCAGTTTCTTCTCTACTTAACAGGGTTTAGACTTCTGCCTCATCAGGGTTACTAAAATCAACACAGACTGACATAAGTTCACAGTGTAACCTACTACCAATTATCATGCTCTGGTTGAGTCAGAGAGTACAATGGCCTGAATGTGGTCATTAAGATGTTTTCTCCTAGCCAGGTGGTTGTGGTACACATCTTTTCTCCCAGCACTTGAGAGGCAGGTGGATCTCTGTGAATTCGAGGCCAGCCTAGTCTACAGATTTCCGGGACAGCCAAGTTACAACAGAGAACTTGAAAAACAAAAAAACCAAAAAACAAAAAAAAAGATGTTTTCTCCTACTGGGGGTCAATCTGGGGGAGTTAGGGGTAAATGTGATCAACATACATTGAATGAAATTCTCAGAGTTTATAAAAATATTTTAAAATTTACTTTATGCGTATAAATACCTTCCCTGCATGTCTGTGTGTGCACCATGTGCATGCCTGGTGCCTGTGGAGACCAGAAGGGAATGATACCCCAGAACTGGAGTCAGGGATGTATGTGAACCGTTATGTGGGTGCTGGGATCCAAGCACCCACAAGAACAAAAGCTCTCAACCACTGTGCCGTCTCTCTAGCCCCTAAACATATTTTTTAAAAGACATTTTCTCCTTCGCTGAGTGGTTTTAAACACCACATTTAAGGTTTTGCATTGTGTGGAATGCTTTTCAGTCTCTTGCTCTCTGTCACGTGTTGCCGTCTCTCTCCCAGTAGTCACTGTCCTCTACGGACAGTGCGGAAAACCAGCAGTCTCCTCCAGGCTCTCACAGCTCAAATGTGGGTTGATAATGTGCAAATCCTAAGTCACAGATAACGTTTGGGAGATTTCATATAAAAATCCAGACTTTCAGTTCTGCAAAAGTAGAAAGCTTTGTCAGCATCAGACAGTACGGATCAAATAGGTGTTTTCAGTTCATCACAGCTCTAGTTACTCTCTAATGACTCCTGGGCAGACACCAAGGTCAGCTGCCATGTATTATGACACTGACACAAGACTTTCCCATCTATTTCTTTTGTTTTTAAGACATGGGATCTTGCTATGTTGCTCCAGCTGGCCCTCAACTTCTGGGCAAAAGTGATCCACTTGTTTCAGCCTCCAGCACTGCTGGGCTACAGGAGGACACCCCTTCACTCTAGTTAAACTGTTGGATCTTATGCCAGACCGAAGAGACTGCTCAGTCATGGAGTTGCTTGATTTTATGAACATAGCTGTATCATTCAGAGTCCAACCAGGAAAGAGAAACCATAAAGTCATTTGGACAGGCAAAGTTAATTATAAAGAATAACTTTAACAAGGGACTGAAGTAGAGTTCTAACTAGCCAGTTCCCCATTACTTCAATAGCAAATACAAGGAGTTTACCTCCACCCAAGGACAGCGATAAGAGCATCTCAAAAATAAATAAAATAAAAAGATTGGGGTCCAAACCCTGCTGAAGAGGGCATGACTGGGGTCCAACGAATAGCAGAAGCTTCTGAGTTACTATGCTGTAGAACTTGCTGGAAACAAGCACTCCGGGTGCTGGGGAAAGCTGTATGTCTTGTTGGCGAATGTCCTATAAAACCATCCATGAGGGGTGTCAATGGAAACCAACACCTGCTGAGTGCCGGAGCAACTGTGCGTGCCCAAAGCCAAGGCTGGACAGCTGGCTGTGGTGAAGAGCTGAGCACAGAGGCGCCCACCCACAGGGGTGAGACTCCCAGCACACAGGCCCTGCAGAGCTGGACACTGTACAGGGAGGCTGGCCTGCTACAGAAGTCAGTGTCTGAGAGACTGCCTAGGAGCCTGCTACTGCTAAGCAAGTATGCCAATGCCAAAAGGGAAACACCTCCCTCTTACAATTTCTCTCCAGTATCCTCTATTGACAGGGAGTAACATCCTGCCAACTGGCAAAAGAATATTTAAAGGCCCTGGTACATGTTTTTTTCAGAGAATAACTTAGAACAAAAGGCACTCAACTGATACCTGGTATACTAGTCTACTAGAAAAAGCAGGAGCCACATGAGAATCAAGGGCAAAAGAGAGCAAACAAAATTCTTACTCTTAGGATGTCTGACTAATACAGACTTGCTGCCTCTTTGGATTAACTAGGTTTCTGCTGGGCAAGTCCTAGACAGGAAATGTGCCAACAACATTCTTCCCTTCCATCACTTTAACTAGCAGTTATCAAGTACTCGGTAAATCACATATAATCCCTTATATGTGTCACCTCAGTCAATCCTGGCAATCATCCTATGAGGTAGGTCCTTTTATTATACTCACTGTAAAGTTGGAGAAACAGAGGCCTAGAAGGTAATTTATCTAGGCTCACTAGCCAGTAAGTGACAGAGCAACGATTCACACCTATAAGTCTAGCCCCAGAGTTTATGCTCTTGATCATCATGCTAAACTGACTCTCAGAAAAACTTGTTCAACAGGTTTTTTTTTTGCTTTGTTTTGTTTGTTTTTGTTTTGTTGTTGCTTTTAGCAAGTTTTCTTCTCCCTTTTGCCTGTCAAAGCATAGAGAAACGAGGCCAAGTGCACAGCTAGATGGAAGCCCAGGATCAGCTAGATTATGAATGCCTAGGATCAAGGCAGCAAGGAGAGCCTTCCATGGCTGATATAATCATCTAGACCTTGGCCTTCAAAGCCCATATAATTGAGACAGAAGAATTTCTAACCCCAAAACCCAAGTATTTCTGGCTTCTAGTATTCAAGGATAATTGAGGAGCTTTCTGTTTCTCTTTTCTCCTTCTCCTCTTTCCTTTTTGTCTTTAAAGGTCTCACTATGTAACCTAGCTGGCATGTAACTCACTGTGTAGATCAGGCCAAGCTTGAACTCACAGAAATCCACCTGCCTCTGCCACTCAAGGGCTGGGACTAAAGGCTTGGGCTACCACACCTGGTGTTTCTTTTCTTTTTAAAGAGAGTTCCTGCTATGTGGACCTAAACGGCTTTGAACTCAAATCCGCCTTTGAAAACCCTCCTCACCTGGGGTGACAGGCTGCACTGCACACCTTGCTCAAGTTTCTGAAATTCCACAATAGATTCTAAGCACCACACTCATACTAAGCACTGCTCAGTTACCTGGGATTTCAAAGTGAGCCATAATGGGTGTTAAATCTCATCATTAAAAAAGCCTTATCTCTAAATTCTTCAATTATGGGGCTGGGAACATGGCTCAAGGTTTAGCAAAATGAAGACTTGAGTTCAGATCCTTAGCACCCTTGTAAAAATTCAGGTGATGGTCTGTGTCTGTAACACCAGCATTTGGGGGGGGGGGGGCAGAGACAAGTAGATGCGGAAAGGGAGCCTCGCTGGCAGCCCATCTAGCTGAAAAAGGCAAGATCTATGTTCTGTGAGAGACCCTGTCCCCAAAAATAATGTGGAGACGTAACTGAGGGAGACAGACAGACAGACAGACAGACACACACACACACACACACACACACACACACTTTTCAATTAGAGGCTAGGTTAAGCCTGTCACCTACAGAAACATTCTAAATAGAAATTTTCTCTTCTTCCCTTTATAAGAATATCATTTTTTTTTTTTTTTGTACCAAGAAAATTGAAGATAAAAAGTAAAGATGCCAAGTTGGAAATTAATCTTCATTCAAAATGGTAACTACTCGGTTTCCAACTGGGCAGGTGTTACAGGCATCTGGGCCTTGTGCACATTCAACTGTTTATCATGGGGTTTGAAGTCTTGCTACCCAAACTAAGAGAGCCAGGAGAGAAGGGAGGAAGGCAAAATGCTAGTGCTGTTAAAGATGCTCCTGCTCGGAAGGTGGAAAGAACCAACTTAAACAGACCTTGTTCTCCTGCCGTCTTTACAGTGCTCATCAGGAGAGCTGTCATCCAGTGGACAAACTCTCTGACACTGGGAGTCAAAGTCTCTCTCCACCAGTGTGCCTTCTCCTGCCTGAAGTATTTGTAAAGCTACATTAACAACACCTCTAGATCTTATCCTGAGGAGTAAATGAGACAACCCAGACCGGTGCCTGGTATACACCCAGCATTGATCCCAGCATTCAGGAGGCAGAATGCATGCAGCTGGGTCTCTGTGAGTTCCAGGCCAGATATAATGAGAACCTTGTCTCTTAAAGAAAAAAAGAAAGACAACTATTTTTATCATGCTAGTCAATTAATTATTCATATCCATATAGTATCTTAGAGAAAATAAAAAATTCATAAAAATATTGAATCAGATTATATCCTAATTTTGTTTCATTTAAACTTAGTTTTATTAGCCATAGAGCCTTACAAAACAATAACCTGTAGTTCAGATCTGAGGGAAGACATGTTACTGGCTGCTTTCCAGGTAAGGATAAATTTACTGAGGTAAAATTGAAAGTCTAAGAACTCAGAATTGAAATTCAAAAGACAGACAAAAACTACTATATTCTCATAAGGGAATAAGAGAATAAGACACCAGACAATGCCAGAAAAGGTCCTTGAAATGCCACTTGGTCAAGCCTACCTCAAAGGGGACTAATTGCCAGAGAAAATGCAAACTGAACAAACTTGTTCTTCAAACACATAGCATTTTAATTTGGTGATAAGTCAAAATATCCAGGGATACCAATTATGAATGAATCATTTATTATAATCAGACATAAAAGAAAACTTCAAAATGTGAAAGGACAAAACAAAGCTTAAAACTAATATTTAAATACAGGGAAAAAAAAGAAAGTTAAATGTCAAGAAGATTGCCACAAAGTAGGGAGGCGACAAAGCCTGGCCTCTCTGAGGGAAACATCACCCATGAATGCTAAGGCCAACCACCAAAGCCCTCTCCAGTACAAACAGATCCTGAAGTCTCTGTGATTGTGAAGAGGATGGGAGGGGCAGCTCCCTCATTATTAGAAGTTTGTTTCAAAATAAAAAGTATAAAGACTAAAAGTCAGGCTGGGAGTGGTGGTGCATGACTTTAATTCCAGCACCTGGGAGGCAGAGGCAGGTAGAGCTCTGTGAATTCAAGGTCAGGATGGTCTACAGAGTGAGTTCTAGGCTAGCCAGGGCTACAAAACGAGACCCTGTTTCTAATAATAATACTAATAACAATAGTAATAAGAAGAAGAAAAGAGGAAAAGGAGAAGGAGGAAGAGAAAGAGGAAGAGAAGGAAGAGGAAGAAGAAGAAAAAGAATAAGAAGGAGGAGAAGGAGAAAAAGAAGAAGAAATAGTAGTAGTAGTAATAGTTGAAGTTGTCAGGGAGGGTCAGGGAAATGGGAGGGGAGGAAGTACAGAGAAAGGATCAACCAAAACTAAGGATATATGAAAAAGCCAGAAAGAACGCTAATTAATGGCAAGCTAGTAACCGTAAATTAAGTAAAAAGTTTAAATGGAAGTACCCTCTGAGGATAGATAAAGTTGCTTCAGAAACCATGGGTTATTAAATGGAAATTCCAGTACCAGGGGTGGTGTGCTAATTTTATGTCAACTTGACAAAAGCTAAAGCCATTTGAAAGGAAGGAATCTCAGTTAAGGAAATGCCTCAAAAAGATCAGGCCTGTGGGGAATTTTCTTAGTGATTGATGTTGGAGGGCCTAGCCTGTTGTGGGTGGTGCCACCACTAGGTTGGTGGTCCTAGTTTCTATAAGACAGCTGAGCAAGTCACTAAGCAGCAGCCCTCCATGGCCTCTGCATCAGCGCCTGCTTCCAGGTTCCTGCCTGTTTGAGTTCCTGTCCTAATTTCCTTCCCTTCAATGATGAACAGTGATGTAGAAGCGTAAGCCAAATAAATAAACCCTTTTCTCCTCAAGTTGCTTTGGTCATAGTGCTTCATCACAGCAATAGTAACCCAAACTAAGACAAGTGGGCTACCTCTACCAGCAGGTGGTCAAGGAGGCCTCTGAAGACACCCCAAACAATCAATATAAGCATGTGTCATGGCTGTTGGTTGCCCACCAGAACTAGATAATAAGACCCTAGTGCTGAAGACAGCATATACTTTGGTTGCAGAAACAGATAAATCAAGCTTCTTTCCTATTAGTTAGCCCACATAGTGCCAGATGCTGTTATGTAGGCTGCTGGGGAAGAATCATCACTTAAAGTCTTACTTAGTTCTTAACCCCACGTTGGCACACCAAACAGCCAGGAAAGACGTGTCTACTGGTGCAATAGTGGCCAATCAGTAATGGAGGTAACCAACTTCTCCCTGATCTAAGTTGAGACCTTCTCCACAGGAGAGTATATCTACATTCAGTACTGTTAACCCTGGTCAAAAGCCCATGGATGGGTATGTCATAAGCAGCAGTGGAAAAGTTACTGCTAGTGTTTTGCTAAGTGGACATGATGTGCCCATTAAATTGCTGTCTAAATAATTATGTTTATATCCATATATTAGTGCTACTGTTAGCTTTGGTCAGAAAGGCTCTTTTTAGCAGTGGCCAGTGATAACTGCAGAGACTCTTAAACTAGAAACTTAAAAAGAAACTGTGGAATGACCTGCCATTAATGGGACTTTTATATCACCCTCAACAAAGTTCAGGGAACATCATGGAAGACAGGGTAGAAAGAACTTAAAAGGAGAAGGAGTGAAATGAGGTAGAATGCTGCTTTCAGAACATCACATCACTGCTGTACTCTTGATCTCAATGCAGCTGTGATAACAGGCACAGAACTGGGCCTGTCAACACCCTGTCAACGAAGGGAAATGGCTCATGAATGACCCCCTCCAGAACCACCTCCTGTAGAACCTATCAGCAGATAATGGTAGCTGGAGGAGAAGGGGTTCACAAGCCCTAGCCCTTCCCTGTCTATCTATCTAAAGGTAGCTAATGGCCAATGGCGGGGGGGGAGGGCATTTTCTTCAGTGGTATAGCTACAAGTAAGGAGACCACATTCCTGTTAATAACCCCTCACTCAGGATCCTGTAAGCAACCCTACTGAAACTCACTGGGTCATCAAAAGAAAGAAAGAAAGGAGGAAGACAGACAGGCATACATAAAAGTGGAGGAAGGACTAGGTGGAAAGAGTAAGGGGTCAGTG
This sequence comes from Cricetomys ansorgei, assembly GCA_026225945.1. Classification (NCBI taxonomy): domain Eukaryota; kingdom Metazoa; phylum Chordata; class Mammalia; order Rodentia; family Nesomyidae; genus Cricetomys; species Cricetomys ansorgei. The sequence continues at coordinate 51,587 of JAMJFZ010003398.1, forward strand.
GAAGAGGAAGGGGAACAGGCAAGGGTAACAGAAGTGAATATGATAAAAACATATATGTATAAAGATTCCATAATGAAATCTACTGTCATATCTAATTAACACATACTAATAAAGATAAATTTAAAAACTGTAAATCAGGCTCTCTGCTACTCCCCATTCCAGAGATAGCTGCATCTTCTCATGCAGTGGCAGCCTCATCCCTGAGACACAACGGTGAAGGCTAGAGCCAACAGATTTGGTCATATTGGGCACTTAGTTACCAGGGCTACCTTCACTCTGGCAATGTGAATATTGTTGCAGTCAATGACCCCTTCCTTCATGGTCCTCAATTACATGGTCTACATGTTCCACCCATGGCAAGTCCCACAGCACAGTCAAGACTGAGAACAAGAAATCTGTCATCAATGGGAAGACAACCTCCACCTTCCAGGAGAGATATTCCTGCCAACATCAAATGGAGTGATGCTGGTGCTGAGTATGTTGTGGAGTCTACTGGTGTCTTCACCACCATAGAGAAGGGGGGCGCATTCAAAGGGCTGAGCCAAAAGGGTCATCAACTCTGCCCCTTCTGCTGATGCCCCCATGTTTGTGATGAGTATGGACCATGAGAAGTGTAACAACTCACTCAACATTGTCAGCAGTGCCTCCTGCAGCACCTACTGCTTAGAACCGCTGGCCAAGGACACCCATGTCAACTTTGTCATCATGAAGAAACTCATGACCAGAGTCCATGCCATCACTGCCACCCAGAAGACTGTGGATGGCCCCTTTGGGAAGCTATGGCATGATGGCCATGGGGCTGCCCAGAACATCATCTCCACATCCACCGGTGCTGCCAAGGCTGTGGGCAAGGTCACCCCAGAGCTGAAGAAGAAGCTCACTGGTATGGCCTTCCACATGCTTGCCCCCAGTGTCTCTACCATGGATCTGACATGCTGCCTGGAGTCAAGTATGATGACATCAATAAGGTGGTGTAGCAGGCATCAGAGGGCCCATCCTGGGCATCCTGGGCTACACTGAGGACCAGGGTGTCTCCTGAGACTTTAACAATGACACCCACTCTTTGATGCTGGGGCTGGCATTGCTCTCAATGACAACTTTGTCAAGCTCATTTCCTGGTATGACAATGAATTCAGCTACAGCCTACGTGGCCTCCAAGGGGTAAAAAGCCCTGGACCATCCACCCCAGCAAGAATGGAGATAAAGAGAGATGCCCTCTGCTGCTAAGGAGTGCCTGTCCCAACTTAGTACCCAGTACTAAGCATCTCCCCTCACAGTTTCCATCCCAGCCATTTAGAAGGGGAGTGGCTTAGGGAGCCCTACTATCTTGAAAACCATCAAAAAAGTACATTGCATCCCCCTCAAGATGTACAAATTAGATGAAGATTTTAAAAGGCTTTATAAGAAGTACTGAAAATCCTCCCTGCATTTTCAAATGCCCTTACCACGTTCTAGGCCTAGGTCAAGCTGATTCATTTCATCTTTACAACAGCCTGTAAGACTAGCACGTGTGAGACCTGCGTGTTCAACTTCTGGCTCAACAACGGCACTGAATTGGGGTTTTGTTGTTACTCTTGAGATAAAAAAATTGCATCATCTCTCCCTTCCCTTTCTTCCTTCCAAGTCTTTCCATCTACCTTGCTCTCTTCAAATTCATGTCTTCTCTTTTCATTAACTGCTATTGCAGGTATAAAAGTGTACACATACATATTTCTAATATAACCTGCTCAGTCTGTATAACATTGCCTGTATGTATGTATTCAATACCCATATGGTATTGAATAACCAATTGGTGTGTTCTTCCCTGTTGTTTTGGCTTTTGAAACATGGCGTCTCTAAGTAGCTCAGCTCTAAGTGAGCTGTGGGCCTCACACTTATGATTTTCCTGCCTCAGTGTCTGAGTGCTGGGACTGCAGGCCCTGGTGATACCCAGTGAGCTAGGGTCTCAGTCCCTCTGAGATCGGGTGATTAGTAGCACTAGGCTCTAAAATCATTGCAACAGCAGCACTATCCTCATTCGCCTACTAACGGTCTCTACAGATGAGAACTGTTCTCATACAAAAAAGTCCCCAAACTGAAAGTCTTCAGAAACTTTTATAGCAATATGATTATTACAATTACAGAATAATTTTATGTCTTTTGACTCTAATAACAACACCTGGGAGACTGTATTTGATTCGCCTATTTTCCACTTCATTTCATTTTCGCAAATGTATTGGTCTGGATTGGAATGGAAATTTAAAACAAAAATAATCCTTAGGCAATCAACCCTAAAATCCCACTCTGGCCATCTGTATCTACTTCATTCATCAATCAGGGCAGCTGCTGAGTCCAGGTAAAGTAGTTCATTCTGTCTCCGAAGCACTGTACTAACTGCTAAAGAAAACTGCTCCTTAGCAGCTGAATCTAAAAAACACAAGATGCCACACAGGACCTCATTTATGGAAAGGGAGCTATGGCCTCCTTTACAAGTCTAGTTTTTCACTTTCCCATATGCTGAAAAATTAACCTGTCCATTACCACAGTTATATATAATTAATTTGACAAAGATTTTCTCCTTTGTTTCATAAATCAAAAATTCATGAAGGTACAGTTTCCAGGCCTAAGGGGAAAGAAGAAAGCCACACAAGCATGGAGAAGGTGGTTTGCAGATAAGGAGACAGTGAGGGGCAATCAATGTCATCATGTACTTTTTAATGGTCAGATGTAACAACTGGACTCCACTACAGTAATTTCAGACCACTCACTTCTAATACCAATGGTGTAAAAAGTAATGGTCCCATCAGTCATCGGATTTTATTTCTGCTCTGAGAAATTCTTTAGGGAAAAAAAAAAAAAACTGAATGACAAAGCAATAGCAAGATTAAAGAACACAAGCCAAGCACAGAAGTGTACGCCTTTAATCCCAGCACTAGGGAGGCAGAGGCAGGTGGATCTCTGTGAGTTCAAGGCCAGCCTGGTCTACACAGCGAGTTCCAGGACAGCCAGGGCTACAGAAAGAGACCCGTCCAAAAGAACAAACAATAGAAGAAAATCAAGAACATGAATAAAAAGCAAGTCTTTTCACATACATAAGAGTGAACTGTAAAATAAAACAGACTTGTCTGGTCCTTTAACCTATAAGTAACACTCATCCCAAAGGAAAAGCTAGCTTCCCTTTAAAAAGGAAGTTGGTCAGCCATAGTCTGAGCTGCTTCCTAAGCGCAGAAGCGCAGTTTACTTTCACAAACGTATCATCTTAGCGGTCTTACATCACACTGGTCTGTAACAGTGCTATGATGTCCCCAGGAAAAAGAACTTTCATTCTTAAGAGACAGAAACTGCAGCTGAATTCTAAAATGTTTTTGGATAAGTTACATATATCTGTAATCTTTACTCTAGTAGATTAAAAAGCATTTTCCTATTATAATAAGCAGATATCAAAAATGCTGATTTACGGCACTCAAAGATCCACAAGCTGGGAAAGATCACTTGAGTGCCAATTTGGAAAGCCACAATAGACAAGGCATACTAATTACATTTCTAATGATGTGATTAATACTACTCCAGGCTAGAGAGACGTGTCGGTGGTTAAGAGCACTTGTTACTCTTCCAGAGGACCTGAGTTCAGGTCTGAGCACCCAGTGTTAGAGTGGCTCACAACTGTCTCTAAGCTCTCTTCCGGCCTTCTCTGATGTACACACACACACACACACACACACACACACACAAAACCACTCATTTAGGCATTTTCTCTTAGTGACAAGAAAACAATACATACCTCCATTTCATAGTAACTATTCAAGATAGTTTGAGAAAATACTAAAATTGGAAGAGCTATAATATAAGTATTTACAAAAAGCAAAGTTTTGAACCATCAAGAAGGTTCTGCGAGTTAAGGTACTTGCCACTAAAGCTGACAACCTGAATTCAATCCTCGGGACTCACAAGATGGAAGAGAACTAGCTCTTCAATGTCCTTGTAGTGGCAAATTGTAGCAGGACACTTTTTTTTTTTATCCTGTGCAGCTTTCCTTCTGGTTGCATGCTGCTTGGACTTCTGGGAACTTTGCTTAGAATATAAAGGAAAGTGGGGAAGGAGGAGAGTTGGCAGTTGGTGGGTTGTTTTGTTGGATGCTAGTTCTGCTCTCTACTCATAGAGCAGATTTCTTCCTTTCTATCTTTCCTGAGTTACAGGGTTAAAAGGGCACAGTAGGAATCTGTTACAAGTCAGGAATCTGTTACAGTATCGATCTACTACAGCAAATACCTGTACCTGGGGAGACTAAGGCAGGAATATTAATTGAGTAAAAGAGTTTAAGACCAGTCTGGGTAACACAGCAAAATCCCACTTCAAAAACCAAATTTAAAAATGGAAAAAAGAAAACTCAAGACAAAAGAAAGACAGAAAGGAAGCAAAAACTAAGCTATAAATTGCTTACTTGAATTAAACATAATTCTAAATAAATTTTTACCCCAATTACCGCCAGGCCTGGTGGTGCACACTTTTAATCCTCAGGAGGAAAAGGCAGGCAGATCCCTGTGAGTTTGAGGCCACCTAGGTCTACAGATAAAGTTCCAGACCAGCCAGAGCTACACAGTGAGACCTGTCTCAAAACAATAAAAACCTAAATAAATTTTACCTCAACTTAAATATTTAAATATACAAGCCAATCCAAGCCTCACAAATGTCACCCCTAATAATGTCAATCCAATTCTAACACGAAAATATATTATGCTAGAGGAAAAATAGGGGGCTCAGAAAGCTGAGGTAGGAAAGTGACTCAGAGAGAGGCTTCACTGGTCAAGGAGCACTGTGACAAGCCACCTGTTGCCCAGCTCTATCCAACTGCTACCTTGACAGAAGACAGGAAAACCCAGTAACAAACAAGTAAATATGCTAACCTAACAGACTAACAGAGTAAGTCTATGGGCTAGATTTACATGTGAGCTATGTGGCACATGTACTATGTACCCTGGCCACCGTGGACAGTCGCTGAGAATGCCTCTGAGTCACACCAGCTGATTCCAAGATACTTGGTAAACCTTTTCAGGTTATAGAGCTGGTTTCCTTGTCTGTCTCAGTGAGTCAGTTTTTGTGGTTTTTGTTAGTGTCAGTGCTAGGAATCAAACCCATGCCTTGAATATTCTAGCCAAACACAACCATTTGGCTACACCTCGGTCCTTTCAATGTGTCAAGCCAGTCCTTGGCTTCTTTGGAAGGAAAGGGTAATAACAACCTACTTTAGTTTTTTCTCACACTGATCGTAGTGCTGACATCTCATGCTTTCCTCAAAACACATTCATGATTTTCTCAAGAAACTGTTACACTGACATCAACTCATGTTAAAGTAATAGTTTCCATTTGCTTTTTATCTGGTACCCTGATTCCTTGAAACCTCTGGGAAACACCAGAAATGTAAGGAACCAGTGCTTCTCTCTAGGAAAATGCACAGAGCTCTCAAAGTTTTTTTTAATATAATTTTCAGAGGATTCTGAACACTCCAGGTCCCTAAGTGGATTATCCATCACGCTAGGTTAAGATTTAAAGAACTGAACGTGAATTTTGTTTCTGCTGTGAAATGTTACATATCTTTTCCTTAATGGAGCCTTAGAGCTGAGAAACAGTTTCTCTTGCAAACAGCACTACGTCTAGCACCATCCTACCACTCGGCAGAAAGCAGAGAATTTCTTACCTCTGAGAAATTAACAGCCAACGGAATGATTCCAGCCACGTAACATCCCACCAACATTGCCAAAGACAGCAGGCTAATGGAGAGAAAATCATCCATTCTGCCCTTCTGTGGTCACCCTCTACCTCCAGGCTTCAAAATTCCAGCCGCTTGAAAAGGCGCTCTTAGGCTCTTTAAACGTGCGGGTTTCCAAGAGAACAATTCCAGCCTTGCCACCAGTCGATGTGTTCACGATGCTATCTTACCTAAGAGGCAGGCTCCTTTTTGCTGGTTCTAGCACCAGAGAAAACTTTATGCAATCTTAGGTTCTTAGAGGCCAGTCACTGAGATTCCGGTAGGTAACAGATGGGAGAAATTGTGCCAAAGAAAGCTCTTCAATCGTCAGAATGAGGGTAGCGCAACGGCCCGCTCCCCTAGATAATACCCTTGGTAGCAGCAGGAGGAAGAGGTGAAACCAAGTGTCTTTCCCTCATGCGGTACCTGGTTCCCTACGGTGGCGGCGCAGGTGATCCGCCCCCAGGGACCCCAGGGAAGGGACTAGCCCCACAGTCCCAGCAAACTCCCTTCCGAGTCTAGAGTCGAGCAAGCTGTCCTGCAAGTCTCTAACGACGGGCTCCGAGGGTTCAACAACAAAGTTGATACAATGCTGTCTCTGCCCTACACCTAGTGCTGCCCATGGTACTTCCCTCAGCCAGGCCCTGACCCTGAGCCGCCAGTACTACAGCTGCCATGGCCGCCAAGTGGCACCTCTTCATTACTCCCACTTCCGGATTGTTTCACCGCCTCCTCTTTAGCAGGGCACTTCCGGGTTACAACCGACCTATAGGCCACAGTCTTACATTGCCGCCATTTTTTAGAAAGGCTAAAAAAAAAGGTGAACGGTGTCACTATTGACTAATCCATTGCTTTAGCAGCCTGTCTGTCCATCGAAGTACAGAAGATAGAGTCCCGAAACGAACTCTTCTTTCTAAAGCTGTGAAACGTTCTTTCACGCAACTCAGCGCCCTTATCCAAGATGGCGGAAATGGAGTCGGCGTTCGCTCTAGAAACCGGAAACGAGTGAATCTCTATGGTCCAAAAAGCTCTTTGGCGGCGCGCTTCCGACGATTTCCGGCGGCTGCTCTCGCGGGATTGGCTGTTGGCGGCGTTGCGGCTGAGCTCGTGTGCGGCGGCGGCGGTGTTAGCGGCGGCTGCAGCAAAGCGTTTGGCGCGATGGTGAGGTTTCAGCGGCTGCCGGGGTCCCCGACTTCGAAGGCCACCCCTGCTCCGTACATCTCCCCATCCCCCACCCCCGCCCATCCAGCGCGAGCGAGCTGCACCCCTCCACCAGCTCGCGGGTCCACCCTTCCCCTCCCTGACGCGGAGACGCGGGGCCTGACTGTAGGCCCCGGACCTGGTCCGCCCTGCGGCTGCGCGCCCGCCCTCCTGCTGGTGGGAGCGAGGTGTCGGGTGGGAAGAGGATTTGCTGTCTGCGGGTCGCTGCCTGGAAGAGGGAGGCGTGGGGCGCCGCTCTTTCTCTCCGGACGCGCTAGCGGACTGTGGGAACAATGGCCAGGGGACGTGTGTCAGACCCCTCTCCCGAAACTGACACACCCTACACCTTAGTGTTCGCTGCATGTGTTCCGGGGAGGAGGAGGGGGGTCGGATTGGCCTTGCAGTGTGCCTCCTCTGCTGTTCCTTTTTTTCTTTTTAACTCCCACCCCCCTACCCCCCAACCCCAGTCTTCCTCAAAAGAGGAAAAGTACTTTCCCTTTTTCAGTATCCTTAGTTACCCAGGTTTGGCGATTCCATCAGCCTTCAAATCATGTTTTTTCTCACTTAACATTATTTTGGGAGTGGAGCCTGAAAAGACACTCAGGGGTCCAGGCCCTAGAATCCGACAAGGATCGTAGTACGATGGTTTTAGGTTCTGTAGTGGTTTTTTGTTTTATTGGCTAAGTGTCTGTGTTTGTGCACGTGGGTACAGGTGCCCGCTGAGGCCAGATCCCCGGGATCTGGAGTCACAACAGACGGTTGTGGGTGCTGGGAACCAAACTCCCGTCCTCTGCGAGAGTAGCACATGCTCCTAACCGCTGAGATATCTCTTCAACCCTCTCGTTATTGTTTTGCATTCTGGGAATCTTGAAAGATGCATGTGGCGGGGAGAGGGGTTGCCTGTATGTCTGTGTGCCACTTGCATGCACTGGCTTCGGCAGGAAGAAGAGGGCATCTGATCCCCTGTAATTGGAATTACAGATGATTGTGAGTGAACATGTGGGTGCAGGGAATTGAAAACTGGTCTTTGGAAGAACAGCTAGTGTTCTTAACCACTGAGCCATCTCTCCAGTATCCCAGCCCTCTTGTTCTTTTTTTTCTAGACAGGGTTTCTCTGTTGTAACTCTGGCTGTCCTGGAACTCATGCTGTAGACCAGGCTGGCCTCGAACTCACAGAGAGCCGCCTGCCTCTGCCTCCCAAGTTGTTGTGGGATATTTCATAGTTTCGGGTAATATTCTTATATGCTGTAAAAGTGGAAGGATGTTTTCTGATGCCTTGAAACAAGTAGGGGAACTGCTTCCTACCTGCTAAACTATGGAGTGGCCACCCATTGCTCCAAATGAATAGGCCATTCCTTAACCTTAAGGCAGATGAAGGTTAGGCTCCATTCATTTATATATTGGAGGGTGGGTGGAAGCAGGGAGGGTTTGGAATGAAAATGCACCTAGGGCTGGGGCAGAGGTGGACAAACAAAAGGAATCAGGAGAGAAGGGTGTGGGAGGATGATGGAATGAAGTCTCTGCCTAGCCCCCAGATATTGAATCCCTGAGAATTGTCATGGCTTGTAATTAATAGATACCTTGGAAAAAGGAAGTACGGACGTTTAATAACACCCAAGTGCTGGGATTGAAGTCATGCGCCAGTACCGCCTGGCTCCTCTTACTCTTAAGTAAACAAAAGGGAGGGGTTCTCGGGAATTACTTGGAGCAGGTGTGTGTGTTGTTCAATAACTTTTCAAATGTTATTCCTTAATTTGCCTTAGAATTTTAAAAATGTAGCAGAGAATGAATAGCTGTCTAGGAAGCCGTTACCGGAGTGCAAATATGGCTTCCATAAAACTTTTCTTCTCAACAACTGACACAGCGAAAGTGCTTTTTGAGTGGCTGGCCTTTCATGAACTCATACAACGAATCTAACTCCAGCCTTTCTTTGGCTATTAATCGCCAACAAAACACTGTTCCAGTCAGTACACATGAGAATTATTGTTTCTCTTCTTACCAACTTAAGAGTTTTGCCTCAGGGCTTCTCAGACTTAATCAAAATGGCTCAGATCTTGTTGGGAAGAGAGAAACACTCTTTTGGCATATGAAATTTAAAGTACTGTTCTTCTGGGGCTTTTGTTGTTGTTGTTTTGTTTTTATCCAGAAAACCTAGATCTCAGACTTCTCAGTTCCGATTTGTTAATAGTTAAAATTTCGGATCATTTCAAATTCTCCTGACAGGAGAATTTTTTATCCAGAAACTAGTTCGTAAGCGAGGAAACAAGGTGAATGACTTGATTGAGGATTGGGCTTGCAGTGCAGTTGCATCATGTAGCATCTATTTAATTAGTTAATCATTCTTATGCGTATGTGAGGCGCTAAATAAGGCCATAATTCCAGTAGACCAGTGATTGTGTGCTGGGCAGCATTCCTCTTCACTTCCCAGGGACATTTGGGGACATCTTTGGTTATTACTAGTTTGAAGGGGTTGGTGTTAGTGGTAGCTAGTAAGTAGGGGGCCAAAGATGCTACAAAACATCCTACAAGGCATGGGACAAACCCAAAGAATTCATCTCTGACTCAAGATGTAATGAGAGGTCAAGAAACCCTGAAATTGACACCACCGCAACCCCTCCCTCCCCACCCCACCCCCACACAACCCGGGTGAGCAGGAGAGGAAAGCTTCCACTGTCCCTGCTGCTCCTTGGGTATATTCACTGCTCTTGCAGTGTGATCATCTAATCACTCTATGTGGTTCTAGCAATTAAAAATACATGATTTGGGGCATTAGACCCTCACGGCAACTCATCTACTAGGTGAGTGGTTTAATGGATTTTTCAGGGTGGTATTTATGATATGCATTTGTACTACTAATTTTTCTGACACCTTGATGTGAAAGTAACTCCTACATAAAATGTGGCTCTGCTGTTGTCAAGTTGGGAAAAGACCTTAGGGTTTCCCACTCCCTTTATCACCTCATATCTTAGTTTTTATTGAGATTTAAAAAAGCTAGAGACCAGTAGAGACGGAAAACAGGCTTTGATGGTTGGCAAGAAAAGAGAGAGAGTACAAAGTAGCTTTGGCAAGTATTTGATGGCAGGTATATTTGGAGTTCAGAGAGTTAGGGGAGTTGTGAACCTAGCACTGATAACACACAAAGGCATCCATATTGTGGGATGAGAAACCTCGCTAATTAGGGTTTAATAACGGACAGTATCATATATAGGGGGCTTATGTCATGTGAATTTCTGAAATGCTTATTTGGATATGCATTGAAATTGTTTTTCCCTTCAGTCTCACACCATTTTGCTGGTTCAGCCTACCAAGAGGCCAGAAGGCAGAACTTACGCTGACTATGAGTCTGTGAATGAATGCATGGAAGGTGAGTGGTCCCAGAAGGTAAACTAATCAAGGGTAAAAATCTCTGAAGTTCCCACATCACCATTCTCTCATGAGATAAATAGCATAATTACTGATTTAAGCAGGGAAAACAGATTTTTAGCATGGACAGTTAACTATATTTTGTTATGGTGATGGGTGTTTCACATATAGCCCTTATATATTTTGGCTACATTATAATGCTATAGAGTTGTTACAGCAGCCTCCGAGAATGCCCTCTGGAACCTAACAACCTATTAAATAAATGTTAAAAGCTGGTTAGCTCATAAGAATGTTATAAAATAAGTTAGCTCAGAAAAAGTTAAGGTTCACAGAAGCAGATCAGTATTATTTATTGTGCATTTGCTAAGCTCCCACCCCACCCAGGGAACAGTTTGTTCTTAATGTTTCTTTACTGGGTAAACCATTAAACTGGCTCACTGTACTCTGCAGACTGGATTTGGTTTTTGTGTTTAATAATTATATTGGGTTAACTGGTTGTGCTGCCTGATATTGTTTCTAGGAAGTTGTTCTTTGCTTTTTTTCTACCAAAAGGTTATTAGTTGCTTTGATTCGGCTGCAGGACAGGTCTGTAAACTGTTGATTATTCAAAACTAACTGGGTTAGACTCCAAATCTAACAGTGATTAATTATGCCTGTGAAAACAAAAGCTGCTTATAACCAAAGATGGCTTCAAGCTAGGTAGTGCAATGCCCTTGGCCCAGCCATCAAATTCTATTCTTAAAGATGAAAGGGGGATTTTTTTTTTTCCTTGCAATGTCTTCAAATTCCATTCTTTTTGCTTTGATGTGATAATGGTTGTTACGGTGGCAAACTGGAGCCAACACATTGGTCACTCAGTTGTGTTGTCTAGTTCTATGAATTTTGCCAAATTGATTAGATGATAGGCTTGCCCATATAGGGTCATAAAAAAGGATTTCATTGCCCTAAAATTTCTGCCTGTCCCCCTCATTGCCCCAGAAGCCCATGGCAACTACCAGTCTTTAAACCTAAAATACCTAATACAGTGTAAATGTTATGTAAATAGTTATTACACATTTTTGTTGGAAATAAAAAAGTCTACAAATGTTCAGTACTTGTTGAATTTGTTTTTCAAATATTGTCAACCAAGTGATTGATTAAAATCTACGAATGCTAACCCCATACGTAGGCCTACTGTGCTGTTGGCATTATCACGTACAGACTTTTTGTGCTGGCTTCTGTGACATTACAGTGTGCATTTAGATGCTTGCATGCTTTGTGACTCCATTTTCTTTTTTAGATTAGAAATAATTTGCCGGGTGGTGGTGGCGGCGGCACTCGCCTTTAATCCCAGCCCTAGAGAGGCAGAGGCAGGCTGAAGCCAGCCTGAGCTAGATACTGGGGTGCTTTCTGATTAAAAACGGGATAGGGGAGGTAGCTGAGGCTGGATGTAGCTCAGTGTAGAGCATTTGTAGAGCATTTGTTTAGCATGCATAAAGCCCTAGGTTTGAGCCTACCACTGCCAAGAGTAAACACTTTCTCTTGAAAGTCTACTACCTGTGTGTCCCTCCCTCCCTCCCTGTCCTGTTAAATTTGTTAATAAGAATTTTATTTTATTGCATTGTACATGGAGTTAAAGTTTTATTTTTTAGATTGTATAGAAATACAGCTGTGTATTCCTGTATTAGTTTTGTATATTGCAGCCTTGGTACCTCATTTGTTAGCTCTCGTATTTTGTTGGCTTCCTGTCTACAAGACCACCTCATTTGCAGATAGTTTACTTCTTCCTCTCTGGTCTAAATGCCTGTTAACTTCTTGCCGCATGACTGGCTACAGCCTGCTTGAAGTTCTGAGTAAATGCTCAGTCTTCCTTGTGGTAGCAGACGGCATAGTCTGCCCACTAAGCATGACAGTAGCAGCAGTGCCTTCTGAAGATGAGCAGTGAACTCACTACCTTCCTGGGCTTCACTGTCTTTAATTTTATCAGTTATATGATTTCAGTGTAGTGTTCTGTTTGTTTGTTTGTTTGTTTTTTTTAAGTTAAGCGGTGGGGGTGGGGGTTGCTCAGTAAGTAAAGGCAAAAGCACCAATGTGAGAGCCCAGAACCTGTGTAAACAAGCCAAACCTGGTAGGTAGGCTGGCCATCTAGCCTGAGAGAGTGCAGGCCTGTGAAGAGACCCTGTCTCAAAGACCAAGGAAGATGGCATTTTACCTCCGCGTGTATAGGCGCACACAAACATGTAAAGTGGCTAACTTGATAGTTCTGCCAACTGAACGTGGCCTTTCACTGGAAAATTTAAGCAGTTATTTTAGAGGTGCCTTAGGGCTTGTGTATTACGTTTTAGGGAGTGTTGCCCATGGGTAACTAGCATTGATAGCACTTGTCCTTGGAGTGGTTGGTGGCAGCAATGGACTGAAAAGGTAGATGCTTCACTGATGAAAATTAACAGGTAAAGTGCTCTGTCGATAATTGTTAATACTATGATTATTGATTTGGGTTTTTGTTTTTGATTTTTGGAGACAGTCTTATGTATCTTAGGCTAGCCTCAAACTCACTATGTAGTTGAGGGTAAGTTTGGACTTATCCTCCTGCTTAGCCTCTGCTTAGCTGGGATTACAGGTGTGGCTACCACACCTGGTTTTATTATCTTATACATTATTTCAGATAATCAGTAGAACCCTATGGAAATTTACTTACTGTTTAATGGATGGAGTCATATGCCCTCTGTTTTGTAATAAATGAGCTGGGCTTCTGGATTCAATTCCTAATGAATTCGGAGTCCAGGATCATCAGTACCATAATAGGTTAATTGGATCAAAATTTGAAGGCAAAATGGGGAAAGTGATGTTTTTCTGCTCTCTCAACCTGGTATCAAGAACCACAATACAAGATGTGTGGTGACATACGCCTTTGATCACAGCACAGCACAGAGGCAGATAGGTCTCTGTAATTCCAGGGCTGTGTTGAGACTGTCTTAAAAAAACAAACATAGAAAAACATAATACTGTCTGGAAAGGGTCATTGCTAAGGACCAAAACAGGCCCTTGGGAATGCTAAACAAGCACTCTGCCCAGAAGCCCAGCCAAAAACTTTAATGTCTCTTCAGCTCCAGTGGTTTGAAGTAATCATCTATATATATAAATATATAAAGCACAAAATAGTTATTACTACTCTCATAATTTAAATTGCGAGTCACAAAAATTAAAACAAAAGTGATTAACTTGTAATCCTTTTCCAGCTCGGTTTTCCAAAATAAATATACTGACAATATAGCACTGCTTATACGTAGATTACACGGTCCTGAGTTCTTGTTCTCTTCCCTTAGGTGTTTGTAAAATGTATGAAGAACATCTGAAGAGAATGAATCCCAACAGCCCCTCCATCACATATGATATCAGCCAGTTGTTTGATTTTATTGACGATCTGGCAGATCTCAGCTGTCTTGTGTAAGTATTAGCCACTGTGTCTTTCACTTTGTATTTTCTGTTTTTTTGTCTATATAGCTACTAGTGTGTCAATTACATATAGACCAAAAATTAAATTGACAATATAAAGCCGAGGGCATAGGAAACTTCGGTGATAGTGTAGGGTGAAGATAGGCTAACTTAAAACTCCACATTGTACCTTAAACCTAATAGTCTTTTTCTTGGGGTTCTCATCCACTTACGATCTTTTTCTTGAAGTAATTTGTTTCAGATTAAAAGTAAAGTTCTTTTCTTGAAATTTAATTTTAGTCCTACCTGTGTAAACCTGTATTTGTTGTTTTGTTTTTTTGGTGTGAGGTTTTAGATTGTAATATGCTTATTATAGTTTGTATTTTAATTAATGTTGTACTATAGTCTACAATGTGTAGTAGACTAGATTGGCATTTAATTAGGATATGTGAACAGAGGGCAGTCCAAGGAAATGATTCACTTTTTAGAATGTTTCTCATAAAACGGCATTATAAAAAACTGAGTGTTGTTTTTGTATTTGATGAGGCGTGGTAGGCAGTGGGAAGCCTGTGCACCTATAACAACAACCTCTGGCTTTATCATTCAGAGGAAAGATGGGGTGTTGCTTATATAAAACATTCCTTCTTTGGAACTTATTTTCTTATTGGAAAGTGGCCCTACATGGAGAGGTGCATGCTTGGAATCCCAGCTAATTGGGAAGGTGGGACAGGATAAAAGGCTGGATAACTTAGTCTCAAAATCAAAGGTGAGAGCAGACTGGGGTATATGTAGCTCAGGGTAGACTGCTTGCTTTTCTAGCACAAAGCCCCAGATTCAATCTTTAGTGCTTACTATGAAACCAAATAACACATGGATTTTTAGCTGAATGATTAATAGTGAGGGCTCTGGTGTCAGGAATGTTTTAACATGGATGAAAGATTTGTGACCTGGAAATGAAGAGGGACTATTGCCTAGCATCACTTAGCTATTAAGTTGTTCACTTTATTCCTTGATTTCCTCACTTTGTTTTTGTTGTTTTGAGGATAATTGTAGCTACTGAAAGGGTTATTTTAAAACAGATCAAGTTAGCTAGTTCAGATATTTAAGTACCCCATACTTGCTAACATCTTTAGTTTTAATAAGTACTATCACTTGTCTAATTGTGTGTGTGTGTGTGTGTGTGTGAGTGTGTCTTGCCTTGTGTGTGTGTCTATTCACTACATGCATTTCTGGTCTCCTTAGAGGCCAGAAGAGGGTGTCAAATCCTCTGGAATTGGAGTTATAAACGGGTATGAGCCATCCTGTGAGTGTCAGGAATTGAATCCAGGTCCTCTGGGTACCAGCGAGTGCTCTTAACCACTGAAACATCTTTCAGCACGCGCACACACACACACCCCATTTGTCCTGGAGGAGGGTTTCAAGATAGGGTTTCTCTGTGTGGCCCTGCCTATCCTGGAATTTGTTGTGTAGCCAGGCTGGCCTTGAACAGATCACCTGCCTCTGCCTCCAAGTGCTGGGATCATGTACTACCACACCTGGTGCTTTTCTGCCTTTTTATACTACGGGGGGGGGGGGTGCGGGGGGGCCTTAGTTTTCTGTGTGTGGGTGTTTTTGTCTGCATGTATGTCTGTACACCTTGCAAGTCCTGTAAAGATACCTTGAGTAGCTGGATGTTGCGTGTACTGTGCATTACCAATAGAGTTCCGCTACTTCTGGTCTTCCTGTCTCACCCTTCTCTTCTGAAAGAGATATTCTTGTGAAATTTTCCTCTGTAGGCCTTTGGTGTTTGTTTTAAAAGACAAATCCTAAACTATGAGTTCTTTAAACATCAGTAAGAATTCATTGTTGAAGTAGATTCCTTTAGAGCCTTGAGTTGATTCAGAATAATTTTAACAAATCTAAAGCTTATACTAGTATTTCGCTTTTGCTTTTTAATCACTGAACTATAAAAATAGAAGCTACAAGGGAGGGAGAAAGAATACCTGGTTTTTGGTCAGTAGGTATGTAATGTAACTGAGTTCTTCAGAGCTCTGGGCCTTGGCTTCTTTACCACCATAAGATTATACTAGGTGATGCAAATCTGTTTATTGAAAACAGCAGCATTGCCCACTTTTTACTCCACTTCATGTGTGAAATGTGCATATTGAACCCCCACCCCTGGCAGTTACAGTGTGGGGTTTTAACTGACCACTGTGTCTTTGCATGTTCCTTTCTGTCCCTCAGTTACCGAGCTGATACACAGACGTACCAGCCTTACAACAAAGACTGGATCAAAGAGAAGATCTACGTGCTCCTCCGTCGACAGGCCCAACAGGCTGGGAAGTAATCGAGTTGGAAGCATTGGGGGCTGGAGGTGGGCTTGGAACAGGTGCATACAGCGTGCTGTAGTAACTTTTGTATGATAGTAATCCTGTTTCCATTTTGTTACACTCTAGCCAAGATTGAATGTACGATGTGAGGCGTGAATGATCTTTTCATTCTGAAACCACCATTGCCCCTTTGCTCCTTTTCTTTTTTTTACTTAAACATTTTTATGATAATTCAGATAGAAAGTGTTCTTTGCCAGTTAAGGTTGGTTCCAGTCCTTGAAACTGTTCATATCTGCTTTACAGCAGTGAGTGCACTAACCCTTTGTGGGGGGTGGGGGTGGTGACAAGGTTAGTTATGTCCTCCGGGAAAGTCTTAGTGAAAAATAAAGAAATGTTCTGTAGTTGTATTTTCTCACTGAGTGGTTTTTTTGGTGGTGATGGAGGTATTGTTTTGTCTCTTTGGGGGGTGGAGGGGTGTGTGTTGAGACAAGGGTTTCTCTGTTGTAACTCTGTCCTGGAACTCACTCTAGACCAGGCTGGCCTCAAACTCAAAGAGATCCAAATGCTGGGATTAAAGGCGTGCACCACCACCGCCTAGCTTTGTCTTTGTCTCTTAAACATTGGATTGGTAAGGCATCAGTGTTAGAATCAGTAGGTTGCTACACAAAGAACTAGAA
This sequence comes from Cricetomys ansorgei, assembly GCA_026225945.1. Classification (NCBI taxonomy): domain Eukaryota; kingdom Metazoa; phylum Chordata; class Mammalia; order Rodentia; family Nesomyidae; genus Cricetomys; species Cricetomys ansorgei. The sequence continues at coordinate 68,275 of JAMJFZ010003398.1, forward strand.
AGTATATATTTGGACCCATTTTGCTATGATTTATATGAAGCTAATAAACTTTTACCTCATTTTCCTAGCAATCAATAAATCAATTGTAGAGCCAATGTTTGTATCTACTGTGGATGCAAACTTAAGATGCTTCTAGACTCAACAGTGGGATTATATCCCATGACAAGTTAGGAAATAGTCTTGGGTCCGGATGGATGCATTTAATACCCCCAACCTGTGGAGCATCATAACTGGGAACACAGCACACTGGGTGCAGTGTTTTCCTTTTCCTGGCTGCCTGGTGGCTGTGGCTCACTGCAGCTTCCCAGTGTCGCTAGAGAGTATTAGACTTAATATCACTCGCTTGGGGAAAGAGCTGAATTTAAAACACTAAAGGTGTGTCTTTTCACAAATCCTAAATTGGGAGCCATCTGTGAGATTCTCTGCGAGTTCTCTGTGCCATTCTCGGAGTGCCCACTCTTCTGTGGAGGCTACTAGGGTGAGGGGAAGACCAGAAAAAGCACAAAATCATCTTGTTTGAATTCAGTGGTTCAGTTATGCCTTAGACTCATCTCACTGGCCTTCCAGTCACTGAGTACATGCACACTCCTAATTCTTTAAGACAGGTTTGATTTTTGCTGCCTAAAGCTGGAACTTCGAAGATTCCTAGCCTGCCTTGTGCTATATGCTGAGGGTTTCTAAACTGTTTGTTGATAATGGCTGTTTCCTGATACCTGATCTGGGAGCCGAGGAGTATAAAAGTGAAGTTTCTCCTTTCGCTTCAATTTTCTGACTTCAAATACTTCTAACAGGAGCCAGTGAAGTGGCTCAGCTGGTAAAGGCACTTGCTGCCAAGCCTGACAACCTGAGTACAATTCCCCAGCACATACGTGGTGGCAGGAGGAAAACCAACTCCCAGAAGTTGTACTCTGGTCTCCACGTGCACAAATTGTACACACAGAAATTAATAAGGAATTGGGAGAGGGTACAGCAGGTCACTTCCTAAATAAGTTAGATGTCTGAATAGCAGCATTAGGTCGTAGCGGTGTTGAACCATAGGTGCAGCAAGGGATGGACAGTTTTATATGTTACGAAACAGGACAGAGTGAGTTGGGAGGACGGACAAGGCAGTTTGCATTGGCTCGTATGAAGATGACCCGTATCAGATACTTGAATGATGGTTGGAATGAGTTAGGGCCATTGTGTGTACTGTCTAAGGAACACTGTAGAAAGACTCTTAGGGATATTTTTGTGCCAGCTTGATGTGACCGGCATTAGCGCTAATCTTGTTGCAAGTAGAAAATATTTTTTGGGTGTGCGTTTTAAATGTTTTGTTGTTGATTTGGTTTTGTTATTTTGGCTTTTTGTTTTCCTGAGTCAGGGTCTCCCTCTGTAGCCTATCTGATATGACACTTGATATGCAGCCTTGCCAGTATCAAACTCAGCAATCCTGCTTTATCCACCCAAGTGCTAGGATTACAGGCATATGTGAGCATGCTTGCATTCCTGTAAAGGATGAAAAACTAGGATCAGACTGTTGAGTGGCTCACCCCCATATTACATAGCAGTAGACTTTGCTAGATGGAAAAGATGAGATTTTAATCTTAGAGGTCTTCAGAGGCTGGAGAGTCTGCAAAATGAATAGCTGTGAGCTACATAACGTAATGCATCTCTGCTGTCAGAGGGACCTATCAGACTCAAGCACTTAGATTCACAAACCTGACAGGTCATCCTTAAAACTGGTTTACTCATAAGCATACTATAAAATGCCATGACCAAAAGCAACTTGGGGAGGAAAGAGTTTCTTTTGCTTATATATCCTGAATCACATCCATTGAGGGAAACCAAGGCAGGTTCTCAAACTAGGCATGAGCTGAGCAGAGGCCATGGAGGAGTGCTGCTTACTGGCTTGTTCAGTGTGCTTTCTTATAGCACCCAGGACCACCTGCGCAGGGGTGGCACCATCCACAATGGGCTGAGCGCTCCCACATCACTATTAAGAAAATGCCCTACAGGCTTGCTTACAGCCAGATCTTACGGAAGCAGTTTTTCAACTAAGGTTCCCTCAAATGACTATTTTGTGTCAACTAACTAGACAGCACATCAGCCTGGGAGGTTCTTTTCTTGGTAGTGATCCTCATGGTGGTTTACCCATCTTCCCAAGGATTATCCTCGGCACAAAGACAGCTCATGCACAAGAGATGACTTGTGTACATATAAGAGCCACCCTGGCTAAGATATCTCATGTACAAGTGTTACTTTTCATAACTATCTCGATGTCTTAGTGCAAGAGCCACACCCCAGTTGTGAGAGTCACTATTGAGAAAAATAACTGTTCTCTTACCTTGGATCTATAATTTCTCAGCTTAGGTATATAATTTGTCATTTGTGGATCATTGCTTACGTAATAAGCAATCTTTCATAGTAGTACATCATTACATTCTCTCAAGAATGAAGCTGGAAGTCCACCTAGACTCAAGTGTTTCCATGCAACAGAAGTTGTGTTAATCCCTTATCTGCAGACAAAAGATGACAAATCTAACCGGCTACATAGGAAGTGCCTCTTTCTAAATTTACAGGTTTTTTGTTTTGTTGTTTTTCGAGACAGGGTTTTTCTGCTGTAACTCTGGCTGTCCTTGAACAGAAATCCACCTGCCTCTGCCTCTCAAGGGCTAAGGATTAAAGGTGTCACCACCGCCACCCAGCTGGAGCATGTGGTTTTTAAACATTCAAACTCCTGGCCTCAAATGGCTTCAATCTCCTGAACAGCTGGGGTCACAGGCATGTGCTGCCACAGACTGGCTGAGGGAGGTTTAAGCTGGGCTTGGACGGATAGGACAAGCAGTGAGGGGGTATGGCACTGGAAGTGTTTGAAGGACACTAAACCTTCGTGTTTGGAATAAAGAGACCATATAATGTGAATAAAAGCCAGGAAAGCTCTTTGCCACAGCGCCTTAGGTATCAAACTAAGGCTTAGCATTAATTCCGTAGGCTGCAGGTTAAAAAATTTTTCAGTCATAACCTGTCAAGTCTGTGCTTGAGAAAGATTAAGCACTCCACTTTACAGACTGGATGGGAAAGCCAGAGATTGTAATATCCTCAAAGCCAAGTCAAGGGAGTTTTTCAGTGAGACAGGTAAGATGAGAAATTACAAAAAGGCAGTTGGTTTGCATTTAGGAGGCCTCTTCAGCAGTGTCCTATGAAGACATCGCACACTTGGAGGTGAAGGGGATGGGAGCACGGGGCGTGGACAATACGGCTGATGCTGACGTTGGGAAGTGGGGCGTGAGGTCTCCAGCTTGAGGACGCGGAGGGCTGTATGGTGACACCTAGTTTAACCAGACGTGTTCTCTGTGACTCTCCCCCTCCCTTACACACACACACACACACACACACTCCTTCCCTACCATGAATGACTACCATCAACTATGATCCAGTCACATTTGTCAGGGATTTTATCAGCAACAGGAAGAGTAACTAATACAACAAAGTTCATTGAAAGCCTAGAGTGGTGATGTGGAACAGTAACTTGGGATGGTAGACGTGTGTGTGTATGTGTGTGTGTACACCATTTTTCCGGGTCGTAAATACAAATTACAAGAGCCAGAGGAACGGGGGGTTTTGCTATGAGAATGTCAGAAGCTACACCCATAAAGTCTCACCAACATGGCTGCCTAAGCACCAGCTGAACAAGAACAACAATAAGCTGGACAGTGGTGGTGTACACATTTAATCCTAGCACTCCAGAGGCAGGGGAGTCTCTGAGTTTAGTAGTGCCTGGTCTTCAGAGTGAGTTCTAGGACAGCCAGGACTACTTAGACTCTGTCTTTGTGTGTGTGTGTGTGTGTATGGGGGGGCAACAATAGATATGCTAATACATGCTAATGTGTATGGGGAAAGCTCCTGAGGCCCCAACTCCACACAAAGAACTACAGAGAACTAAGGAATGCTGAGTGGGAGAAATAGTTCCCCCTAGGGAAAAGCACACCAATTGGTTATCCATTACCAAAAGGTCAGCCCTGAAAACATACATACAAGTAACATACAGACTCATGTTTTTGCTGGTTTGTTTGCTTTTAATGTACTAATCTACATGCTGTAGTTTTTCAAACCCTAATCTAGAGCACTGGATTTGGTCAGTTTGGAACAGGAAAAATAAAAATTATTCAGCTATAACAGAATAATAAAGTCCAGACTAACACAACAAGTAGCCGTTCCACTTCTGAGGTGCTAGGCAACAAGGCAGCACAGGCCTGTGAACCCTGAATGAGAAACTAGAGGGAGCCCCGTACCTTTGCCTGCAGAAATGAGGAGGGGTCCACACTGGCCAGCCATCTTGCAGAATTGAGACAACTTAGAGTCTAAATGAAGCCGAGACAGCTGGGAGTCAACAGGCAGAGATCTGGACAGGAGGAAGCTGAACAGAAAGGGAACCAGAGTCCCAGGCTGCAGGAGCCATGGGGAATCTGCATGCTCCCCAGGTTCATGTTCCTATACAACCCAGGACCAACTACCCAGGGACTGCACCACACAGTGGGCTGAGCCCTCCCACATCATCATTAATCAAGAAAATGTTCACAAGCTTGCCTAGCCAATCTGAAGGAGGCATTTTCTCAGTTAAGGTTTCCTCTTCCCCATATATATATCAAGTTGACAGACAGACCAGCACAGAGGGCAGCTCTTAGAACTCCTGTGGGTGAGGAGAGATACAAGGAGTGACCAGCTCAAATAGGGCATGCACTGAAGCCCCCAGTGTGTGACCCATTTATTCATAACAAGACTGAACTGTCCCTCAAACCAGGCCTCCTCTGGACTTCCTTACCGGAGCTTTAAAATGCGGCATAAAGGAATCAACTGATCTTCAGTAATATGTGTGCCAAAATAAAGACCAACATTTATTACAGGAAGATGAATAATGTAACATTCATACCTGTGCAACATTCAGATGACTAGTCAGAGGAAAGCCAGGAAAACATTGCTCACAGCCAGAGATGAAAATCAGTCAGCAGGAACTAACCTTGAAATGACAGCGATGGAGCTACCAGGCAAGCATTTTAAAACAGCTGTTATAAATATGTAGACATCCTTAGAGCGAATATGTGTGTCTTAGGGAAAAATAGAAGATATTTCTAAATTTAATAATTTTTATTAAAACAAATGGAATTTCTAAATATAAAAATTACCTTTAATACTCAGCTGTTAAGAGCATGTATTACTCTCTCCTTTTTTTTTTTTTTTTTCCTTTTTTTTTTTTCTTTTTGAGACAGAGTTTCTTGTAACTCTGGCTGTCCTGGAACTCACACTGTAAACCAGACTGGCCTCGAACTCACAGAGATCCGCATGCCTCTGCCTCTCAAGAGCTGGGATTAAAAGCATGCACCACTATTGCCTAGCCATGTATTACTCTTACAGAAAGATCCAAGTTCAATTCTCAGCACCCACCACAGGCAGCTCACAACCACCTATAACTCCAGCTCCAGGGCATCCTATCCCTCTGACCTTCATGGGTACTCTTACACACACATGGCATATGCACACATACACTCATGAGTAAAGATAAAAATTTAAATGTATATATACATATATATTTAAAATGCAAGTTACATAGGCTATAGTTAAAAACAATAAGCTATATTCTTAAAAATTGCTGAGAGTAGGTTTTAAACTTACCCAAAATAAAATGTTAGGTGATTTGTATGTTAATAAGTTTGATTTAGCTATTTTATTATAGAAATTAAAACATGTTGTACATGATAAGTACATATAACCTGTCAAGTAAGTTTAAAAGTAAAACATAATTTTAAAGCCATATTCAGAGTGTTTCTAGCTTCATTTCTGTTGTCATGATAAAACACCCTGACCAAAAGCAACATGAGAAAGGAAAGGGTTTATCTGGTTTACAATTCCAAATCACAGTTCATCACTGAGAAAAGTCAAGGCAGGAACTTGAAGGCAGGCTGCTTGCTGTTCCATACAGTATTGGCCAAGAAACTCACTTCACAGTCAAAGAAACGTGACAGAAACTTAGAGGATTCTGCTGGCTGGCTGGCAAGCAGGCTATCTGCTCAGCCTACAGAATGGTACTACCTACAGTGGGCTACACTCTCCTGTCGGAGTGACTGTTGTGGAGATGATCAAACCAAGTGAGCAGCCTCAGGATGGGAAGCTTCACACAAAAGGGCAGGGAGGTACAGCCTTCAAGAGACTGACCAAGCACTGCTTCTCCAAAGCATATTTATTGATAGTTACACAAGAACCAATTTAGGGCAGGGCAAAGTTCCATATGCCAAACCTTTGATCAAGCTACCATTTGAAGGAACAATACAACCCACCCAAAACCACAGTCCCTCTATTGAGCACTGTTCCCAACGAGTAAGACATCCAGGTATGCCAGGAATGTCTTATGACGGGTTACCTGGGGCCTACAAGCCCCTCAAAACAGTTCCATCAATCACAGAAAACAAGTATTCATTAATCATGGATTTCTTCAGTGCCCACGCATGTCTAAAAGCAGTTTCTTCACATCTCATGATTAGATGCATGTCCTGCTACACCCTCCAACTTCAGTTTACATACAAATCAGGACAGTCCTCCACAGATGTATCCACAGGCCAACTTGATCTAGGTAACTCTTCAATTGAGATTCTCTTCCCAAATAATTTTAGATTGTGACAGTTAAAGCTAACCAGGACATAAAGTAATAAAAATGATATGTAAGGAAACACATTACAGTGATTTATAGTAGATCAGACATTGCAGAAAAAAATGGTAAACAATAGGAAGTGAAAGAATGAAACAGAAAAGTGGGAAGAGGAGGAGGAGAGGGGAAGGGTTGGGCGATGGTTCGACTGTAAGAGTGTTTCCTGCCCTTCCAGAGGACCAGAGTCAAGTTTCCAGCACCCACTCAAATTGCTCACACCAGCCTGTAATTCCATCCTCAGGAATCTGATGCCCTCTTCTGGCCTCTGCCAGCATCTGCACACATGTACACTTGTGGTACTCATACATACTTGCAGGCAAAACACTCACGGAACATATATTTAAGAAAAGAAAAGCGTAAGCATATATCCTCAAAGTATTTCCCTTTAACAGGAAATTTGGCTCTATAGAATCTAAACAGTAAAGGCTTGGGGGAGAAAATGTCCTTCGCCATTGTAAGGCAAAGCTGAGGAATTGTAAAATGTTTTTAAAATGTATTAGTTTTTCTTTTAAAGGGGGTGTGAGTTTGGCTGTTTTCTGCTGTTTGAGTCTGGGCTTTCAAAAGCTGCTGCTACTCCTTCTCACTGGCAACTTGACTGCCCCTGTGTTCCCAGCTGCTAAATTTCTAACTTGAAACGTTTTTAAACCTGGGTTAGCTCATAGGACTAGGAAGGAAAGGGAAAGTGAAAACTACAGTTTCTTAATCAGTCTTAATCAGTCTAAGTCTGGGGAACTGAACTAACTCTAACCCACTCTGGTTCAGCTTCTCCCAGCATGGCAGTTACTGAAAAAGATCTAAATTGTAACTTTTCTAAAACCACAGTTAGTCCATTTTATCTGAGCCTTATTTCTGCCTGCTTTCCTATCAACCTTATTTCTGCCTGTTTTCCCTATCATCAGCTTTTGTGCTCTCTCTTTCTCTGTCCTGCTATAACTGTCATTTCAACTGCCAGTTTCTCTCTTATATACCTCCCTCCAAGCTGTTCGTAGAAGTCCAAGCAACACGCAACCACAAGGGGGAGGAGCTTCTCTTTGGCAAAGCATTACTCTACAAGGAATATTTAATTGTTTAATCTGGCTGGAAGGTAGCACATGCCTTTAAGTAACCCAACTAAGAAAGCAATGGTGGCACACACCTTTAATCTCAACTCTCCAGATGTAAAAGGAAGCAGCCAGTTCAGATGTAGGTCACGGTTCTCAGTTCATGGCTCTCAGCTCATAGTTCTCTGTTCAGAGTTTACAGTCAGTTCAGAGTTAAAAAAGAAGCAATTGAGAAAAGGGAAGGAGATTGAGTCAGAGCATGCTAGTCAACTGAGAAGCAGAAAGTCAGGAAAACTGAAGTACAAAGTGAGTACACATGCCTTTTATCCCAAGTCTGAGAATGAATCAGGCTGAAGAGCAGGCAAATGACGAATCAGAGGAAGAATTAGCAGAGTGAGTCAGAGTGCGGGCACATCCAACTCTCAGGATATAAAAGCAGGCTCTCAGCTCAGAGAGTCTGTCAGATAAGACACAGAGGCAGTTCAACAGAAGGAGAGTGAGTTTAGGAGAGAGTCTCGGAAGCTGAAATGTTCAAGGTTTAGGTTTGAAGATTAGCTTGTACCGAGGCTGAAGCCTTCCAGGTCTAGGCTTAAGATTAGATTGTTTGGAGGGACCAGGGATTGAATTAGCAAAGAATAAACTGTCTTTTGCCTTAAATCTACATCTACACAAAGCAGAACCTAGAATAAGGCAATCCATTCACACTTCAGGCTTCTCTCCAGGAAGCAGCCTTGTTGTTACTATTCCCATTTAGCAAAATCTAATCTAATCACACCCTGTGAAATATTCCAGCATCATGTTGGCATAGGCATCAAGCCCTGAAAGTATACCAACCATCTCTATCATCTTCATCACAATGTGAAATCTTGATCCTACATTACCCGCCCACGAGCTCTCACGGCAGGAGCTGCAAAGGGTGGGTGGCAACATTAACCACCATGGCCATCCTTTTATCACAAAAATATGTTACATTACATACTCATTACCTTGACTTAGCCATTCTACAATGTAAGGATGCATACATGTGCCTTTTCTTAGTCTCTGCTCTCTTCAGTTCTAGGGATCAAACACAGAGCCTTGTACATGCTAGAGTACAAGGTTGCACAAAAATATTTTGTACAAGCATGTTGATTTTGGAGCTTCGAGACAGGGTATCACATATTCCATGATGGCCTCAAACTCACTATGTGCCTATAGATGACCTTGAACTTCTGATCCTCCGAGTACTGGGATTGCAGGTGTGTGCCACCATACAGGGTATGTTTTTTGTTTTGCTTTATTTTGAAACAAGATCTATGTTGCCTAGACTCCAGCTTACCATGGCTGAGATGACAGGTATGTGTGTGCCACTGCATCCAGCTCCAGTATATTCAATTAAAGATTCTTTAAGTAAAATATGAGCTAATTGATTGCCAGCTTACTGATTGTACTATAAGAAACCAAGGGAACTTCCTTGGGCCAGATCAATAAAACAGATGAACCCTTAGCTGTATACACAAAGCAATCACACATGGAAAGCACGTGGACAGATAGGAGACCTTTTCTTGTTTTTAGTTTTATTTTTCCTTTTTTCTTTGCGTGTGTACACAGGTGTGTGTGTAAGTGTAGGCACACGCAGAGAGGTCAGCACTGAGTGATTCCCTGTCACACCCCATCTCACTGTTTGATATAGAGTGGCTCACTGAACCTGGAGCTCACTGATTAACTAGGCCGGATGGCCAGCAAGCTCCTGGAATCCTCCTGTCTCTGCCTCCCAGCACTGGGTACGTCAGTACCAGACGCTATACAAAGTTGTCATGGGAGGGAATGCTGACCTGCTAGGAGAAAACAAGGAAGAGGGTGACATGCACAGTGCGGAAAGTCAGCCAAACAATAGGCTGGCCGTTGAGAGTGACAGGTGATGGGGAGGAGAGGCTGAGAGTCCCGGGTCATCGGTACATTTGAGAGCTAAGAAGGCTGGGAGGAGCTAGCCGCCATAGTCTGGGGTGCGGTGGGGTTCAGAAATGGAAACCTCGGGGGAAATCATTTCCTGGTGATTTGCTCTCCTGTCTACTCCGCTCTGCAGCTTGAGTCATATGTCACTCTAAGAAAGACGTTGTGTCTTTGAAGACAACTACCATCCTTCCTGCTACATTTGAGGGCCTGTGCCAACTCGTCGTCCATACACCTTTCTGTTCTGTAATTATATACTTGCAGTGGATGCCAGACTCCAGACATATTGTGAAAAGGTTGGTCTAAAAGCCTCTTCAGTGCCAAAGGTAATTTGCTTTATGTTTCTCGAGAGAGCAGGGAGAAGCTAACAAGAACTGATTACATCACTTAACTGAGACAGGCTCTGGGTCCCTGTCAACAGATGTTTGAATTTAAGGCCTCTGGACTGTAATTTAAGAGAAATGGGATAGATCATGGTTTCTTTCTTAGAAGTCTGGGGCTGGAGAGTTGCCATGGTTACCCTGACTCCCACCTCCATTTACAGGCTTTTGTTGAGGAGGGCAGCAGGGCTCCAGGGTTACCCAACCACACAGCTCCTGTGGTCTCTGAGAGAGAAAGCGTGGGGGAGCCTTCCAGTGTCTGGTCGAGGCTGAACGGGCAGAGGACACCAGCAACCTGGGTCCTTTCCCCTCTATGTCCCTGACCATCACAGGGATTACTTACTTTGCCTTTGACCCTTGGTGAACCCAGATGTCTGTCGGAAACACAGCTCCCACAGCTCCATCATTACTGCAGTCCTAATGGCAGGTCACAGGTTCGATGACAGAGGAGCATTAGGAGGGGATTTGAGGTGCTGGCACTGTAAGGCCATTAAGGACAAACTCTTTCAAGACTGAGGAACTGCTGTGGCTTTAAGGCATTGCTTCTCAACCTGTGGATCGCAACCCCTTGGGAATCAAACAACCCTTTCACAGGGGTTGCCTAACATCTGCGCATATCAGATATTTACATTACAGTTGATAGCGGTAGCAAAACTTCACTTCTGAAGTAGCAACCGAACTAATTTTATGGTTGGGGGGGTCACCACAACATGAGGAACTGTCGTAAAGGTCACAGCATTAGGAAGGTTGAGAACCACTGCTCTAAGGAATCTAAAAATCAAAAACCTTGACATCCCCAGAGGAGGTAGGCCTCCCAGATTGAGAAATGACCTGTTTCTTTTATGTGCAAAGCCATGCTTGCTACCGATGTGACTGCATACTAGAGACCTGTGTGGCCTATGGAACGGGAGAGCATTTCTGTGCACCGTCAGCTCCTGCACTAGCGGACTGCAGACACTGGGATCCTGCAGTTGGTATAAAATAGTCTGGGTAGGCTAGCCTGGGCTATATAGCAAGACCCTATTACAAACACAAACAAACTCAAAACACCTCCAACTCAAAAGCTCATATTGTGGCTTACGTAGGTACTGCTCTGAGAAGGTAACACCTCTATGTAGCTAGGCCACCATCCGGGAGGGACAGAGGAGAGTGTGACGGAGTGTGCGGAAGAAGGAAAGGCCGAGGTCTATAGAAGCCAAGGCAGGCACAACCTCACAGTCAATCCTTTTTTCTTTTTTCTTAACTTTCTTAAAGTTGTCAAGATGACATCCAAGATGTCAAGATCTCAAGTAGATGGATAAGCAGGGATTAACACCTTTTAACTGCTGTCAGCAATCATTGGCTTTTGACTACTCCTGTTTCAGCTACACCTTTCAATAGAACTGTTTGGAGCAAACCCCAGTGGGTCTAACCGCCAGCACCACAGAAAATAATACAAAATGGCAATAAGGACCAGCAAGACAGCTCCTTGTCTTCCTTGGTGAGCTACGAGGTAGTTATTGCTACAGGGCGGTGGCGGCGCACATCTTTAATCCCCGCACTCGGGAGGCAGAGGCAGGTGGATCTCTTGAGTTCAAGGCCAGCCTGGGCTACAGAGCCGATTCTAGGACAGCCGGAGTTACAACAGAGAAACTCTTGTCTTGAAAAAAAAAAAAAGAAAAGAAAAAGAAAAAAAGAAAGAAAAGGGAGGAAGTAAGGAAGAGAGAGGGAGAGAGAGAGAGGAGAGGGAGAGCGCAAGAGAGAGAGCGAGCTCCATCCTAAGGCAAACTGATGTGGGTGCTCCTTCTTTGTCTCAAATCTCTATCAGATGCAGGGTAACACAGGAGGCAGTAGACGAGACAGCGCACCACAGTGAGATCTTACTGATGTGCTTGGCAGCTTCTCCAATTTAAAGCCCGTTTTGACATAGTAGAAAACTGAAGCAGCCCTTAGTGTTTTTACCAAACCTCCTGGCATGTTTTGGTACTGTAGTGAGAATCATGAAGTGTCTACATGAGATGCAATTCCTTGATCGGATCTTCACAGACTTCTCTCTGGTAGCATTTTATTAGTCGCACTAATAATGCACAAAAGGCCAGGAGCCTGGTAGCTGTGTGATGACTGTTAGCACTCACTGAGCTCACATCTACCAAAGATGAAGGTCCATTGTGAACGAGAGGGGGAAGCAGCCCAGTCCTTTCCTAGCTGTGTGACCATGAGTGACTCAAACAGCCTCTCTGAGTCTGGGTTTCTTCATTATAAATGGAGAGGACCACAGGGTCTAGCCCATTGAACTGTGCAGAATTAGATGAACTAACGCTATAAGCACCCAGAGCGCATCCTGTGCATCCTAAAGGATGCCCACTCCACCACCCACACCCCCTTTCCTTGCCTGTCTCCTCTCTCCTATGCACTCCTGGGATGGAAAAATCTGGGTCAACGTGGGTAGCTGCTTAAGCGAGGGGAATATTGACGAGAACTCAGGAATTATAGCCTTCGGGGAAGCAATAACATTTCACTTAAAAATTGCTTGAGTGAAGACTGTGTAGACATTTGCAATTTGTATGCAAATAAATGAGTCTCCTCTGTCCTGAACTGAGACATAGCCCTGGGCAAAAGCTTGCAGAAGGCCCCCGCTTGGGCAGACACACCTCTGTGGGCTTCTCACCACTGCCAGTTTAAGGAAAGCCTTCCCCAATTTGACAGCTGCAGCCTCCACTGCAGCAGCCCGTTAAGGACTTCATTAGTATGTCAGACAGCCCACTAGCGAGGCGCGTTCTCGTGCGGGCTTTCTGCGTCTTCTCTGCTGTGTAATCCATGCACCCACATTCTCCATGCACCCACACTCATTGTCTGTCTAATCAGGTGCTGATTCGGCATTAACTTGCAAATGTTGAGTCTCCTGCTCTTGATGAAAAAAGAATTTGCACTGGGTCAAACCTCACCTGATTTCATGAAAAGCCAAGTCAATAGACGAATTAGAGAGGGGAACCGAGAACAAACTGGCTTGTGTCCCCAAACTGACTCGCAGAATCAAGGGAGAACGAGAGTTTTACTGTATGCATGTCCATGCATTCATTCACCCAGCGAGTGTTTCTTGAGTACCTACTGTGTGCCTGGCACTGTACTGGGTGCTATAGATATGTCTGTGTTTATGGAGTTGGTAATTCAATGAGAATTTTTTAAAAATCTACAGGCTGCTCTAATACAACCATGACTCGAGATGAAAGGACAGCCAGCCAGGGAGTCCCCAGCGAGTCCCCTCAGCCAGGTGGCTGGGGATAGAGAAAACGAACCTCATGAAACACCTGCCACTTACTTATTTATTCATTTATTTTTGAGATGAGGTTCTCACTGTGTAGCCCTGAAACTCATTATATAGACCAAATTGGCTTCAGACTTGTGAAAATCATCCTGCCTCTGGCTCCCGAGTGCTAGGATTACAGGCTTGTACCACCGTGGCTTACCTCATCTGTCCACCTCTCGGATCCATCACTTCCAGGCTTTTCTCCACCTGCAAAATCAACAAGCTCAATGCACACCTATTTTTTTGTAAGAGTGGGCAGGAGGGTGATACAGTCTATGTAGTTCAGGTTACCCTCAAACTCACAATCCTCCTGCCTCTACGCCACAGTCCTGGATTTCAGGTGTTGATCATCACGCCAGCATCATGCGCTCCCTTTCTGACCCCTACAGACACTGCACTAGGGCTGGGGCTGAGGTCAGAAGCAAGAAAGGGACCCTGGTTTGCTTCCTATTCCAGTAATAACTCACTCAACAAAAACAGCCTGTGGAGGAAAGGGTTTATTTGACTTACAGCTCACAGTGCCCATCCAGGGAAGCCAGGGCAGGAACCATAAAGAAGAAATACCCTCTAGCTTGCTCCACACAGCTTACTCAGCTTCCTTTCTTATAGAACCCAAGGCCACCTGCCCAGGAGAGGAAATCACCCACGGTGGGTTGAGCCCTCCCACATCCATCATTAATCAAGAAAACTCCCCCGCAGACTTGCCCACAGGCTAATTTGATGGAAGCATTTTCTCATTTGAGGTTCCCTCTTCCAAGATAACCCAAGCTTGTGTTAACTTGACAAAAAAAAAAAAAAAAAAAAAAAACAAACTAACCGGTACACAGCATCTTTCTAGAAGGATCCATTTTGCCTTACACAGAGCCTCATTCATTCATTTGCATTTATTTACTGTTGATATTTTTCGTGCCACATTCTGGTCGACCAAGTGTGAACAAGGCAAATGCTTTTCACCTCCAAGAACCGGGTTTTTTCTTTGGGTACTAGACCTCCTTTTCTGAATTTACTTCAGTTCACTTTCAAACGTCACCTAATCTCACAGTCTCTGCAAGAATCTCTGGCAGAGGCCTGGGCTAGCATTGCAGTCCCCTTTGTTCTTTGCTCCAGGTTACTGGGGACCCAGCATATGCAGCAGGTGATGTACACAAGAGGGGAGCCAGCTCTGCTCCGAAGACCCCCAGATGAAAGCATTCTTCCTGCCTCTTCACCTTCCTCCTGGCCTCCATATTCAGAGGATATTCAAGGCCTGGTTGGAACAGAAGTCCACCGGCCAGTTTCTCTTGCTTCCCAAAGAGAAAGGCAACATTCTAAATAAGCTTTCTTAGTCAGGTTAGCAACGAGACTTCCGCCTCTTCTACTCCTGGTTGACCTCCACCTTCTTAGGCCACTGTGCCTGAGCTGCAGGGCTTCACTCTGATGTCTGGAGAAGGTCCTAGGAAGCTAGAAAGGCCATGTTTTGTGGTCAAGCAGCTCCGTCACACCCAAGGGTCACAGGAACATGCTGATACACTCCAGGTGGCTGCACAGGCTTTCCAGGGTACCAGGCATTGCCCCACCTCATCTGACGCAAGTCACGCCTTTTTTTTTTTTTGGCTGAGAATACTGAGGCTCAAATACCACCAAATGCTATTTCAGAGCTGGAATGATGGTCAGTTCTGCAAGGCTGAACCTCCCTGGGGTCCAATATGGTGATCCCACATTAAAGCAGCCAGGAAATAACTGGGATGGACACATTCGGTTCTAATCAAGTAAAAGTAATTACAGTTGACTGATGGGCACACAGAGCCCAGGTACCTTTGGGTGAGCCCATTATGCTCCATGAAGCACCTCAGTCCCTGTAAGCCTCAGCGTACACAGATCCGAACAAACACAAATAGCATCCAAAGACCGAAGCTTAATTGCAGGAGCCCAGCTAGGAAAAGACAGTCTGGTTGGGGTGCGAGGGGGGAAGTTGGCCAGTCATCCAAATAGCCTGGGTCCTCAAGGCTGAATCATTCTGGGGTTTCACCCTCCTGAGTTCCAGAAGGTACAGACGTCAGACTGCCAGCAGGTGCTTCTATACCTATGGCGAGGGACACCATGTCCTCAGGTCTAGCCTGTTTATTCTGGGTCTCTAGGTGTTTCAACCTCTCTACTTGATTCTGCCTATGTAAAAGATGATATAATAACTGAGCCCAGAATACCCTTCTAAGCATCAGCCGGGTAGCATGGGGAACACCAGGTGGGCTGTGATGTGAGAGTCTGTAAGTTTTGTGTGGGCTCCAGTGTCCTCAGTGTAGGGATCACAGCATTGACGTGAACTCAGAACCAAGACATGAAAAGTAATCAGGGCGATAAAAAGTGAGCACCCTGGGTCAGACTGTTTCTGTTTGTTTGTTTGTTTTTTTAGGGAAGGGTCTATAACCCAGGCTGGACTTGAACTTGTAGGATTCCTTCTACCTTAGCCTCCTATCATAATTTTAAACATTTAAAAAATTAATTTGTATTTGTGTGTACGTAGTATATATGTGGCAGATACATGTGTGTGTGTGTGTGTGTGTGTGTGTGTGTGAGATCAGAGGTCATACACATATACATATATGTGTGTGAGGTCAGAGGACAGTTGGGAGAAGTTGGTTCTCTCCTTCCACCATGTGGGACCTGGGCTTATAATTCAGGTCAGCAGGGTATATGGCAAGTGCCTTCATCTGTTGATCCATCTTGTCAACCCAGATTTTATAATTTGAGCACCGACTCTACCTTCTGTTTGACTGGGTGATTTTTTTAAAACTTTAAAGATTTTATTTTATGTGTATATTAGTGTTTCGCACAGATATATGTATATCCGTGCACCATGTATATGCAGTACAGAGGATGCCAGAAGAGGAGTTACAAATGGTTGTGTATCACCATGTGGGTGCTGAGAAACGAACCCAGACCCTCTGCAAGAGCAGCGGGTGCTCTTAACCACTGAGCCATCTCTCCAGCCCACGTTGGGTAATCTTGAGTGAGTGTGTTAGTGTCTTGGGGGGTCCTTTTCTACGTGGATGGTGTGCCCTCCAAGAGTTGTGGGAAGGACTGAGAAAGTTAAAATGCATGGTTCTCTGTCTATGCCCAATAAACAACAGGACAGCTCTGAGGTCGGTGGGAAGAGCAGCCTTAGAAAGGACCCACCATGTAACTTACAGAAGCCCAATAGTGTGGCACTGATTCCTTGATTAATGGATCTTTGGGGTAGAAGCTCGTCTAGAAGGAAGGCAGCCATATGTGGCTGCTGTTGGGGAAGAGACTCATAAATCATAGAAAGAAACCCTAGCATGTGGTAGCTGGCTCAGTGGGAGCCCTCAGCCTAGCCTCGTGCCCACCCTGCTCCAGAGGGATCCATCACTGTCTAAGCCCTGTGGCAGGCATAAGCCCTGCTTAGCATACGTGAAGCCATATTACACAGCTCTGAGCCTTCTGCCCCAGGCCATGGCCCTTCACTTCTAGTCAGGAGATCAGAACTCATCTCAGTCATCAAGGTAGCTTACTCAAAAAGGAACAGGCAAGATGGGCACAGTGGCCCCAGCCTGTAACCCCAGTCCTTGGGAGACGGGGCTTGGAGGAGCAGGAGTTCAGGGTCATCCTTGGCTACATAGCTAGTTGAGGCCCACCTAGGCTATATGAGACCTTCCCCAAACAAACAAACACCCAAATAAAAAAAGCTGTATCGGAATCTTGCTGGGGCAGCTGGGTGTTGTGGTGCACACCTTAAATCCCAGAGCGTGAGAGGCAGAGGAAGGCAGAGCTCTGTGAATTCAAGGTCAGCCTGGTCTACAGAGTGAGTTCCACAGACAGAGCTACAATAGTGAGACCCTGTCTCAAACAAACAAACCAAGCCTAAAACCACAGCAGATGTATCGAGGCCCTAACCTTCCAGTTCTCCCTCCAATGCAGAGGACAGAGGCTTACACAGAAACGGGCACTGACACGGACGGAGGAATGTGTGTTTACTGGAAACTCAAGGGACTGAACGGGTGGTCCAGACGAGGCTTTTATTGAAAGACAGCAGCCACAAGGCAGGCTTGGCTTTAGGACGGCTTGAGGGGACAGGAGAGCCGGAGGGTAAAGAGTAAACAAGTGTCTCTGGGGCTTCTGGATTACTCACCTTCATTCTCTCTAGCCAGGGTCATAAGTCTCCCAGTCCTCCTTGAGGGAAAAGAGAAAAAAAAAAACAAAAACAAAAGAAGCACAAAACCAAAAGCCAGCCCAGGAGTGATTAGCGACAGCTCAGGTCTGGCCTCTGCAGCTCTCTTCCATATCCTCCAGTGGGAATGGACTGGTCTGAGTCACCACCACGCTGTGTACACAGCAAGAGATGCCCAGGCCACCCAGCAAGGTGACCACTGATCCTAGCCTGGCTTCCCCTAGACCTACCCAGCCCAAAGGCAGGCATCACCCAGGATGGCACCGGAAGTATCATTTTCAGAAGGTTAGAGCATCTCATTGACTCACACCACCTTAGCAAAAGGGCCTGGCATGGAACAGGTTGTGTGTGTGTGTGTGTGTGTGTGTGTGTGTGTGTGTGTTCCTGTGTGTTTACTGACTGTACCACCAGCAGCTGCTGGCCAGGAGAGCACAGTCCCTCCCCTGTTCCACTACCAGGTCTTAACTGAGTTCCTGGCAGGGAGGTCCTCTTACCACAAGAGAAGCTACTTGGGTGCTCTCCCACCTGGAGGAGTGGTGACTGACTCAGCCCAGTCCAGGGAATACTCAAAAGCAGACAACGGTTGGTTATGGGATCTATCATCAAATATATATACATAATATATATAATTTCACACACACATACACACACACACACACACACACACACACACACGGAGTATCTTGCTATGTAGCCCAGGCTAGCCTTGGACTCATACTCTAGGCCTTCAGAACGTTGGGATTAGAGGTGCATCAGCATATCCAACCAGAAAAAGCTTATTAGAAAGGTCCAGATTATTTGCAATTATTAAATAAATAAATATTCACTAAATATCCTCTAGGGTTGTGAGTACCCCCATTTTATAGGTCAGAAAACTGAGGCTCAGAGTTCTTGTTTTTTTCAGAATACATAGCTAGTAAGCAGCAGCGTGGGCCCAGCCAGACCTAGCTAGTGGTCTCTTGAGTGTCTAGTGTCTACCTTTCCCTATACTTTACTGGTTGAATCCAGCAGGAAGTATCCTTGGGTGGTGCTGGAGCTTCAACATGGCTGGACTACTCTACCAGCAACTGCTGGCCAGGAGAGCACAGTCTCTCCCTTGTTTCATGGCCAGGCCTTAACGCCTGGCAGGGAGGTCTTCTTACCAGGAAAGAAGCTGCCTGGGTCCCCTCTCTCATGGAAGAGTGGTGACTCAGACCAGCACAGGGACAAACACCAGACAACAGTTAGGTGTGGTCACAGGGACATTGTGAACTCTGGCCTTTCCAGGTTTCCTTTCCTAGTCCCTGGTGGGAGAGGACCACAGCCTGCCAGTGTTGTGGAAGAGTCCCAAAGCCTCCTGAAGGGCACCAGAGCTGTCTGGATAATTTCCTACAAGTGGAAATGGGGAGCAAAAGGAGGAGACGTGGTGAAAATCAAAGCCAAGTGACTGGGATTGCAGGACAGCAGGGAGCACCTAAGTTCTATGCTCAGCACCACAGTAGCCAATCAACAAACCAGCCAGTGAAACAGACAAAACACAAAAAAAACCACAGGCACCAGGACCTCCTGTGGGTACCAGGGCATCCCATAGGAACCTGGACATCCCACAGCACTAGGACTTCCTGCAGGCACCAGGACATCCTGTAGGCACCTGGACATCACAAGGTGCCTGGCTACCCCTCAGGCACCCAGACATCACACAGACACCTGGTCATCCACCACTCACCAGGGCCTCCCATAGGCACTTGGGTATCTCACATGCACCCAGGCATTCTGAAAGCACCAGAGCCTCCTACAGTCTGTGGGATGTCTGGGTACCTGCAGGATATCCAGGTGCCTGTGGGAGGCCCCGGTGCCCACAGGAGGTCCTGGTGCCTGTGGGATGTTGGAGGACCTGCAGGATGCCCTGGCGCTTGCAGGAAATTGGAGTGCCTGCCCAGTGCCTCAGTACCTGGGCGATGTCTGGATGCCTGTGGGCTTGGCAGTGGGACCCAACTTAAGGTCAAACTTTGTAGTGCTTGGTCTTGGGTACATATGGACCTGGTGAATGGCCATCATGTCCATCATCAGAGTGGCCTGCTGCCTCCGGGATCTGTGGCAATGCCCATGATCTATGTTCCTGCCACATTAGCTGGATTTAATTATTTATTTGTTTGTTTGTTTTTGAAAGCACAGGGGCATGAGGGAAGAACAGGGAAGATACAATGAGATACAACGTATGAAACTCAAATTATTAGTGAAAGCATTTTAAAAAATAAGAAAAAAATACAAAAAACTGAAACCAAATCTCAGGACCCAGGAACTGCTTTGTGCTAGCCAAACACAATGCTGGCCCTAGCCATAGACATTCCCCATGTGGTCCTAGCCCTTGATTGTCCTGCAGGCTTATGTGAGGTCTGTGATTACTGATCAGGCATTGCCTGGGCCAGTTAATGGTAGTGAGTTGGGCTCCCAGAGGGAGGACTGTGGCCAAGAGCTTCTGCTGGGACCAGAGACTGTAGCCAACTTGAGTGCTCTGTAGTCAGTCAGGGATTTGCTCTAGGCCCTTTGGGCCTAGGTAGCATTCTGAAAAATCCCAGGCTAGCTCCATGTGTGTGTGTGTGTGTCTGTCTGTCTGTCTGTCCGTCTGTCTGCATGAGCATGTGCATGTGTAGTGGGAGAAGGGAGTGTTAGCAATGCTCGGGCCTGTCCACTGATGTTTATATGCACACCAAGCCAGTACTTATTTTTATCTGGGCAGGTTCAATTTCTGATCATAGGAACAGTGGAAGTTGTCTATTGGTTTCCATGGAAACCGTTAGGTAGAGCATCTGCTACCTGATCAAGCAAGCCTAGGCCAATGGGACTTTTATAGAATCATTTTGCTGTTTTTACCCAGGAAGACCATCAAGCCTAAAGCTTTCCTGGGTACAGAGCAGGGGGAAGGGCAGGTCTGAAGGGCTAGCATGGCTCCCAGGGAAGGAGAAAGAATTGTTTAAAGGCAAGCATGGTGGATGGCCATATCTGAGAAGACCTTGGATTTCTATTTCTAAGCAACAACAGGGCCTGTGTGATGAAGCAAAGAGCCTGGGCTTTGGTCCCTGCCTGTCCTAGCAGAAGGCCACCTGCTGGCTCCCCACAGAACAGCCATCCCCCAGCTGCAGGACAGGATTCACCTTGAGCATGTTCAGTTTCACTCTTCTAGGACAGAGAACTGCCTGCCACCCCCCCACCCTTCACCCTCACAGGCAGTGGAAGCTAGATGAATGCTTGCAAAATCAAAAATAAAGGCACTGGCACATGCAGACATGTAAGAAGTGGTTTTATTCCAGGTGTGTTTCGTAAAGACCGCGTCCTCCAGGACAGCTTAGTGGCACATTTGGTCAAGAAGAAAAGCAAAAACAGTCTCCACAACCGACAGTTGACAAGGGCGGAGCCTGGTCTAACTGCAGGGAAATGGGGAGAGGCTCTCTCAAGGCTCTCTGAGCAGCATCCTTACATTCACAGAGAGAAGCCCAGGTTCCCGAGCTGCAAAGTCCACGCTGGAGCAGGGCTGGGGCCTCTAGGGAAAAAGCCTCTACCATGGCCCCAGTTCTGTTCTGGACTGCAGCAGGAGGCTTCCCAGAGGGATACAGAGTCCAAGGCCAGGTCTGCAGATAGCAGTGTTTGAGACATCTTAACAGGTGGGCGAAGCTTGGTCACCAAGATGAGGGGCCCCTTCGCTCTGCCTGGGGTTACGAACATATTTGGCACAGAACTGCTGAGAGGGTGCTGGGGAGAGCCAGAGGTGCAAGGAAACTGCTGGAGAACCTTCTAGAGTGGGCACTACATACCAGATTCTTGGCTTCTAATACCTGGAGAGGTACAGGCCTTCTAATACCTGTACAATGTGCAGGGAGGGAGACTGGGCCAGCAACGCAGATAGGAAGTAGAACAGAACAGAGAATCAGATCCTTTGGAAACCAGGAAGCTGGGAAAATCCAGGCTCTGCCCCCACCTAAGAAATTGCATATGTATGAATATATGCCATATTCTGGGGATTTCTAGACCTTCTGAGTCTGTAGATTCCCCGTGAATGGGCGGCTGACTGGTTTATGAAAAACTGGGTGTTCCTGGGGTAAGAGTGGCCTCCTTAGACTGGCTTGCTCTGGGAGGGAGACCCCAGGAATGCTGGTTACCAACAGTCTCTGTCCCAGGATTATACTGTCTGAGCCAGTGGTGGGGAGAGGGACACAGCAAAACAGAAGGGATTCCAGGCCGATACAAAGATGTGGTAACTGTGTTCTCAGTAGTGGGAGAGGAGAAAGCAGGGAATTCTCAGGAGCCACTAGCCAGCTTTGCAGCTCACAGCTGCCTTTGCAGAAGGACCCAAGCATGAGGTTTGGCCTGGGTAACTTTATCCCTACTGGTTGGGGGATGGTCATACTCCAGAAAGGGGCCCCAATTCTAAGCAGCCACCCTGCCCCATGATGCTGTGTTTATGGAGGCAAAGACCTTTGAAAAAGCTGGAATCCAAAACAGTGAGTGAAGATGAGGATATTCCAGGGTATGTGACCAGGAGGCAGTTAGTAGGAACAGGGAACCAACTGGTCATAAAGGCTCAAGTGTGAGGTCTTAGCCTGGTCGTAGGGTTCACTTAATAAACTATGCCCCAGATCCCTCTGCAGCCTCTTGCTAAGAATGTGGTCACCTAGAGGGGCTGCAGGCATTTGTTGGGCTTGGGGCTAGCAGAGCATGGACAGGTTGATGTCCTGGAAAGAGGCCTTGCTTTTCAGCACTCTGAGGCTACTTCTCTATCACGTTCTTTGAATCCCCATGCTCTGCTCCCAGGATGCATCCCTCCCTCACCCACCACTGGACTGAGCCTCTCAATCCTTCCTGTTTTTTTGGTTGCCCTGCCTTAGCCTCTTCACACATGTTGCCATCTGTACCCTTTGTTGACCTCAGGCTAGCCCTGTGACCCAACCTGGCCCCTCTGAAGGCTTTTGTCCTTGCCTCCATTAGGCAACAAGAACAGGCCCATACACCACTGCTTGGCGCCCCAAAAGGGCCAAGGAAGAAGACAAAGAGACAGGAGCGGCTGCCAAGTCTCTACCCATGACCAGCTGCACACCAACCATCTCCTCTCCCAGGGCAAGCCTGGGGTGGCACAGAGGGCGTGGAGCATGCCCCTGCAGCCCTCCCTCATAGCTTTGGAGAAACATGTGGTAAGGGGTGTGTGCTGATGATCCAGTAGAAATGTGAGGAGATGGGAAACAGCCCGCTTGACACTCCCCCACCCTAACCCCTTCCAGTCCCCAAGTCTCATGCAGAAGGTACAGGAGGCTGGGGCTGTCGTCATGGGTGTGGCAGCAGCTGCCATTGCTGGGCCTGAGCATCTGCCTGGCACTTGCTTGTCACCAGCTGGGCGGGCTTTGTCTCCAGGCAGAGGCCGCTGACTGAGTGCTGGATGAAAGAGCCTTTCCTTCTCCATTTCTGGGTAGAAAGTGTGGGGGCGGGGGAAGGAAGAAGAAAATGGTTACGAATAACAATACACGGAGCTGGCGGTGAGGTTCAGTGGTACAGTGCTTACCCAACATGCGCAGGGCTCAAGCTCCATGCCCAGCATGGGGCCACAAAGTATCCTGTACCTTCATTTCACACGTGCGCACATAATACTGCGTATGCCTAGGACACCGTGATCATTTGTTTACCCCTTTGTGTGCGCGTGTGTGTCGTGCATGTATATGTCCCGTGCATGTGTGTGAGCATGTTCAGTTGTGGGGGCCAGAGTTGATTTCAGGTGTCGTACTCCATCTTACTTCATTAATACAGGGCCTCTCACTGAACCTGGAGCTCATCAATCCAGTTAGACCGGCTGGCCAGCGAGCCCCAGGGATGACCCGTGTCCTCCCCAGTGCTGAGGTTTCAGGCTGAGCCTGGCATCTTAAATGGGAGCTGGGGGTTCTACGCTAAAGTCCTCCAGGCACTCTAACCACTGTGCCGTCATCTCCCCGGACCTTATCCCCCCTCCTCTGGAGTGCTCACTTCTGTAGTATGGCACAAAATCACTGTACACATCAAAGGATGTAGCACCGCCGTGGGCTGTGTCTAACCCGTGTTTTATTTGGCCTGTGTGGTGTTATTTAAAAACCAGCTTAGCTATCGCATGAAAATCTGCATTCCAGTTTCTCTTTGGACACTAGACCCAGTTTCTACCAGTTGTCTGGCTGAGGCTCCGCCTGCTCTCTGCTTATATGGGGCCCTTGTTCTCCAGCTCCCCAGAGTCCCAGCCTGGCCCTGACTTCTCTCTCCTAGCAGCTTCCCTGCAGGCTTCGAGTTAGCGAGCCCTGGTCTGGGTGACTCTCTTCTTTATTGGGGAGGAAGGATTTCTTCTTCCTGCAACCCTACATGCCTGGCCTGGCCTATAATCCTGAGTCCCAGTACTTACACCCTCAAGTGGGAAGTGGCCCATGCTGCAGGGTAGGGATGGAGGGAACTCAGGTCCTCTGAGGGTAGAGTTACAAAAGGAATGTTAGCATTTTCTTCTCCCAAGTTTGACAAAGTAAAGGGGGGGGTGCTGTTCCCATAGACCACTTCAGAAAGGCCTGGGTAGAGGATGGTGTTTGGAGACAATTGAATAGCAATAGATGCCAATGTTCTGTCTCTTGCCTCCTTTCCTTCCGGGCAGCCATCTCCCTTTCTTTACATCCACCCTATCTTCCTGAGAGGCAATAGAACTCATGACCGTGAGACTGTCTGTGTTCTCACTGGGCAGCTAGGGTCAGAGATGAGCTGCAATCACCTGTGGAGATGGTGTTATT
>JAMJFZ010003399.1:650000-707500 GCA_026225945.1 Cricetomys ansorgei
CTAACTTCATCAGAACTGACCAAGTATCTTGAAACCTTAACTGGCTGATCACCAAGATAGTTACTCCCTTCTTCCAATTCTCTCTCTTACTAAAAACTTAATGTTTGTTTAAGGGAGGTAATAGGGAATAGCATTTCATTTTATTTAGCTACTTAAGTATTGGCATCATTTCTCCACCACAATTAACATCAAGGTTCCTTAGTAAAAAGGCTGAGGGCTTTTGAGAATAGGTGGTTCAGTGAAACCATTGATACACACAAGCCTATTCGAAAGTGGCTTTCTCCTGAAAGCCATGGGCCCAGTTAGGATTCCCCTTTTATAAGACTGGCCAAGCACCGACAACATTGAGTGACTCCTTAAACGAGGGGTTACTTACTTGAAGCAATAATAAGATATTTGACATTTTATGATTAACATTTCTCATTATAGAACAAAGGCTAACAAAATATGGTTAGTTTTGTCAATAAAGTTTTATTGGAGTACAACCAGGCTAATTATGGCTCTTTTGTCTATAGCTACAATAATGACATTACTCTAATGAGACTATTTGGTCATGAAAGCTGGAGATTTTACCAACAGACTCTATATAGAAAAAGACTGTCAATTTCTGGTACAGAAGGTTCAAAAGATACAAATCCTAGCCTGATGTAGTATTGTATGCATAAAGATCTTGCTGCTCAGAAGGCTGAAGTGGGAGCCTCCTCTTAATTGAGAACTCATCAACAAGACAGGGGGGATTTACATGTTGGCAGATATTGGTAATAGGGGTATCAAGCAGACTGATTAAACTATCATATTCTTATAAATTCTTTAACAGATAGGCTCTCTTGATGGAACTCAAAACCATCCTGGTAACATAGGCAGACAAGCCCTTTGGGCTCAAATTTATCTTGGCAACATAGCCAGATGTGTCCAATGGGCTCAAAATCACCTTGACAACACAGCCAGACCCTGCCTCAAAAACAAACACCTCCCCTAACAAAACAAACAAAATAGAAAAAATGAAAAAAAGAGCATCCTATTATTTTATCACAACAATTCTATAAGCTGAACAGATGAACTATCAGATTCATGCAGAAAGCAAGACCAAAGAGGCTTGACCAAAGAGGTTTTCTGTAAGGCTATACTTTTAGTTTATGCTTTCTCTAAATCTTCTTTGTAAAGGACAAAAAATGAAATCTTTTAACCTGCCCAATTTGCTATTTGTTTTCCTTAGTAACTTAGTCTAACCTGTGATCTTTCTGCAATGGCTTCTCAAATTCTGGGATTATATGCTAATGGGCATTGGCTCACAGCAAACAAACAATGCAAAACAAAATAACAACAAGATATACCAAACCAAATACAAAAGCCTCCTACACATACTCATATAAGACTCACTTCCCTTTTTGATTTGGGCAACTGAAAGCCTTTAGAATGTCATCCAATGTTGGTAGGATGCTAGAATCAACACACTCATCTTTTCTATGGGTGTAAAATAGTGGTGGCTAGGTCATGTAATGTAAAATAGTTCAGCTTTCTATGTGTTTAAATTTTCTCTAATAAAAATTTGAATCCTTCAGGCTTTTTTTTGGTTGCTATTAGATAAAAGTTAAATGGTAGTGGAGATAGAAATAGAACACACTAGGAAATGTCATATTTTACATTCCAGGTTCTTCTCAAAGAAATGTATAACCCTTGTAGTACAACTTAATTTTTTTATCTGCTGTTTAGAAAAAGAGGCTTCTATCAAGGCATTCTTTTGAGACAGTATGATAATGCCTAGAGAAGCTGGGCGGTGGTGGCACACCTTTAATCCCAGCACTCAGGAGGCAGAGGCAGGTGGATCTCCATGAGTTTGAGGCCAGCCTGGTCTACAGAGTTAGTTCCAGGACAGCCAAAGTTACAACACAGAAACCCTGTCTGGGAAAAAAAAGTGCCTAGAGAAACTCAACATACCTATCTGTGATGTTTAATATGCACATTTTTAGCTGCCAAGGAAAAATCTCTACACTGCTGTGCATTTTTAATCTCACCATTCTTAATATATAGATTTATTTTTCTTCTTGGGGTGAGATTCAACCCAGGACTTCCCATATTAGGTGAGCTATAATACCCCTAACCCAAGGTAACTTTTTAATGCTTAGTCCAAATCTAACTAACTATAAACTAGATCTTATTGATTTGCAAATTGTTGCTATTCATTTTAAAGCCTTGTCACATTTACAACTCAATGATTAAAAGGAAAGCACTGTGTGTCTTACACTGTACAGTTTAATTAAGGCATGAAATTCTCTGAAGCCTAGGTTTGACCTTGTTAAACAGCTTTTAGACCTCATTTTGCAGATGGGAGCAGGCAGCTTCAGTGTAGTGGTAGTAGAGGGTGGGCAGAAAGGCATAATCCATAATTACAAAGACGAAGTAAAGGGTACTGAGGGGCCTGATTTCACACATGTATGCCACCACTCAGGTAGCCTTTGCCCACTGATAAGGACCAGCTATATAAAGGACTTATTTAGATAGTATAAGTGAATCACATTCACTATAGTTACAAATAGTAAAAGTATCACATTTATTACAGCTGTTTTTTTTTTTCTGGTGTGTATATGTGTGCATATATGTTAGATATAGACACTCCGTAACGCTCATCTATGGGGTCATTCTATCCACATTTCCACCATCAAAGGACCATATCTTTCACTGGAAAATACCCTGTGTTTTGGCTTTTCTACTTGTTTATTCAGCAAAAATTTAGTGTTCTGACTGGGTGTCATGTATAATTTGTCATAGAGTAGGGAGGGAAATTTAAAAAAAAAAAGCTAGCATGCCTGGTGTATTTCTCACAGGTTAGCACTTTAATTGGAAAGAAACATCCATAGATCAGTAAATATACTATGCTTTAACACACAGAAGTTTGAACTGTTCTTTCATTCAACAAATATTTGCTGAGTGTCTACTATGTGCCAGATACTGTCCTAAATCCTGGGAATACAGGAATGAACAACAAAAACAATGAAAAGACAAAAGGCCTGCCTCCATAGGACTTAATGTCTGATGTTACTAGACATGATTAAGACAAAGAAAAATCCACAAGCCACCATCTGAACATAAAGAGATACATATTGTTTAGAAAAAACACAGTTCAAAAGACTGAGTTGTTTTTATTATCACTGCAAAGCAGCCAGTAAATCATCACTCAATTATTTTGAGTACAGACTGGAGTTATTTATGTGATTTTTAAAGTCTAAATTCTGAAGAAACAAAGCATGCTTGAAGTATATTGTTAATGCCATCGTCAAGATAGCCCATCTATTGGCCTTGGATTTTAAAATATGACTTACTCCAAAATACATCAAATATACCATATACAGCTGCCATCTGTCCTATAGCCATAGTAGACATCCCTTTCATTCACAAGCAAAGCCAGCAAAAGGGGGCGGGGGGCCACAGGACTTGAGATAGAAAGAGGATAAATTCCACTTGTGCTATTTAAAAAAAAAAAGTAGAACAGTGAACCCAGTGGTTGAAAAGTGAAGATAAAAAGAAGAAAACAGTAATCTTGCTATAGAAACCAGAGAATTATGTTCCTGCTCTCCCCCTACTTTTTTTTTTTTTTGCTTTCACACTGTACAAATTCTAGCACCCTGAACAACTCACTCTCCTGCTATTTCCAGCACTTTAAAGAAACTTTTCAACATTTCTGCTTGACACATTTTTTCAACAAGGAGGTGAAGACAATAAGTAAACAGGTAGTGAAGGGCTATTTAGAGAGCTGGTCACTCACAGTAATAATAAAGGGGAAAACCCCCACCCGAACAGAATATCCATCCTATGCGTGGCAGCCACAGACGGCACATGACCTCTGACAAACAGTTTTCAGAGTAATTTTAATGCTACTCTGGATTTAACTTGACTAACTGGTAGCAATTGAGCACATCTTTTTTTTTTCTTTCTTTTTTTTGTGGCAGCAGTTATCTAAAATGCTACAATAACAGCATCAAAAGTAGAATGGTGGAAGATTGGTTTTCCATTGTGCTGCTGAACTGGCATAATGCCCACTTTAAAAGCAATTCGCTGCTCATCACTGAAATCTGGCAGACACGACACTAAATGCCTTGAGGGAAAAAAAGGGACCTGAGAAGGGGGAACCCACTCCAACCACCACGCAAAGGAGGGAAAAGAGCTCCACAGATGAGGAATCTGGGTGAGAAGAGAAAATTGCCAAATAAAAAGTTTATAGCATTGCATGCAGACTCCCAACAGGCTGTATTTAATTTGCTAGAAGATTTTGTCTACAGGTCTGCATTAGTAACAGCCGAACAAAACAAAAGCAAAATATATATTTATGTCTGTCTATTGTTCTGATGAAGCAAAAACTCAGTGAGTTCCATCAATCATATGTCAAACACGTCTTCCCCGTTTTATTTACCACCAAATATAATGAGTAAATATGTGATAATAAAACTCTTCTTTTTACATGGACATATGCAATTTTTCCTCCTGCTAAATACAGGTAATGATTTAGGAAGCTTTCAAAATGTCTTTTTACTGTCAATAAAATTAATTCCATTCCTATTTTCATGCGGAAAAAAAAGGCTTTACAAATGAAAATTCAAATTAAAATTCTGATTATAGTGTAGTGTGACAACACCTGTATTTATAATTTTACTGTCAGCTAGCTTGTAGTGTTTAACAATAGCTTGAAGTAGAAAAGTAATTGGAATTTGTCTGTAACATGCCAGATGACGGCATTGGGAACTTTGCTACGCTACAGCAAATTCGATTTGATGGCAAAATAACCTCATGGAGATTTCTACAACTTAAAGGTTGCTGGGGTATGTGTATGTGGTTGTCTCTCAGGTATGGGACCCCTTCCTACATTAGAGGATAGGAGTTTGTATTTGATGAGAAAACACTGCTCTGATCCTGGCTCATGCTCCAGGCCCCTTACCTACCCTTCAGTCTCTCCAACAGCACAGATGCAATTTAGCTCCTATATTTACTCAGAAAAACAAAGACCAGATAAATAAACAACATCAACAGCATCCTGTTATTGTGGAATCAAACCAATGAGGCATTTCAACTGTAAACCCAACAGAAGCAGGTGGGATGGGGAGGGAAGCAATCTTGAGGATAGAAGAGCAATGAGGTGGGGAAAGATAAGATGTTGACAATAGCAAAAGGGGCAGGCTGATTACTTATCATTTGTCTAGGACTGCAGAGCCAGGAGCACTAAAGATGTTTATTGTATTCACTGGTTTTTCAGTAACCACTGAGAAATAATACAGATCCCCATAAAGATGCCTAAGATTTGCTATTTATCAAAAGATTAAGAGAAAACTTACACAACCCACCAATAATTTTACTGAAGCAATATGGAGAAAAAAATTATTTAAAGCAGTGTTCTGCTGTCAACTTGAATCTTTCAAAACTTATAAACACACGCTAATCTCCATGCACAACTTGCCTTACTCTAGTCTACAAGTGAAAAGCCCATGTTTTTCATTATCCTAAAGACGGAGAAAAAAAAAAGGAGCCACATACAAAAGAAAAACAGAATGACAGTGATGTTTTAGTTTACACTAGATATGGCAACACACACAAACTGTCAAAACTATGGAATGAAAAAAGCTGTTATCAAGCAACTGTCAAGAGAGTCCTCTGAGATTTGGAAATCTTGTGTTTATTGTAACTACTGCACATTACACAAAGAAAGAAACATCCCTCTCCCTGCTCTTGCTGCTAAATATCATGCAAGAGAACACAGGCTTCTCTCTTAGTATTTAGATTAATTTTTCTTCCCTGTGTAATCTGGTGCTTGACAGAACTCCCCTCCTGCTAAGGTATCTACAGTGTGGTCAAGGTTCAGAGAGAAACTTGAAGTTCTATCAAACATTATTTCATTTCAAAAACCATCACCACCTCATTTCATGTTGTTAACTGGTTGTCTATCCTGTAAGAGTGGAATCTCTTAACATCAAAATGCATAGTCTTCACCTGAATGATTTTTCTGACTTAGTTCTACAAAGGGAAGTGCAGAGTTGAAAAGGTATAGACACTTACAATAAAATGATTTTAATTTGAGACTCTCTCTTTCCATCTCCCTATTAATGGATATAACAGAGAAACCCAAATCCCTAAAGGGAAATTGCCATCTAATAAGGGGAAGAAATGGAAAAATGCAGGGTCAAGATCTCCTCCATAGTACATGATATTAGTGGGGTGTAGCTCATTTTCCCATTCCAAACTCAAGAGGCGGAATGTCCCTTGTAATCTCACCTGCCTCTGTACATTTGATTCCACTTGCCAAAGTGGCTTTTCACCTAAACAGAGGCAGCACCACTCCCAGTATGACTCTTAATTCTTGTTCCAGGGCCTTGTGGCCCTGCTTAGCCAACTGTATGGCAGGCAGGGCCTGGGTAAGGGCAGCAGCTGCCTCTTGATTAACATAAGCTAGAGTACTCTTTAGGTGTTTCTGTTTTTATTTTCCACATTTTCTTTACATGCAGGATGTACACTTTGTAAACAAGTGGACAGCAAAACTCTTACTGTAGCATAACTGCCCGATGTCTGGATCAAACCAAATCAAGCCACATTCTGTTTGGTTTTTTTTAAAGCTGTTTGTAAAAGATGAGCTGACATATAGAACAAGAGTCATAATTTGAGGCCAAACAGATTCTACTGAATGTGCTTATTGCCATTTGGCCAGCGTGCTTCCTTGTGTAGAAGTAATAACTACAGTGTATCAATAGCACATGTATCTTTTCAGTGAGCTTGGAAAGGAGGAGTCAACATGTTTTACACGCTCTCAGCTCTAAATAGAATATAATAGTTACTCAATGCTTAGAACATACTTATTTTGGGTTTCAGTAACCTGGTATGACTCAGTCCAAAACAAAATAGGTCAGTTAATTTTTAACCTGTGGTAAAAATGGACTAACAGCAATGTAAGTTTTGTAAAAATAAGATGACAGCCTAAAAAAGAAAATCTAAGTTCTTCTAAAACAGGTAAATCTTTTGTGGCTTTTAATATGCAACAAATTATTATTAATATTAATTATTACTAAAGTGAAAGAATACTGGCATGTTTTATCCTTTGTATTTTTTGCTGCTATTTTATGTTAAGTGACCAATTTATATTCATTTCATGCAATGAAAATCATATATGCGATGATCTCAATACCAACCAATTAGTTCTCTGTGAATAAAATTTTATTTGAAGTAAACAGTTAAAAAAATTCAGTCTGGGCTGGAGGGATGGCTTAGAGGTTAATAGTGCTGGCTGTTCTTACAGAGTAGCTGGGTTTGATTCCTATCACTCATGTGGAAGTCCCCAACTATCTAGAACTCCAGTTTTAGGAGATCTGATGCCTTCTCTGGCCTCCATGGGCACCAGGCATGCATGTGGTGCACAAACATACATGCAGGCAAAACGTCCATACAAACACACATTTAAAGAAAACACATTTTGATGGCTCAGCAGATAACCTGGTGACGTAAGTTTGATTCCTGGGACCCATGTGAAAAAGCTGAGTGTGGTGACTTGTATCTGTAACTCTGGCACCCTACTCTGAAATAGAATGTGGAGATGAAAGGATCACCTAGAAGACAGCTAATCTGGTGGCAATCAGCAAGTGAGACCCTACCTCAACAAAACAAAAGGAGGGAAGTGATTTCAAAAACTTGTCTTCTGGCCTGACTTCTACAGGTGTACCACAGCATGTATGTATCCCTCTTCTCTAACATACAACAACAAAATTTCCATCAGCTAGGTCTGGTGGTGCATACCATAACTTAGCATTCAAGGGGTTGAGGCAGGGGGCTGCTCAAGATTAGAGGCCAACTTTGGGTATACAACAAGACTCTTCCTCAAAAAAGAACAACCTCCTCTTATACCCCCAAAGATAAAGGAAACAAACAAACAAAAACCCAAAACAAACAAACAAACAAACCAACCACCCACAGCCTGGCCTAATTGTAATGATAACTCACAGAAGAATTACCATGACTATGAGGTCAACCTAAAGCATAAAGTAGGTTTGAAGCTGTCCTGGGATGCATAGCATAACCTTTTTTTCAAAAATACCAAAAATAATATTCCCTCACAATGTAACCAAACTCAAAGGATTTTATTTGATAAAGAGCTATACACACTGGTGAAATTATGACAAATGGTCCACTAAAGAAGTTTAGACACATCTGTAACAAATTTGGGGCCATCACTTTGAGTTACTCTTAAAATTTACAAACAATAGCATTATGCATATTGTAGTTAAGTTCAAAATATGTTCTAGAACCAGACTGGGATCAAATCATGACTCTGCCATTAATTTGCTGGGTGGCCTTGAGCAGTCTCCTTAACCTCTCTGTTCTTCCAGCTCTTCATTTATAATGGAGGAATGACAACATTGACTTTCTAGGTTTGCTGAAAGTTAAGGAAGATAAAACATGGCCCATTCTTAGAATAGTGTCTAGTGTTTGACAAATTTTAACTATTATTATAAGCATACTCATTATTTTACAGTTTGAATCATGGGTCTCATTTAGAATCTAATGAAAAAGGAAAAGGTACAAAGAACTACTTCCCATCAGATTTGACTAGGGAGAAATATGTGAACAAAGACCGCTACAAATCTTCTATACAAATATTTTGAGGCCTTTGGATTTCATGAACATTTAAATGATAATAGAAACAGCCTACACTAAAAATTCTCCAATTTCTGGTTGAAGATAGCATACTAAACACACATATTTAGCTCTGCAAATACCTAAATTTTCACTAAAATTACAGTAAGGGATTTGTTGAAGGCACAATAAACTCCAAAGAGGAGTGGGAATACCAACAGCAAAAGCCAGTAAAAGGATGCATGGTAATTTAAATAGTGGATCTCACCACTTGCAGAAGAGAGAGCTGGAAGGGGGCCTTGGCTTACCCCACAACTTCCCAGGGCTTGTGGACTGGTAAAGATTGGTTTTAAGCATGATGAAAGCCAGACTCTGAGTGTCTACCTCCACACTGTGCTGAGTCTGAACCAAAGGACTGCTAGGCACACTGTACCAAGACTGCATATGAAAGTTTGAGCTGCCCCTCACCTCCATCCCATTCTCCCAATGCCAGTGACAGGCTGTTCTTCTCTGGGGAGTTTGACCAACTCATGAAAAAAAGATCTCAAAGAGAAAGATAACTGAAAGATTACAATCATGATGTATATCAGGAACAAGCAAGGCTTCTTAGAAATTAAAGGCAGTGAGTTCACTGGATGTGATGATTCGTGTTTGTAATCATAGCACTTAATGACATGCAGGAGGATCAAGAATTTACAGCTAACCTTCACTACAGATTTGAGTTTGAGGCCAGCCTGGCCTACATGGAACATTGTTTCAAAAACCAACAAAAACACACCTACTCTCACAAAAGAAACTAGGCATGGTGTTGTAGAGGTCTATAATCCCAGCATTTAGGAGGTAGGGACAGGAAGATCAGAAATTCAAGGTCAGCCTGGATTACAAGAGATGCTATTTCAAAACAAAAACTCAACCAACCAACCAACATGTATTACCAACAAAAATAAAAAGCCGAATTGGACAATAGAACACTTGCCTAGCATGTAAAAGGTATTGAATTTGATTCTTAGCCCTGCAAAAAAAAAAAATAAAATAAAACAAACAAACAAAAAAAACTAAAAACCAACCAACCAAACAAACAAACAGAAAACAACAAGTCTAATTATTATAGAAATCATAGCGAAGAAATAAAAAGTTTAGGAAAAATTTCCAGAAGTAGAAAGCTCAACTTTCCAAATTGCAAAGAGTCCATTAGGTAGGCAGTACCACCAATGAAAACTGCTTATGATGAAGACTGCCTTGTATGTCAATGCACTGGGTGCAAAGGAAATTCTACAATTTTCTTGTGAAAACCAAGAAACCAACCAATTGACATAATGCAAAAGATTACAAATTTGATGATTAGGACTCAGAAAGGCTTTCAAATTCTCAGTAGTAATATTGAAAAAACAATAGAACTGTATTTTCAAAATTATGAAAAAACAAAACAAAACCAAATTTTACCCTACAAAGCTATATCTAACTACTAAATAGGCATAGGAGTAGATTAAAGACAATTCAAGGAAAAACAAGCTACTGAAAACATCCTTTACCACTCTCCAAGAGAAAGTAAACGAAAAGAATACAGTATATAGGATATAAGGCCTCCAAAGTAAATGCTGCATAAAGGCAATGCCCAGACAGTGGTAAAAGATCTCCAGAATAACAGCTGGGCATCATGCCATGAAGGCCGTCAGTCCAGAGTACCAGCTAGAAAGGGTGGGAAAGAATTGGTATATGTCCATACTGGCTACTAACCTACCAGAAATGGGCCATACCTGAATGAGGAAGATAAGTATGGACATCGAAGTCCTACAGGGTACAGATAGGTGGAAATGACTATACAATGAATTTTGTGTCTTTGAGAGATAAAGAGGGAAATACCTAAAAAAGCAGCAGGATTTACAAGTGGTTGCTTTTGAAGACAGGAAAAATATTTTTTTCTAAGCAACCATACTCAAGTTTTATTGAAAAAAATTTCATACAATATATTCTCATCACGGTTTACCCTCCTTTAACTCCTCTTAAGCCATTCCCACCTGACACCCACCCATTTCCACTTCCTTTCTTTCTTAAACTATTCATTTGTTCATACATTCATTTAGGTATTGCGGCAGGGTCTCATGCATCCCAGGCATCCACTAACATGCAACCAAGAATGATCTTGAATTTACAATTATCTGGGAATAACTGCAGTTCTCTAAATTTGTTATTACAAGTGTGCTTCCCAGCACAGTTGTAGGTGGAGCTAAGGATTTAACCCAGGGTTTTGTATATGCCAAGTAAACACTCTGCCAACTAAGCTACATAACTGGCTCCCATACTCAACTTTTGTTTCTTTGT
Source organism: Cricetomys ansorgei (assembly GCA_026225945.1). Lineage (NCBI taxonomy): Eukaryota > Metazoa > Chordata > Mammalia > Rodentia > Nesomyidae > Cricetomys > Cricetomys ansorgei. The sequence continues at coordinate 660,927 of JAMJFZ010003399.1, forward strand.
TATTAACAAGAACAACAACCATATCTCCTACACACCCCTTTAGAAGCAATCTCCCCTCCCCATTTCTGTGTTTTGTTTCAGGAGTATTTGGGAAGCTTTATTAGCTTAAAAAAAGATAGTAATAGCTTGGCTATCTAACTCTTGAGATCCCTGAATTTGTGGAGAAAAATGCAGTTTGTTTATTAGGTGACCTATAAGAATTTGTGAAGGAACCCTTTTGAAAATGTGTATGTCACAAGATGCAAGACACTTTTTTGAAAAGCAGATTACTGTCACTGGCACTTGCTTTCTTAATCCAATTTTTTATTCTGTCTTTTCATATTGGGGAACTGAGAACATCAATACTGAGAGTTACTATTGATCAATGTTTACTAATTCCTGTTATTTTGTTGTGATTGTATATTCTTAGACTTCTTTTGATTAACTGTTGTGGAATTGTGCTCTCTTGGGGGTATTTAATCTTCAGACCAATGCATCCCTTCTAGTATCTTCTGTAGAGTTGACTTAGTGGACATAAATTCCTTAAGTATGTGTTTTATCATGGCAACTTTTTCTTTCTCCTTTGATTATAATTGATAATTGCACTGGGTGTAATAGTCTAGGTAGGCATCTGTGGTATTTCAGGATTTGTAGACCATCGGTCTGGGCTCTTCTGTCTTAAAGTCTTCACTGAAAAGTCAGATGATGGGCCGCCTTTATATATGACTTGGTCTTTCTCTTTTGTAGCTTTCAATATCCTTTCTTTGTTCTGTTTGATTATTATGTGATTGGGGAGGGTTTTTTTTTCTGGTCCTATTTTGGTGTTTTGTATGCCTTTCATACCTTGATAGGCATCTCTTTCCTTAGATTTGGGAAATTTTCTTCTATTACTTTGTTGAAAATATTTTCTGTCTCTTCTATATCTATGGTACATAAGTTTGTTCTTTTCATACTGTAGCACAGTTCCTACATGTTCTATTGTGGGTTTATTTTAATTTAATATTTTCTTTGGTTGGGTGATCCAATTACTTTACCTTGTCTTTAAGACCTGATATTCTCTAGCCTACTTGATGTGGTCTATTGATGATGGCTTCCTCTGAGCTTTTTGCTTGACTTTTCTTTATTCTCTTCATTAAATTCCATCTTCATATCTTAAACTTTTCAGTGGTTCTCAGCCTTTCTAATGCTGTAACCCTCTAATACCAGTTCCTCATGTTGTGGTGACCCCCCCAACCATAAAATTATTTTCACTGCTACTTAATTGCAGTTTTACTACTGTTATGAATCATAATGTAAATATCTAATATGCAGATGGTCTTAGGTGACTCCTGTAAAAGGGTCATTTGACCCCCAAAGGGGTCAAGACCCATAAGCTCAATAACTGTTGGTTTTTATTATTTCATTCAACTATTTGTGTTTTTGTAGTAGCCATTTACGCATTTATTTATATCTTCTTTGAGATTCTTGAACATATTTATAGTTGCACTGTCTTGTGTATCAGCCAAGTTGCTCTCCCCAAGGGACATTATGGTAGAAGTGCTAATTCTTGAGGAGACATATTTTCTTGGTTATTCGTGTTGTTTGTATTTTGTGGTGGGACTTAGACACCTGGAGTTATGTCATTGGTGGTGTTTTTTTCCCACCTATGGATATGTGGTCTCACCTTTGTTGAGTTTTGGATCTCTGTTGGTTGTTATTCCAACTTGTCAGGTAGTGGACCAGCTGAATGGCGCTCAGGATTCAGTTTTGGGGCCACTCTGTGTAATCTCAGATCAGCTTGGATAGATGCAACTTCTGAGTTCAAGAGCAGACTTTCTTTATGTTTAGAAGATTCACATTGCTGATCTTCAGAAATCTGTGGAGTGCCTACTAGGTTCTACATGTGGTCGTTGGGTCGCAAGGACTAGGGTCATGGTGACAGGGTCTATGGTCACAATGGCAGTGCTCTGTGGAGTGGGGTGCAGGATGTCACACTGTCTTTAGGTGGAGGTGGGTAGGGTGGAAGCCTGTTTGGGCTCCCTATCTGGTGTCAAGGCCCTAGGAAACTATGAGGTCCTAAGGCATCTTGGCAGGTGGGGTGGTAGTATGGTTCTGGGAGTGGGGGTAAGAGTCCCTACCTGGGATTGAGGTTGCAGGACTCCAAGCAGTCTTGGAGCAGCAGGGTAGGTGGGGTAGTTGGAAGGCAGTCAAGTTGACTCTCTCTGGCAGTCCCTACCTAGGGTTCAGTACTTGTGTTCTTGGAACATTCCCCAAGTTCAGCTTGCTTTGAGGCCACACTGATTCCCCTAAATGGTCAAGGAATGTTCTTCTTGAAGTCTAACCTTTTAGAACAGGCTTTTATACCAAGGACCTCTTCACAGTCTAATTATTTAAAATTCTCATCTCTTCAGTCTTATATATGTTAGGCAAGTGCTCTACCACTAAGCTATCTCTAGATTCTAAGAAGGTTTTTTTTAAGAAGTTAAAATTAAAAATATAGAATTGTATAGAGTAAAGAAATTATACTGGAACACATTTATCATAATATTTAAAGTGCTTAGCTATAGTACAGTAATATATGTTCTTATTAAGGTATTGTGGATAAAATGTAGCACTGTGGCAACTGAAATAATGCAATGATGAATACATGAAATATTTGTTATTTGTGACAACTGCAATGTGACCTAAAAATGTCCTTGATTCCATTAATCATTAAGTCACAGATATTGCTAGTGCCAAGGTATTTTGAGGCCTCCACTCATATTTGAAGAGAGTGCTAAATACCAGTTAGAAGATCAGTGAAAATACAGACATATTTTGTTTCTCCCATTCCTGATGACGGACTCCCTAGTTCCAGAGTTGCAGTTCTCCAAGTGTGGGGGTGGAAGGGACCTCTGGGGAGACCCTGAGTCCCATGCAGGGGTTTTCAAGATCAAAATATTTTCAAAAGTATTCCAAGACATATTATTGGACTTTTGGCTCTCCTTCTCTCATGGGTCTACAATGTTCTAGAGGCTCCCCATGATATGTGTTGCTGCCACAGACTGAATGCAAAAGCAGAGATGAGATATCAGCTGTGTTCTGTTAAGCCAGAAAGTTAAAAAAGGGTTTTCAAAAATCTAAAATGGCATTTATGTTCTATTTCTCTGTTTTGCAAACCATAGGTATCCATTTAAGCATGTAACAAGCTTACTATGTTAAAGTGAACCTAATAAATAAAATTCTGTACCACAGATATATAACACAACTGATTTTCTATAACATTAATTATGCAAAGATCAAAAGGCTATTTTCCTTGTGGCCAGAAAAACTGTTGCTATATTTACTGTTTCTAGTTTTCTTTGAATTGGCAAAATACTATCTAGGCTTTCCTTAGCATCAGCATAGTGGCTCCTAAGCCCTCTTTACTAACTCACTCTACATATCCACCTCAGTAGCCAAAAGTAAGGGAGTCTTTTCAGACTGTGTATATGTATATATGTTTGGATTTTTGTTAAACACAGGATCATACTCTGTAGCCTAAGGCTGGACTGTAACTCATTATGCAGCCCATGCTGTCCTCAAACTCATGACATTCTTCCTGCCTCAGTCTTCCAAGTGTTGAAATTGTAGGTGTGGACCAGATCAGTGATTTTTTTTTATTGTGAAGCTTTATTGTGTGCCATTATGGTCTTTTACAAAGAACTATGAACTATGTCTCAGGACTTTGCTAAACTTTCCCTTGACGACAAAAATCATCCTAGTGGAAAACCAACACCGTCCACATATCCACACAGGATTACTATCTCTCTGTTAGAAGGGCCCATTTTTCATGTGTGCCCAATAAATATCAGGACTCATTAGGGGGAGAATTTTTCCTGCCAGTCAAAAGATAGTGACTACTTTTCACAAATGAGATACCTACCTACCCTTGGAGGGTAGGATTAGTGAAAAAAAAAAAAAAAGAAAATCAGAATGGAGATGTGCAATGAGGTATTCAAGATAAACTAGGCCCAGGAAAATCCACTCAAATTCTTAATTCATGATATCTTGCTTGCTCTAAAAATGGGCACTGTTGGGAAAAGGAATGGTAATGAAAGAAGTTGAACATGATGGCTTTCTTTTGGTCAATGACAGAAGCCAATATAATGCAGATGGTCACTCAAGAAAAATGGAAACTTCCAGGGAGTACTCCTGACTGTGTAAGGTCATGAAGAAAGCAAATGTGAGTAACAAGAAGGGAAAAGGACTTGCATTGGGTGCTGGAGAGGGAGCAGGGAACAATGTAGGCTCTGTCCTTGGGTACCTCTAGGAAGGAGGAAGATCCACTAGAGATGCACAATGACAAAAGTCAAGAAAGAACCTTGAAGGGGATGGAGAGATGGCTCACTGGTTAAGAGCATTTACTGCTCTTGAAGAGGACCCAGATTCAGATTACAGCATCCACATGGCAGCTCACAACTACTAATGACTCCTGTTCCAGGGGAACTGACATCCTTTTCAGGCTTCTGTTGGCACCAAGCATGCATGTGGTGCATAGACACATGCAGGGGAACACACATATATACATAAAATTAAAATTTAAAAATGACCCAGAATACCAAAGTGAGCTGCTTTTGTATGGACACAGCTCAAAGCTGGTGGGAAAAGCCAGTTACAAACTCATAGCAAGTCCCTTAATAGTATTACATGATTCTGCCAGATATGCCAACACATATTACCCACTTGCTCTCTGGTGGAAATAGAAGCTTCTTTGTCTAAGGTTCCTTCTCCACCACCCAGGGCATAAAAAAAACAAGGAAAACAGATGAAGATACCTGTCAACTATGTCAGCTATTTATCACCAAGCAAACTAACTGTCAATGAAAACAGTAGGACTGGTCCCATAAGTCTGATGGCTTTTATATTCCTTGGCTTCTCAGGAAAAGTTTTTACAAAATTCTTTCATTCTGTCTGAACCAATCAGAAAGATTTAACAAGACTTTGGTTATAATCCTGTGGTAGCCGGGTAAGAGGAAAACTCTTTTCTTTTTCAAGACAGGGTTTCTCTGTATAGCCCTGGTTGTCCTGGAACTCCCAGACCTGCCTCTGCCTCCAGAGTACTGGGATTGAAGGTGTGCACCACCACCAATCAGCTGGAAAACCATTTTCTGATCATAGGTCTCCTTCCCCATCCACATAGCAAAGCCCCATCAATTATTTTGTAAAGGTGATGCTGTTGGTCCTCGACTGGGATTAAGAATTGGGACAGAGGAAGACAGAGATCCTTATTTTAGTTCGGGTTACTGGTGTTGGGATCTACAGGGTAAGCACATTCTGAGCACACTGGCCATAGCAAGAAGGGAGAATTCATCTCCCACAAAAGAGAAAGGGAAGAGGATGATATAGATTTGAGATAATGAGTGAGGTGGGAGATAGGAACAAAGCCAGGTGGTTGTCTAAGCATCATCATTAACCTCCTCCTCATCATCTTTCTTTGTTTGTTTGTTTGAGACAAAGTTTCTCTGTTGTAGCTCTTTCTGTCCTGGAACTCACTCTGTAGACCAGGCTGGCCTTGAACTCACAGAGATCTGTCTGACTTTGCCTCCCAAGTGCTGGGATTAAAGGCATGTGTCACCATCACTCAACTCTTTTTATTTTTAAAGATATGCTCTACTTAGTCCAGGAAGTCTTCCTACCTCAGCTGAGTGCCAGGGTCACAAGTTTTTGTTTTGCTTTTTAAATTAATTGAATTTTAAGGACAGTTTGTGCCCCATGAGATTCTAATTTCTGTGTGCGTGTGTGTGTGTGTGTGTGTGTGTGTGTGTGTGTGTGTGTGTGTGACTAGATCCTTTTGTAATTTTGATGAAGAGGCAAGAGATGGACACTATCTTATTTGTCTCTTAGAATAAAATATGGCATAGAGAAAAATGTTTAATGGACATTTAATGAAAATAAATAAAGGGCCAACATATAGTGAACCTAGATCCACAAGTGCCACACTGCCAGGGCCCAGAAAAGAAAAAAATGTGGTCAGTCACAGAGAAAGACTTTACTTATAAAATAGATTCTTTTTACATCTCAAGCTTGATTTGACAATGTGTATTGAATGTCTCATTTTACCTTTTATTCATAATTTAATTTCTACATACTAAAATCCAATTTACTTAGAATAACTGCAGAGAACTGGGCATTTTGTTTATATCAGCAAGATGGTTAATAAGCTCCTATGGTATGGATATTATTTGTGTTCTCCAACACTCTATTTAAATTTGGTTTTTAATATAGTGTTAAAAGGTGGGATATTTAAGAGGTGTTTGTGTTTGAAGGTGATGTGCTCATTCCACTGTTGCAGGACAGGGTTTTCATTCTTGTAAAACTTGACTACTTGATAATATTCTAGTTTGCTTTTCTGTTAACTGTGATAAGCACTACGACAAAGAGCAATTTAGGAAAGGAAGGGATCTATTTGGCTTTTACTTCCAGGTCACAGTTCATCACTGAGGGAAGTCAGGACAAGAACTTAAGAAGAAACTGAAGTAGTAACCATGGCGGAATGCTGCTTACAGGCTTTTCTCTTATACAGCTCTGGGCTACGTCTCCAGGAATGGCAACACCTATTAATGAACCATCAAGAAGGCTCCTCACAGACACAGCTACAAGCCAATCTGATCTAGGAAATCCCCTAATTGAGACTCCTTTCCAGGTGACACTGGGTCATATCAAGTTGACAATAAAAAGTAAATCAGCACAAATACCTTCATGTTCCCTTTTCTGCATGCTCACCCTTCTGCCTCTTCACTGTATCTTGAGGCTTCCGCTAGAAGCCAACCAGATTCTGGTTATGCTCTTATAAAACTTCACACTATTCTTTATCTATCACTCACCCTTAGGCATTCATTTACTATAGCAGAAAATGTATTAAGAGAGTTAAGCCAGTTGTGGTGGTATACATCCTCAATCTTGAATTCCAACACTCAAAACAAAAAAGCCATTCATAAAAACAAAAAGGGGTAATAATAGATCACTGTCAATTTTTAAAAAAATGTTATTTATTGTTTTTCCCCTTTGGTTTTTAGAGACAGAGTCTCACTGATCGTCATGGCTGGCCTGGGACTTACTATATATAACAAGGTGGCCTAGAACTCACACAGTTATCCCTATCTCCACCTCTCAGAGAGCTGGAATTGAAGGTGTGTGCTACCACACCTGACTAATTTTTTAAAATGTTCCTGACAACAAAACTATACTCTAACATCTTTTTTTTCTTTTAGACAAGATCTCAAACTGTAGCCCAGGCTGGCTCAAAGTTTCTTGTAATTCTTCTGTGTTAGCCTCCAAAGTGCTGGGATTACAGGTGTGAGCAACCATGCCCAGTTTACGCAATCACTTTTGTGAGTTATAGTATTCTATCATTATGAATACTTACCACAGTGAAACTTTCTATTTAGAGTGCCTGTCTCTTCTCCCTCTCCTTCATCCAAAGGATAGGGCCTTGCTGTGTCTAGCTTTAGAACTATCTGAGTAGTTTATATAAGAGGAGAATAGTTCCAAGTCTAAATGTAGGACTTAATATTTTAAATTATTTTTAGGGGATGAGATCTAGATATGTTACCCAGGAGGCCTTAAACTCATAGACCCAAGTAATTCTATGGCCTCAGCCTCCTGAATAGCTGGTACTATAGTGCATACTACCATACTTCCCGGCTCAGAATTTTAAATTTATGAACAGAACTGAAAAACAGGAGAAAAGAGACAGGTAAAAGTAGTAACTGTGACTGAAGTTTAGCTGTTAAGAATTTTATTCTGCAGAGAAGACAAAACTGGACAACTGTGCTGAGCAGCTCCAATGGGATGCCTGTGACCCTGGGTAGTTCATAGTAAAAAGGTCCTATCTAACTCATCCCAAATACAGCTAGTAGTGCCCAAGTCAATAATACATTTCCTGTGGACAGCTGTTAATATTAACACTTCATGGTGTGACCTGATTGTCTATGCATGGATCTATGTGGACGTAGGAAAGTAAACTTGAGTGTAACAAAAACAGCAAGCTCATTACAGACCCTTAATGGTCAGCATACAAATAATTACTTAGCTATCTATATACAATGAGGCTAGACTAGAAGGATGTGACAATCCAAGGAGGGATGTATGAATGAGCGGTGGGGGTAGTGGATGCCCATTATAGGCTTCCTTATTGTTTGGATCTTCCATCACAAACACACACTGATATATATTTGTACTTAAAATAGTTTAAAATGTCTGATTTTAAAAAACGGAAATAAATACCTCTCATTCTGTGAAAGATCTTAGGGAGCTAGAGCATATCACTCATTGTTGCCTCAGATTCACTCCATTAGAGCCGCTCTCAATGAAAACAAAACTAAAAAAAGGTCACTCCATTAATCATGACATTTAGAGTACAAGAAAAGGAGCCACCTTGCTTATTTTCTGGAATACAAAAATTCAACACCAAAATGTTATTAAATCGAGTTAGCATTATCAGTAAAAAATATGCTCTATTTCCTATTATTTATGAAGCTCTATCCTTTTCTTTCTTACCAATTACATTCCCTATCATTTCCAAAATATACAAACTGTTTTCAATCAACAGATTTCTTTATTACAGTGTGCAGCATGCTTGTTACTGCCTCTTTTCTATATTGAATCCTTGATTGGACAAGCATTTTGAATTTAACACGGACTATGATTGCACATATCAAACAAATTAAGGCTGTCAGTCTCTTTTTTGGAGACCATCCTTTATACATACTACCACTGAAGAGCACCCTAAGTGTATTTGCTTAGGAAAAATGGGGCTGGAGTTAAGAAATGATTGCCATTGGACTCTGCCATGCTATCTAGCTGCTCTTACGAACATGCACTCAGGTTACTACCGTCCTTTTAAAATGCGCTTAGAACCCCATGTTGAAATCTTGTATACAGCGTTTCACAGCATTAAACATTCTTCATAATTAAAAAGAAGAGGACATGATATAATCAAGAGTACCAAAATAGAGAGATTAGAAAATAGGGTCAGAAGGTCAGCCTGGAGTTTAGAGCAAAGGCTCTTTATAATATGGAAGTGTGGTCATATGATCATCGTTTACATTTCTCCCACAAATTGTGAAAGCAAACATACTAGCTTGTATAACATAGCCAATAGAGAGTTGCAACGGGAAGAAATAGATATATAAAAACATATAAGGAGTTATGTGAGGAGGCAAGTATGTAACTGTGCTTAGAGGGCTAGAGAAGAGCTCTATAGATGGAGCCACATGTAAGATGGAGGAGCATAAGGACAGCATCTGAAAAAAAATTAGAAGTTTAAATTAGGAAAACATACCCTCCATTGGACCAAGCTTGCCTCTTATCAGCATGTCAACACTTGTCAGTAACCCAGAGGTTTTAATGTTGTATATGTCTAATATATACAGAACATATGGATCCTGGAGTGTTTTTTTGTTTTTTGAGACAGGGTTTCTCTTTTGTAGCTCTGGCCATCCTGGAACTCACTCTGTAAACCAGGCTGGCCTCAAATTCACAGAGATCCACCTGCCACTGCCTCTCAGGTACTGGGATTAAAGGTGTGCACCACCTCCGCCTGACCGAGTATGCCAGCAATCTGATTTTTAATCAGATTGTTCAAAAACTCCATTGAGGATTTTAAGGTGGTAAATCCTTCCCTCTCTAGATCAATCTGCTATGAAGGGAATGATTTAACTGCTGAAATCTAATTGCTGAGATAGTGATAAAGATTGCTGTTTCAGTGGTTGTGGGGTACACATTTGGTACAGAGAATTTATCAGCATGGGACTTCAAAGCAGTAACATTTGTAACTGTGTTCATGTGAATCTTATTGGGACTCTGTATCTGAATAATACCTGATAGTATTTCCATCAGGAGTTGAGATGAAATGGGAAGGGCCTGCACTGTGTCTGGCAGATAGTAGATTCTTAGTTAAGGACAGTTACAAACCGTTATGTGTTTTTTTTTTTTGATACATGGACTGTCAATGGACTTGAGGCTTGAATCACACCCTTTCTTCTTGGAATGTGTGAGGAACTATCCAGAAAAATAGTAAATGTATATGACTGGCATAAAGCATTTGAAAAAATCACAGTATTTATTAATATTGTCCATAAATTAAAGTTAGAGATTCCATAATATCACGTTTTAAAAAGTCCTAAGGATTTATTTGGTGTCAATTACATAATTTTGGAACTTCTTATGTGCCTACTATATGCAAGACAGTATGCTAAAATAAGACATATACATGCCAGTATAGCATCTATATAATTCACCAATTCTAGGTAAAAGAAAAAATGAGAATACAAGTATAAAAATCACTCTAGTTGTTTGTTCTAAATTTTATTTGAAATTGATGAACTATACCTGACAATGAACCCTCTAGGATGCTGAGTTCGTTACATATAGTCAACACATAGAAAGTGATATGTAACTTTTGTGTAAGGATGGAATTTTAAGACACTTAACTAGCTGAAGATCTATGAGCTGGTGGATATTTAGAAGAATTTGGCTAGAAGGTAGAAGGTGTGTCTATCTGCTTATCTAAGATGGTTTGATGCAAAATCAGTTATTAACACTTTTGGGTAGGGGCTGCACTTTCTACTTTGCCACCAATCAGCATTTTCAGTGACCTGACACCCTGATACCTGACCCTCAGAAGTGGTTGGCTTTAACATCCCTTTGTTAGATTGTTATGTAGAACAAATTTCATTTAATTAGTACCTAGGGAATACTCTAACAGCCCTACAAACTCCTTCAAATACCAAGTCTTTTAGGTCATGAAGGAGGTAGTAATTTGAAAATACCTTCTCTGTTGCAAGGAGTTATTTGAAAGAAAAAGACTTGTAAGATTTCAAATAAGAGTTCTTTATTATTATAGAATTTCCATTGTATATCCAATAAAATATATTTTAGACTTCAACTATGTACATACATTATCTTATTTTGTTTACATACTGTGAAAAGTAACTATTACTGAAGCATTGCCAAGTTAATTTTTTATGTTACAATATCTTTGAGGAATGGTAAAAAATAACTTTTACCCCTATTTTAAGGTGGGGAAGGTTGCAAGCCAGTAATCTATTCAACAGTTAACAAGAGACACTATGATTGGAACTCAGGTATTCTGATTCCTAACCCTATGAAACAGTTATGAAATGTAATCCCTGAGAGGGGTCTGATAGAGATGAGACAGACTTTAAGAGGATCATTTACAACTCCATGTGACTTGGTCAGAAGCAGAAATGGGCAACTTGGCTCTTTCTACATTGCCATGAATTCTGACACATTATCCAGCTTCTTGGCATATTAACATGTCAATGCAAGTTGAAAGCTAATTCCCTTTCCCTCCCCACTCCTCATGCTGAGGCCTTTCTCATGTTAGAAAGTTTTCAATTACTGAGCTCCATCCTCAGTCCCCAAGTTTTACTGATTTATAATTATTTTTAGGCTTATTTTATCTCATGTGTGTATTTTGCCTACACATATGTATATGTACTACATACATGCCAGGTACCCAGAGGGAAGAAAAAGGCAATGGCTCCCGTGGCACTGGAGTTCCAAGATGGTGGTGAACACCACCACCAAATTAAAACTATTAATTATATACACAGAGATATCTTAGAGACTTTAAAATTAATTTTATCCATTTCATAGGAAATGTAGAAAGTTTTGAATAGAGAAGCAGACCATATTAGTAAAAGGTGCAAGAGTTCAGCATACATGAAATATCCTATGCATTGACAGTATATTACACATGAAGATGGAAGAGTAAAGGGCTGGATGTGTCATTCACTAGGTAAAGTATTCAATCAAACCTAACCTGTTCATCTACTAGTATAGTACTGACCCCACAGTTTTGGTTTTACAAGACTAAATGAAATAGATGTAAAGTTTACTATATGCCTTGCTATATATAGTAAACACACAATAAAATATAAGGCATGGTTATTATTTATCCCCTACCTATTTAGAATAAAGGCTTAAGCTGTTTGGTAATCAAAAGAAATTTGCCCAAGTTAATATGTTCTGCTTAATGGTATTTATAATCATAATCATTATTGTGCTATATTGTAATTAGACAGAAATTGTAAACTGTTGGTATAACTGATTATAATTAGTACACAGTTAATTTAAAAATATTTTCCTTTCTTTGTTATTGATCTAGTACATGATCAATATTATCAACTGCTTCCCCTTATTTACTGGTTGCATGATTTTGAAACAGCACTAAGACCCATTTCATCATTGAGGTTAAACAGTAAAAAACAGCAATGTATGAAAAGTAAATATATGTAAAGATGCAGTAAAAATGTAAAGATAGCACACAGACACTGCAAAGTGCCTGACATACAACTGTTCAATAAATGACAGCTGTCACTATATTTGTTGTGGCAAATATAATACTCTTCCCTTATGCAATCTCAAAACTTTTAACTCTAGGAGCAAGTTTAGGGAGGCATAGTGTGGTGATTTCCAACTACTACTGCATGCTGGGATTAAACTAACTGATATCTGGGTCCCATCATAGTCAGATATAGCCAGCTACACATTCAGTTTTTTTTTCATAAAGCTCTCAGGTGGGAGGTAACTGGGCATTTGAGACTGAGTGAAGGTAAACCCCAGGGATGGTCAGGAGAGAGGAAGTCAATTTTCACTTCTCCCCGTATCCAAAGAAGAAAGAGATCAAGCATGCTTTTAGGACTGGCTGTAAGGACAGTTATATGTGTGATATTTTAAGATCAAGAGGGAAGTGCCCCTACTTCAAGCTTAATCCATTGTCTTCATGCTTATGGCTGACACTCCTTCAGCAAAAAACAGTGCGAGTTAAGTCTTACCATACATAAAACCTCGGGAAAAATAATATAATTTCATTACAGATAAAATATTTTCATTCATTGCAAAGCTCAAAAAGAAGTTTTACATTTATTTTAGAGGCTGGGAAAGAGGCAGGCAGCAGTCAGGCTCTAGTTACCTAAGTGAAGCCACTCAAACAAGATGAGGAAAAAGAGCAGAAACTAAAGTGTGCAAACCAAAGTCTAGAATTCCCAGGGGGTTTGTTGGCTTATTTATTAGTTTGTTAGTTTTAAAGACAAGGTTTCAGTATATAACTAAGTCTGGCCTTGAACTCAATATCTTCCTTCCCAGCCTCTCAAGGGTTAGGATTACAGACCTGAGTCTGAGTTAGTACTCCTGCAATGAGAGGAGACAAATAAGTTATATAAAAGTCTAAGTTTATGGAAATCTGTCACAAGTTATAGAAGGATGGGTAAACCAAAACCTTCCATCAAGTACATTTTCTCTAAGAGCATGATAGCAGTACACCAGTGCTTTCAAACCAACCAACCAATAAACCAACCAACCAAACAAACAACACCTAAATCAAAACAAACAACAACAACAAAACCTTAACACGGGGACTGAAGAGATGGCTCAGCAGTTAAAAGCACTTGCTGCTTTTGCAGAGGATTATGGGTCTAGTTCCTAGAATCCACATGGTTGCTCATGAATGGCTATACTCCAGTTCCAGGGGATCAAACACCCTTGGTACACTTACATACTTGTAGGCAAAAACACTCACACACATAAAATTATAAAAAAGTCAAAAATTGTAAAAATTTAAGGTTGTCTGAGGGGAAAAATAAAAGCAACACATTAAGAAGAAAATAAAGCTTTAAATTCAGGGCTCACATGAAAGCCCATATGAAAATAGCATTTGAGTATCCTATTGAAATGTGCTGGTTGTGACATAAATTTGCAGCTTATTCCTTGGCAAATATCTCTAAGTTTGTGGGCCATCGAAGACATATACTGATGGATAAATAAAGATTTCAGAGACTACAAACATTGTTAGAATACAGTTAGTCAGCTATTTAATTAGATTGTTTCAGAACTTATTTTTAGAGGGAACTATTCAATATCCTTTTGTTTATGTTCCTTCCCCGAAAGGGTCATGCTATAAGCAACAATATTTCATAGTAGCTTATCTAATCTTTCTGACATGGCCAATACACAGGTTCCTTTCCCAGATGGTTCATCCACCATCACCTCTAAACGCAGGCTCACAGACACTTACACATCTGATCAACTAGTGGGTACATGGCCCAGCAGATAATCTTCAATGGTAGTATTAGGGAGGTAAATGTTCTTTATGGGTTTTTAAAGATTTATTTAGCATGAATATAGATTTTTTTTGTTGTGCCAGTGATTGAACCTAGAGTCTTTTATATGCTAGGCTGATGCTCTACCATGGAGCTACATAGCTAGCCCCTGTAGGGAAATTTCTGCTATGTTCACTTCTACTTGAAGCTATTCACCATGTACTAATTGTCCAACAGCTATAAATATTTGAAGGTTAAGATGCCAAAGTGATGACAGACAGTCATTAGATTAGGGGCTCAAAGCTGGCAAACCTGCCAGTTGAATCTAGCTGAACGTGTTTGTTTGGACAGCACAGTGCTTCAGAAGTTTTGAGACTGGTGCTGGATGTGGTGATGCATGCCTGCAGTCCCAGTTCTCAGGACTCAGGCAGAAAGACCCCAAGTTCAAGGCTGGCTTGAGCTATACATAGAAAGACCCTGCTCAAAAAAAGTTGCTAAGACTTAATGCTTTCAAGGAAGCTTATGATCTACTAAGTTAATCTTACTAATCCCCAAAAAACTTCAAAGGAATTTTAGTTGAGTTTGTTTTTCAGTTAAGATTATTCAGACAGCATTGTGGACAGTAAATCAAAAGGAATATGAATGCTTAAGACACTGCACGGTCCAGAAGAAATATAATGCAAATCATATATCATTGTCCATTTTCTAGTAGCAACATAAAAAATATCCTAAAATAATGATGGCTGGAGAGATCGCTCAGCAATTTAGAGTACTTGTTCTTGGAGGGTATCAGCTTTCAATTCTCAGCACCCATATGGTAGCTCACAACCATCCACAACCCTAGTTACAAAGGATCCAACAGGGATGCAGACAGTATATATACATGTACTCAAGCAAAATATTCATACACATAAAGTAAAATAAATAAATCTAAAAAATTCCTAAAATAAATTAGGTAAATTTTAGTTTTTCACTTAATCTAGTACATCTAAATATTGTTACTTTGGGCCATGGTAGCAGATACTTATAATCTCTGTATACAAGAGGATTATGAGTTACAGGCCAGTCTAGGTTATATAGCAAGATATTTTTAAGTACTCTTTCACCATGTAATAAATAAATGAAAAATAATGAGGCATATTTGATATTTATATCACATCATAATTTGAATTAGCCACATTTAAATTGTTCAACAAGCTCAGGTAGCTACTGCAATAGTCAGGGAAGGTTTAGACTGTAGAAAGACTATTAACCTTGCATAACTTTCTTTGTTGAGAGAACTGTGTAAGCTATGGCTGGCTACAGCAAATGAAAACAGGGAGAAGAATGCAGGTGTATTAGGGAATGGTAGAGAAGGGACTGTCAGATGATTCTGGTCTGGGTGACAGGTTAAGAGAAGAATGTCAAGAAAGGAAAAACAAAAGAAATAGCTGCTGGCAAAAGTAAAATGACTTTAGTTTGGGAAATGTTGCCTTTGAGATCTGTTTGAGGAGTATCTAAGTGGAATATTAAGGAGCTCATTAAGTAACAGAGTCTGAGTATTGGTCTCAAAGAGAACTGCAGTAATGGAGTTGGATTTGGAGTCCTTGGTATTTAGCATGAATAAACAGAAGGAAAAGAAGAGATGGAAAATGGAGAAACCAGCATACCCACCGTACTGACCATATGCCTGTGCGCGCGCGCACACACACACACACACACACACACACACACACACACACACACACACACACACACACACTTCAGGAAGGACCGATGCATTTCAATGCATTTCCTCTTGGCCTTAAAAACAAAACAAAACAAAAACCACAACAAACAAAAACTGATGTGTGACCTGTAGAGATGGCTCAGTGGTTGACTGAAATTCCTGCTCTTCCAAAACGGACCAGAGTTCAGTTCCTGGCATGAAGAGATCATTGAGCTCAGCTCAAACTTGGTTCTATGAGAGGACAGGAAAAGCCACTGGTAAAGTTTCAGAAAGCTGCAGTCAAAGCCCCATCTGGCAGAGAGTCAAGAGTCCCTAAAGAGAGCCCAAGAGAAGCTACGAGTGTAGGTAAAGCCTAGTTGCAACAGATTCACCAGCATTTTGGAGATGCTAGTTTTATGGAATGATTATCAAAGACAGTAGTAGATGTGCAGTGGAGCTGGCATGAGCCTACCAGATAGATCGGGTATGCTATGAAAGGCAGACCTAGAACTGTGACTTTTCAAGCTCTTTGGAGCCTAGAAGATTGTGAGTAAATCCAAGTCACTGGATGATGAGTTATTTATTCTGATGGAGTTTAGTTTTGTTCAGATTGTGGCTGTCCCCTAGTTCTTCCTTGGAATAAGAAAGTATTTAACTTGTTTTTTGATTTATTAGCGCCAAGTAATGAGATTTTGGCCTTCTTAAAGACAATGAACTTTTAAAGTATTTGAATTTTTAAAGACTGTGTGGGACTTTTAAAAGTTGGAATGCTTTTATATTGTGATAATATTGACATGCCACCTTGGGGACAAATGAAAAAAGAAAGGTTGTAGTTGAAAGTGATGTGTTTGTATATAAAGCTGACAAGGAGTCAATCGTATTGGCTAGTTTTTTGTCAACTCAACACAAGCTAGAGTCATAGGGAAAAGGTAGCCTCAGTTGAGAAAATCCCCCACTAGATTGGAAGTTTATTGGGCATTCTCTGAATTGATAGATGATGTGGAAGGGCCCAGATCACTGTGGGTGGTGCCACCCCTGGCTGCTAGTGATGAATGTTGTAAGAAAGCAAACTGAGCAAGCCAACAGAAGCAAGCCAGTAAGCAGTACTACTACTTCGCCTTTGCATCAGTGTCCTTGCCTTGAGTTCCTGTCCTGAGTTTCTGGAATGATGGACTACAAGCTGTAAGAAAAAATAAACCCTTTCTTTACCAAGTTGCTTTTGATCATGTTTCACCAAAGCAATAGAAACCCTAAGACAAGCATATAAAGGATTTTTTAAATTAAATCACATATATTTGTTCCACTATGAACAATGTATTATTGCCATAGCACTTTTGTTGCCTATTTTATATGCAAAATGACATTTGACATTATAAAGTCTAGTTAGCAAACAAAAAATTAAGTTTACACTTCTGAGTATGTAAAAGAAAATAATTTTTTTAGAACAGAAAATAAATGGGGTAGAGAGACCAACAGTAAAGATGGACTGGCCAGATATCACTGGGTAGACTTGTGAACTAGAAAAATCACTAGGGATCCAGTGTGAGCAATCAATCTTTGAGTACACTAAAAACTACAGAAGTGAAGAGCACCCATTTACACATTCAGCTCTCTTAAATTTAAGCAGTCAGCCAGATGTGGGATGGGGAGTATAGTACCTAGAAGGGAATATCCAATTTAGGGCAAGCTTTCTTATTTTGTTACATTTTAAAATCATCACAGCTGGTATCCCTGGAATGATGTGCAGTAATCACCTCAAATCTCACCTCTTCCATGAAATCCCCCCTCACCAATAAAGCCTCTGTCCGATCTTTTCTAAACTGAATTTTCTTATGTACTACTTAGGCTAGTGATTCCCAACTGGGCAATCTGTACACATTATTTGAGTGTCAGAACTGGAGGGGTGCTACTGAACATCCTATAATACACAGGAGAGTCCCATGGCAACCAATTATCTAGTTTAAAATGTCAATAGTGCCAGGGTTGAGTAAACCTGCACTATTTGGAATTCTAGCTACTTCTCTCTCACAGGACTCGTGTGATACCCTCTAAATTCTCTCCTGCTTCTCCTGTCTTAGAATGCACTAGCCACAGTGATGTTTAAAAACATATCATATGATACCAGGTGCTTTTTTTGTTTACAATCATCAATAGCTCAGCCAGTGCCTTAACTGTTTGACCTCTCATTTTCAATAGATGATGACTCTCTTGAGTTTGATGTGACTCCTTTCTATCTGCATGTTGCATTTTTACATTTCACCTAAGTACAAAAAATATTTAGACATTACATTAATGCTGCATATGAAATTTATATGGAGGGGCTGGAGAGGTGACTCAGTAGTTAAGAGTACTAGCTACTCTTCCACAAGATCAGGGTTTGATTCCCAGAACCCACATGGTGGTCCTCAACTATCTGTTACTCTAGTTCCAAGGGACAGGATGACATCTTCTAGCCTTCATAGGCATTAGGCATACAAGTAGTGCACAGACACACATACAGGCAAAGCACTCATGCACATAAAAATAAAATAAAAAATTTAAAAATGTATATGGATCACCTGACCTGTATTTTTTAACCTACAAGTGGCTTACTTAGGGGACTATAATAACTAATACTAAGATATACACTTGTTTATATCTCCTATGGCTTGGTACTTGAGGGTGTGTTTCTAGAGGAGTGAAACTTCTAGGTCCTATGTTTGTACATCTTCAACTTCATTAGATTCTGCCACACTTCTTTTTTTTTAAGATTTTTTATTTTATTTATGAGTGCTCTATTTGCATGTATACCTGTATGCCAGAAGAAAGCATCTGATCCCATTATAGATGGTTGTGAGCCACCACAAGGTTGCTGGGAATCAAACTCAGGACCTCTGGAAGAGCAGACAGTGCTCCTAATCACTGAGCCATCTCTCCAGCCCTCTGCCACACTTCTTAAACCAAATTGTTTACTTCCCTCAGCAAACAGAAAAAAACTGTTCTTTCCTCACCCATTTTCCCTCAGTGTTTATTAAACAAAACAAATTCTTCAATACCAATGTTAAAATATCAAATAATTTCACAGGACAGTACATATTTTTGCTCTGATGGAAACGAACAAACAAACCCCTAAACCTACATCAGAATGCCTGACAGAGTCCACATTTTCTATATGAAAACAACAAATGCGATGGTCCTAAGTACTCCCATTTTTCTTACACCTGGCGTGCTTCATCAAATTTCTCACCCAGTTCTTATGGGGATTTGAGTTTGTGATCTCTGCATTGTATGTGTATGCTACACTATTAAAACTGTGAATCATTCCAGGAGACAGTATTCAGTGTAATATGCTGCTAATCAAGAGTCCTAGGGTCTGGGAGATGCCAAAATTTTTTAGCCAATGGCCCATATTCAGGTTCATTTCTGTTTGTCTCTCTCACGAGCATCCAGGCTCTTCTTTACCACTTAGCTTCCATATCCATAATCCTTCAGTACTATTAATTCTTACACATGGCTGTACTTGCTTCTCACATATTTTTTTTCCCTCTTCATAGACATTTCCAGGAAAACAGAACTCTGGATTGTTGAGAATAAAGCCAAGGCACTTTTCCACATGAACACTGCTGTTTCAATAGTGGGTTTACAATGCCAATGGGAGTTCTCAGAATCATGTTTACACTTACTTTCTATCTTTCATGGTGGCTAAACCCATGGCAGGTGTTCAATAAGTACTGTGTGAATTAGTTCAGGAGATGATGGGGCTTGATTTTTTACCTATTAAAAAGCACAAGAGGAGGAACAATTGCTAAGATTCTATTCTGGTATTTCTTTGGTTATGGCCTACAACCACATAAATACCATGAGAACTGGCTTAAAACAAAAATCAGATAAATTTCTTTGCACCTTAAATATGTGAATAGACACTGTCAACAACAAAAGGGCAGAAGGTATAAAATGCAGTAATTTCCAAAAGTCTTGAGTCACGGAGCTATCTCTCCTTCAAGGATTCTAATGGCACTACAAATATACTGGGAATGCTGCTCTTTATAAAGGACTCTTCAGGTTTTTGTGTTTTTTTTTTTTAAATAAACCGTTTCTCTATAGTATACTATTCAAAGTCTATTACTTTCCTAGCAAATATTGCGTTACAGAATTAAAAAATACTAAATGTAATTTCCAACCAGGAGAAAAGAGATAAGTAAGATACTCCTGTTTTATTTTCCCCATTCAGGAATGGCACTGATAGTTTTCTTAAACATGCTTTTAGGTGCTTATGGTTGCTGGAAAGCAAACTGGTTGTTCAAAGACAGCAAAAGCAAGTCTATACATCTCTGAACAAACTCTAAACTGCAAGCAATGGCAGAAGAAAATGAACAAGTC
This sequence comes from Cricetomys ansorgei, assembly GCA_026225945.1. Taxonomy (NCBI): domain Eukaryota; kingdom Metazoa; phylum Chordata; class Mammalia; order Rodentia; family Nesomyidae; genus Cricetomys; species Cricetomys ansorgei. Next base: position 681,018 of record JAMJFZ010003399.1, read on the forward strand.
TCCACTGCCATAACCCAAACAAAAGGCAACTTAGCAGTAGAGCTCTCAAAGAAACTCAAAGGTCTTGAATGTAATACCCTTTTTTCCTAAGCATTATACATATCGTAAAAGTGCAGTGGAGAACTAAGTGTATGCAACTAAGATATGCCCTTGTAATTCTAGCACTTGGGAAGCAGAGATAGAAAAATCAGGGTTCGAGCCAGCCTTACATAGTGATGTCTAGAACAGCTTCTGCTATTTATGACACTGACTTAAAATAAACAAGTCACGTTAAGCCAAGGTGAGCTAAGAAAAACCTGCAGTGGAATACATGGTTGTATCTTTTATTCTTTTTTGGAGACAAAGGCTGTCTTAACCCTGCCCAACAGAAGGAGCAAAGGCAACAAAGTTAGCAGAACTCATTGCTACAGAAAAGGAAGGGGAAAAAGAAGTGCTCAAGTAGAGGTAAGCAGTGCTAGTAATATGCTTACAATCTCCACCTGGGCCAGTCTGTTCTCTTAAGAAGAATAGCTCATTTAACTCCTGTGCTACAGGGGCTCAGTACCAGCACTTTCTACATTGAAGGATGACAGCTATTCCATGATTTACTGTGGTCTAGTGACCAATGAAAATAAGACACTACCACCAAATGTGACAGGCTGAACTTCTTACAGACTTGACTTTTTATACTTACCATATTTACTACCAGTACAAATCAGACTGAGGAACACCTACTACAAATCAGATATATAACACTAACAAATTATGCACCCATTACAGATGACCTTTGGAGTTGCTCAAGGTACAGTCACAATCATGCATTAAAAAAAAAGCCGCCTTTCACTGTAATGTGTGAATGTATGAAATTAAATGAGGCTTGCAATGTAATCAGTGTGGCTGGCTGCTTTAATATATTCCATTTCAATTTCAAATCACCACAAGCCAAGAGTGACGAATCTAATTTGATCAGTTGTTCACAAAAACAGAAAAGCAAATGTGTATCTAGCAACACAGCCAGATTTTAAAAGAAATTAATATTTTCTACCATTGCCAGAAGTCTTTACTATATTTTTAAATAGTAATTTAAAACAAACACAAACAAGATTCTTCCTTCACTAAAAATGCAACTTGCACAAAGTTCAAAAGATAATATTTAAAAAGTATATTTAGTATTTTTGTCGGGCGGTGGTGGTGTACTCCTTTAATTACAGCACTTGGGAGACAGAGGCAGACAGATCTCTGTGAGATTGAGACCAGTCTGGTATACAAGGTGAGTTCCAGCCAGAGTTACAACAGAGAAACCCTGTCTCAAAAAACAAAACAACAACAATAACAAAGTATATTTAATATTTTAAAAAGCTGGTGACATATTTCAAATGTACCAAAAGAAAACCAAAACTAGGCCAGGAGACGTGGCTTCGCTTGTAAGAAGCTTGTCCCCAAATCTGCAAGATCAGAGGTAGATTCTCAGGACCCATGTGGTGGAAGGAGAGAACCAACTCCACAAAGTTGTCCTCTGACCTCCACATGTGTACCCACCAATAAATAAATTTTTAAAAAATTAAAAAGAAAAGAAACTAAAAGAACTTACAGTGTACTTACAGCCAGTGGGCAAGGTTCTTTGGCACTGCTTTAGTACTAAAGAATTTGTCTGTTGATTACAATTCCTAGTTCCCACCCCGAGAACTTACAAATCTGGTCCTTCTCCTATTCTTTGCCTTTAGGTTCCTAGTATCTGCTTAACAGAGCAGCAAACAACATAGTTAGGTGGAAATGATGCCGCAGCATGCAGCTGTGGTGCTCTTTAGCATCCCCCTCAATTAACATACAACTTTTAAGGCTTTAGTATTTCCTATTAGGCCTTTGTGTGCCACTTCTACATTCAAAGCATGAGGTGTTTACAAGAGCTAGACATTAGGTGTATGTATGTATGTTGTGGTGGTGGTGTACTTCCAAAATGCCACCATAGTAGAAATGCACACAGTTGGGGTCAGTATCAATCATCAGTATCACTCATCAGACAGTAACCAGAATAATCTTTTATTACAAACAAGTGTTCTATCTTTGAGCTGCACTCAGCCCTCAGAGCAATCTTTTGGAAATCCTGCATCAGACAATGCTACTCTCCTAGTTATAAACCCCAAAGAGCTTCCCATTGTACTGAAGACAGTGTTACCATGCCTTAATCAAGTCTTTCTGCAGAAATACAGCCCCAGTCTCTGTTTCCAATTCCATCTCATGTCACTTGCTTCTGCTAGTTTATTCCAGCTATCCCTAGCTGGGAAAGTTGTTCTAGCCTCAGGCTTTCCTCTAGGTGTAGATTGTCTTGTCCCTAGAATTTCCTATGGCTGGCTATTCATCATTCAAATCTCAGCAAAAACACCACCTTCTTAGAGAATCTCTATCCTTTTCCAGTGAGCACATCATTTTATTGTCTCTGTCTGAAATGACCTTTCTCTTCTCTTCTGTAGAATATGCTATGAGAAGAGACACCCTGGCTATGTTAGTGTATGGTAGGCAATCAATACTTGTTCTGTTTATAAATGGATATTTAAAAATTTATTTTAAATAGATAGGAAGTTAGGTCATAAAGAAAGACTGAGGTGTTTTAAGATTTTGGATTCAAGTTTTAATTATGGTTAAATACAGATTTAATTTAGCACCCTAAAAAATAACTTCAGTTGACCTGTCTCATGTCAGTAAGAGTGAAAAATTAGCATCTATTTAGCAAGTTATTGTGAACACTAGCAGTACCACATGTAAATAGTTGAATGGTTCAACAGAAAGTGATTAAAATTTAATTCTTATTTATTGGTTATTACTAAATACCAATAAATCCCTTTTATGTAAAAAATGGCAGATGAGTAACAAAGATGTGGAACTATGAAATAAATAAATAAATAAATAAATAAATAAATAAATAAATAAATACATACATACATACATACATACATACATACCACTTTATCACCCTGGAGATCAGGGGATTACAAACACAAATGGACAGAAGTAAGAAGGGTATAATTTTTAGAGTTTCAAACTAAATGATGTTTGATATTTTTATCATTTGTACTTATAAAAATTTAACACATCACATTTCTTTTTTTGAGACAAAGAGCCAAATACAATAAACTATCCAAATCTATAAGGACTTAATAATAATATTATTATTTCCGAGACACTGTTTTTCTGTTGTAACTCTGGCTGTCCTGGAACTCACTCAGTAGACCAGGTGGCCTCAAACTCACAGAGATCCACCTGCCTCTGCCTTCTCAGTGCTGGGATTAAAGGTGTGCGCCACCACCACCCAGCAAGGACTTATTAATTTATACTTGTTGGAACAAAAGTGAATGTAACAAAGAATACTAATTCATTGGCTAATTTTATTCTCCACAGATAGGTCAAATCATGTCACAACAATGACATCATATACATGGCTTCTATTAGTAGTGACCAGAAAAGTAGGTGGTTTTCCTTCTGGTTTTTTAATCTGAAAAGCAAGGGACTATGGTGGCCTTTTTGCTGGGTAGTAAATATATTTAATGACACTACTGTTTTAGAATAATGAAAACCTCAAAACAAGCCAAACACTTAAATTGGCAAGTACTAATTGCATCATGGAGATACTATGCAACTAGGCTTCTTTGCAATATTAATTCTGCAGCTAAATAGATGAAGGGGATTAGGTAGAAGAGTACTAAAAATGTTATTAATTGGGAGATACAAAAAGATGTACTAGCAAAGAAAAGGTTGTTGGAGTAAAAGTACTAACTGAAATAAAACAAAGGAAAAACAACAGCAAAGCAAGTCATTTATACAAGCTGGTCTGATCTGTAATATTAGAAAGGGTCATGTGAACTTGTCAGGCTTTGTAGGGTAAAAAGTGTCCAATATCAGCAATTTCATGTGGTTCAAATCAATTCATCTACCAACGCACTTGTCACTAAATGATAATTCCAAATTCATAATTGAGCTCCTATGCAAGTGTAAAATATGAATGGCTTCATATTTGGGAATTTTACATGGCCATTAAGTGCCAGACTTCATTGAGGGCACATTTTATTTGTATAGACTCCCACATTTATTTTGAAGGCAGTTAATATTTCAGAAGACATGAAACTATAAGAACTAGTATTTTTAAGATGTACACGACTGTTATGTGACTAGACATTTAAGTCTGTAGTTTGGTTCCAAGCACTGCACACATGTGTGTGGGCACACACATGTGTGCACGTGCGTGCGCACACACACACATACAGCATTATGCAGACATATGAATATATATATTTGAAAGATCATAAGATGTAGGTAGTAAGGCACATAAATAAACCTGTCATTGCAGTGACAATGTACCAGTGAAGTGGGGTGGGTAGATGAAGAGGGAAAAAATTCAGGTAAACACCCCAGTATTTAAAAACAAATGGTGCGTTTGGATAGCTAATGTGATAATTTGAATTTCAGCATGTGGTATTCTAAAAAGGAATGCTGCAGAGTTGCCTGTGTGCTAGCAGGTGATTGGTTAAGCTCATTCTGCTGCCAGTTATGATAATAAAATATTCTGTTCTGTATTTATGAGAGACATGAAAGTGTTTAAAGAAAGTGATCTGAGCAAGAATTTAAACCTGACCCTAATATTCAGGAATTCTGTTATTTGATCAGCTAGTATGAGGCAGTGAAAGTAGAGCAAGAAATGGGGTGACTGACCTGTTTTAATGAAGATGGAAGATTTAATTAGCTACAGGTCCAAATAGCAGTAACCACCATATCTCAATGCTGTCCCTGTTTCAGACTGATCAAATGTAAGTGAAAGCCACTACAAACCATATCTCACATATTTTAGGTTGCATTTTCTTCATGTTTTAACACCCCTGATTATGTCTTAACTCAATACCATTTGATTTAATGATACAAATAATTGGCAGAGAGATTATCTAAGGGTCACACCTCCTAAAGCATTCTTGTTCAATTCAAACCAAAGAAAGTTTCCTACATGATACTGTACTGTAACAGTCACTCACACTCCAGACCATTAAAAAAATAGAACAGGGTAGGAGACTGCCTTGATCATTTAAATGTTTCTGACTTCTAGATATATCTCTAATTTGTTCTTTATCTGAACTAGGAATCTCGGGAGAGTCTGCCTGAAAGATTGTCACCACTGGAACCTCCAACTGTGTTAAAAAAGAATGCCATTACGTGTGATGGATGAATGCTTTCACGGGGAAACTAATGAAGACACAGGAAATATTTAGCATATCTTGAGCTTGGTGGAACAAATGTTTGCCACTTGCAGAAGTAACAGGAGAAGACCATACAGAAATCTTTTGATGAACTTGATTAAAAAAGAATAAAAGTATAAATATAAAAACCATACAATGAAGGAGGAAAAGAACTATAGAGTTCTGTGCTGCTATGCAAGGAAGCTACTAGTCGTATGTGGTTTTCAACTGAAATTACTTAAAACAAAATAAACTTGGAAATTCAGTCCCTCAGTCATACTGATTTAGCCACATTCAAGCATTCAATGGTTGCACATGGCTAACGATTACAGCACTGGACAGCACAGATACAGAATACCTCTATCACTGTAGAAAAAGTGATTGGACTGTGCTACTCACAACAAATGAAATGAAGACAAGTCACACCTACAGGCCAATGTTTAGTAGTTACATATTTGGACACATTACTAATTTGGACAAATGTGTGTGCTTCACCAGTGTTGTTTTCTCATTGGGAAAATCACTATGCAGCGCTTATCCTATACTCTTACAGATGCTGTAAGGATCAGAGAACGAAGGACGGACAAAAGTTCTCTGAAGACTTCACAATACTTAAAAAAAATATTTACTTACTGTTATCTTTCTATGTGATTTGGTTTTTAAGGTCCAAGAACATATGCTTACTTAATAAGGATCTTTATGACTCACAACTTTCTGCATTTTTAATATTGATCTGATTTTTTCACCATTTCAAATCCAAGTTTTATGACTTCTTTTTCTTCCCTTTCCTTCCATTTTAGCAAAAAGGAAAGCATACTTGCAAATGTTTTTAAGTACATAAGTAAAAGAAATGAGTGAAGTAGGCTTTGGTGGCGCTGTAGCCAACTGAAAAACCTGTATTTGTTATAAACTGTTTAGTTTTTACCCAGTTCCTGCTAACTGTGGTCATTCAGAAGTTGACCTAGTTGATTTAGACAATTAATTTTTGAAAAAAAAAAAGGAAGAAATTCGGCTTTAGAAATGTTACTTGTTTGTTCATTCCTTCATTTAATGGGGGGAGTGGGAGGATGTAAGTGCCATAGTGCACATGGGGAGGTTAGAAGATAACTCTTCTGAGTTGGTTCCCTCTTGTCACTTGGTAGGATCTAGGGATTAAACTCAGATTGTCACACCTTAGTAATTCTACCTGCTGAGCTGTCTCACTAGCCCAAAACTTGGCTTTTTACAGAAATTTGCCACTTAAAAAAACTTAGCAACTAATTTCTTTAGATATTTCCATCAAACTAAACACACTTAGAATGTTAATAGGTGGCTGCAGCTGTTACTGTGTGACCTGTGTTTTCAAAGACTTGATGGTAACTATACTTCCTTCTCTAAGGTCCTACAACCTTGGATAGTTTTTAAAACAAATGCATAAATATATACCTCTTTGAACATAACAATGCAATAAAAACAAAGTTTACAATGTTAATTATTAAAATTTGCAAAGGAAAAGAAATCAAGAAAAAAATCTATATCGTATAATTTTATGCCCAAGTTTTATTGTAATTTATTGTAAAAACAATCAGTTATTGTAAAAAAAAACAATATTTAAGCTAAGTGTACTTCTGTAATTCCAGCAATTGGGAGGCAGAGGCAGAAGGACTGCCATAAATTCTACATAGTGAATTCTAGGCCAAAGAGGACTTCATAGGGAGACCTGTCTCAAAACAAAACAAAACTTAAAATCAATTTTTTGCCCTTTTTATTCCATTACAAATTAACTGGAAACCTGAAGAGAACACAGTATTTTATATAAAACCCAAGTCTTTACTGATGAATGAGTTAAGAAATGTTTTTTTTAATTGGAAAAGCTGTCAGAAAGCAAAGCAAATCTTTTATTAAATTCTCTACATAATTCAAATGCTGTATACTCAAAAGCCCATTAAATTTAAAAGGTTTCTATACCACATATGGAAGCATACACAGTTTTTTGTTCCAACTGTACTTAACTGCATTTTATTTTTATCATGTGCCTACCCCAAAGAACCAGCATTTGTGGTCTTTTTATTCAGTTGATAATTCAAATATTATTTCTCATACAAATATATGGTTTATTATGCTTATTTATCACTAACTTGGTACACTTCATAATCCCATTATAACCCCACTGTGTACTGAATGCCACTTACAGTTCCAACTACTCAAGACAAGCGCTGTTACTTTCACGAGAAGATTGGCAGTAATTAAAGGTCTTATTTAGTAGTTGTTGGTAACTACATTTTTAAAGGAGGGGAAAAGAAACAATAGAAAGCAATACAGATGAATTTAATTTGGTAATTATATTTTATTAATGAGATCTATTTTGGACATATGATCCAACTAAGGTTAAAAAAAAAGATGTGCTAAACTGTTATCAATGCTATGAAACAGAATAAGATGGAAGTGTTTTATAATTCATCAATGAGAACTGAAACATCTGTGACCCACATGGCATAAAAATGAAATCATACCAGAATACTACTAATAATATTAATAACAACAACAATAGTGCTTTGCACTTACAGACCTCCTTTCAGAAGAATTTCAGAGTGCCTTTTAAACACATGTTATTTTTCTTCTTTTGAACAAATAAGACAACTAAATCAAAGAGTAATAATGGTTTGCTCATGCCACAAAGTGAGTCAGCAGCAAGCCAGGAATATATTTTCTAACTTGTTTAGTCTCCTGCAATTATACTGTGAAATGATTATTCTGTTTGAGTATGTCTTGCAAGTTACACTCAAGACACACATATCTTCAGGTATCTGGTGAGCTTAATATTTTCTCCCCATCCCTAGCTTACTAATACTGCTGTTTACAAACCTACAATGTCATCTGTATATGTGCCTGTGTGCTGCTTTGCTAAGGGTCACATGGGAAAAGAAGAATAAGAGGTCAGTCTATAAGCCTCTCAGCCCCTCATCATCCCTCCTTCACCTATCTGGAGCTAGTCTCTAGACATCTGAATATGTAATAAAGGCTAGCCAACCAAAAATCACAAATTTGGAGTGCTGGAAGAAATTCAAAGACAGGAAGGTCATTAAAGTGCTGCAATTGGGAACAATTCGAAAAAACTGATGGTAAAATGCCCAGCTGCTATTCTATGTATACAGGTTCTGAAGGAGAAAAGAGTGGGCTTGGGCAAGAGTGGTCCGTGTTTGATGTGCTTTAGACTTTTCAAATTGATCCCACTAACATTGCAGAGGATCAAACTGATCTACAAAACCTCAAGTTTTATACACAGAAATGTCTAAGCCAGAATTCATACAATCTGACAATGCAGGATATCACAACCAATTCTGGTAAGAATGATCAGAAAGAATGCAAAATTAAGTTATGGGTTAAGATCATGTAGGAGAGATATTGTGGTCTAAATGTTCAATGAATGTTTGGGTATACATATGTAAAAACAATCTATGGTAAACTTGGAAGGGTATGATGGAAAATAACAGAAGAAGATGAGTCAGGAAGCTACATTCTAGAAAACATTAATTTTATACAGCACTTATTATGTTTATATCATGTGCAAGTTGTCATCACAGTAATTTTGCATATGGTCCCTGCTCTCAATAACAATGCAGGAGAGATACTGCTTGAGAAATGTAGGAATTTGAAGGACAAAGGTCTTCTCTAGATGGGGAGCATTAGAGCAGCTGTTCTCAACCTGTGGGTCATGACCCCTTTAGGGATTGAACAACCCTTCAGAGGGGTCACCTAAGACCACCCCCACATCAGATATTTACATTACAATTCACAACAGTAGCAAAATTATAGTTATGAAGTAGCAACAAAAATAATTTTGTGGATGGCAGGGGGAATTACCACAACATAAAGAGCTGTATTAAAGGGTCACAGCATTAAGAAGGTTGAGAACCACTGCTCTAGCATATAATTAGAATACTAACAAGTGATGACTGGATTGACACTGGCAACCCAGTCAGGGAAACCACAGAAGCCAAATTCTACAGGGGAGCTGGTGAATGGGTCTAACTTGGCAGGTATTAAGGAGGTGCAATCCCAGTCTCCTGGGGATGCAGGAGAGGAAGGTCTGCAACCATTTTCTAGCTCTAGGATCACAAAACTAGCAAGGCCAGACAGGTTATTTCTCCCATTTGTACACCCCAACTTGTAAGCCGAAGACATGGTCATAGTACCCAAGAATACCTTTCTAAAGCTTTTCCTGTTGCCATCCTGTTTCAGAACACCTGGAGGAATAAGCAACATTATGAAACCTGAAAAAGACCACCCTTCAAACCTCTGAGGCTCCAAGCAGCTGGATCCCAAAGTACATATAAGATAGAAAGAAGAGAAAAGGCTCAAGAAACTCAGACTGTGAAGGCTCCTGTGACATTTCCATTAGCCTTTTCCTTCCCAAGTTACCTACTCAAGTCCTCTCAAGAATATCCCACGCTCCCCGGCAGCCTTTTTTTGCCTTCATGATGAAATTTAATGGGGGAAAATAACATGTTTTATAGCCAATTTTGTTGAAATCCATCTATTGCATCTTCAGTTTGTTCATTACCAGAAAACAGTTCTTTCCTCTTGCTTACTTTTCCCCCATCTATTTTTTCTTTCATGTTATCTCTAAAGCAATATTAGCTTATATAGCACCAAAATGCTTCCTTTGTCTAGAAAATATTTTTTGTGTTTGACTGCATTTTCCTTTCTACTATTTAAACTGTTATCTAGATGCCATCTAGTCTTCTTTTCTATATCCAAGTCAGACTTAATGCATACTTGACGAGAAGCAATATTAAAGTTTGAAGAGTTCCACTAACTCAGAGATTCTTAACACCGAGTGCACAGTGGAACAGTCTAAATAAACAATTGTCTGGGCCCCAGTCAATTCTAAAAGTACAAAAGACTATGAGACCAGTTAAGAAGTATTCTGCTGTACAGTAAGTACATGATTTAGAACTTGGTTTGGCTGACTTTCTCTACACAATTACTATTATCCTTTACCCTTCCTAGAAAGACAACCATTATTATTGACTGTTTAGACTAGTGCAAAATTTGCCAAGGGGACACATCAAGAGAAAACTAAAATGTTTGTGGCTTATAATTTAGGTTTCAAGTTCATCCACTAAGTACGGGCAATGGAGAATTAAACTTATTTTTTAAATACTATACTGATGCTTGTGAATGCCATTTTGATAAATAAGAAAACAAATCATCAAGATAGATTTCAAGCTCCTTGACTAGGGACCATGCCTTTTTAATACTGTAACCAGTTGGTAAATATGAATGAAATATTTTCTCCTGGTCTAATGTTGTATTAGGTGCTAGTGATACTAATCTGTACAAAATATGGCCATCAACAGACTACAGAACCCAATAAATTACAATAAGAACAATAATATATACTATAATAGTGGTTTGGGCAGTCATTATTACTTAGACATAATAAAATAAACTGACATTGATTGCACACTTAGCATGTGTCAGGCACTGTTCTTGGCATTTTGAATATTGTCCCCTTTCATGTATTAAGTATTTTGACAATTTCCCAGGTTCATATTGATCTGATTAATGTGGAATCCTATGAGGTATGTGCTATTCACATTACTGTTTAATATGTGAGACAGCACAGGCATTAAGTCATAGATCTTAGGGTTTCTTGCTCAGGAATGGGTAGAAAGTGAAAACATGTGCCAGGAGTTGGCTCTAGAACTCAATTACCCTATACCGTCTTGGAGAAGGTCAGATCAGTCCTTATGGTACTCAATAAATATTGGAGGGAGAAGGAAGGGAGGGAGAGAAGGGAAAGAGGGAAGAGGAAAAAAACATAACATAGCACATCTATATAGTGTGCCTGAAGCTTCTTACAACTGGAGAACACAACCTTTGAGTTATCTGTATGATTCCTTAAAGCGAAGGCAAAACAACAAGTGTTATCTGTTCCTCTACTTCAGTAATGGGATGGGAGTTATGCTTTCCTAGCTAACCCTATAATCACTCTCTTCAGTTCTCTGTTCCTCTAGTTCTGGTAGGGTTATACCATTTTAGAACCAAACAAAAAATAACATTTTGAGGACAATGCTACCAAGAATTTCCCACATGCTCTATCAACTTACAGTGACATGCTACTGCAATGAAAAAGATATTTCCTCAAAATAAGGCAAGAAAGACAAATCTAAAGACATATTTTAGGTTGAAAAAGGGGGAGGGATCCCAATTCAGAGCTAAAGGCTGTTGCCAACAGCTTGTTTTGTTCCTAATGACCAGCACACATAAGTTTCACAGAACTGGAGGGAAAAGATTTAGATGCTAAGTTAGGTGGTAGCGATGGTGGTGGGGTTTAGGGGCACAATTTCCATCATTCTTTTGGTAGCAGCACAAAAATAACAAAACCTCTATTAAGAAGATAAGCAAGTGGACTATGAAAGGAATAGGTCCTCATATATAGGGAAATCAATTTGCATCTGCAGATCTCACTGGTATAAACAACCTCTGTCAAAGAGTGAAAACCTCAATGGAAAGCCACTATATACCCATAAAAAGCTTTGTAGGCTATTTGTTGAGCTGACTAACAAACAGGAGTGGTTAACCCGGCGCACTATGCACCATAGAGATTTTTTTAAGTAGGCTTAGTCGCTAATCTTGTTGAGATTTCTCTCATACTACTGATTTCTTATTCTCAAAATAAATTAAGAGGCTTCATTCAGAATTCCCTGTGGTCTACCAGCTTGAATTTGTTGGGTGTTTTTGATTGTCTCTTGTCTTTAGATTCCCTGCCTTGTCTCTTTAGATTGTGCTGTGCCCTTTGGTATTTCTCGTTAGTCCATGTCTAGAATAGCTAATTATATGGCAGCATAATTCCTGCCCGTACAACAAGGAACAGCAGAACCTTACTAATTCACACCAATGACTGAAAGACTCCTGTGTAAGTTAGTGAATTATGCAAATAAGCAATAAGTGAAGAAAGATGATTCAAAATTGTATTTCATTCATTTATTTTGACAAGTGTAGTTTAGTCTTAATTATTTCAAAAATTTCTTTGTAGCATACTAATAAATGCACTGTGGCACATTTGTTGAAAGTGATAAAGCCTCACTAACTATGGCCAGAGTATGCTCCAGTGAATAATTTCATGAATACAGACTCGGGCTCTGACCCTCTCTTTTATTTTGAATTTCATTGACTTTTCAGCACTGACTTCATTTGGCAAGATAATATATAATACACCAATAAATACAGGAATTATTTCAGCAGTAAATTCCGATTTCAGAAACGGGTTTTTCTTATGTTTATGCTTTCATCGTGCTACTTTTTTCCCATCATGCTATTTTCATCAATCATGCTTTAAATAAACCATTTTTATAGTTTATAGTCATAATGCCAATAGGATTTTACCTTGCTACTAAATCAAACTAGAACAGTCTGCCATTTATCACTTTTACTGATAAAATTTTTTTTGAGACAGTGTCTCCCTATGTAGTCCAGGCTGGCCTGAAACTTGCCATTTTTGCATAATGTGCAGGTTACAGGCATGTATCACAAGTGGCCATCTATCCTTCTTAATTCCTATTTGATGTTTTGTCTTACCATACTTCTTACGTTTAAAGTTAAAGACATCTGTTTTAAGATAAGTGGATATATCACAGTATGTAACATTTTCATGTCAAAATACTTACATTATTATATTCTGAGTTAAATTATTTAAGATAGGAAAACATTTTGATATACGTTTGACAGATGTATCCTGAAGGATGGATCTTTTTTTTTCAAAGTACCACCAATGGTTACAATGGGGAGTGAAGAGAGATTGCCCTTCCAGTGTACAGCCCTGGGCTTAAAGCTGCATATAGATCAGCTCATTTTAATAAGCACTTTTAGGCTAAACTTCCAATTCAGAGATGCATTAAAATCATCAAGCATTTGTCAAATGAGGTTCTTTGATTTGTAAGAGCTAAATAAGTAATGAAAACCAGATAGAACTTAGTCTCAAAGTAAATGACTACATCTGTGTTTATTAAAATTTCACCAGCTGGACAGTGGTGGTGCATGCCTTTAATCCCAGTACTCGGGAGGCAGAGGCAGAGGCAGAGGCAGAGGCAGAGGCAGAGGCAGAGGCAGAGGCAGAGGCAGAGGCAGAGGCAGAGGCAGAGGCAGAGGCAGAGGCAGAGGCAGAGGCAGGTGGATCTCTGAGTTAGAGGTCTGCCTAGTCTACAGAATAAGTTCCAGGACAGCCAAGGCGAGAAACCCATCTTTAAAAACATCAAAAACAAAAAAAAAAGAAAAACAAACAAACAAAAAACCAAAACACCACCACCAACAACAAAACCAAACAAACTTCACCTACTACTGAGAGGCGCAACTCAGATTCCATATCTACCTGGAAACTTCTCCTGAGGTGTATGTTCAGATACTGAGGCACTTTAGAATTATTGTCTTCTGTTAGAATCACTGGCCTTCAGGTTGAAAGCTTTCCTACTAAATTAAGAGCAGAAAAGTTATGGCAGAGCATGAAGAATCTGCAACTTTTAGAGTCTCAAGCTTTGCCAATTTGAGAGGGCCATCTTATCTTTTGGAGGTGGTTTTCTCATCTGAAAAATGTCAACTATCCATATACCGACAGATGTAAATGTTCTCCATATACAGTAAAGTTCAAAGAGCTGGAGAGGTAGCTCAATGGTAAAGAACTTGCCTAGCATGCACCAAGGAACTGGGTTCCATCCCTAGCATCACAAAATAAAGCAAATACCACCACCACCTCCTATAAAAAGCCAGCATGTAGAGGGTAATTGCATGAATAAGCAAGTGATCAGAAGTAGACTTACCTCTAGAAGCAGGAACTAGGTCTTGTTAATACCTGTGCCCTTTACATACCACATGGAGTAGAGATTGAACATTTTCACTGAATAAATTAGGTCAAAGTTCAGGGTATATAGAATATGAAAACAGACTTGTACAAAGATCTGACTTTGTGATCTTAGTTTTGAGTTTGGTTTTACTACCATTTCTTAAAACAAAACTGTATCATCAATGTCTAAAATTTGCCAATAAACTTATCATTTTGGAACACAGTTGTTTTATCCTTAAGCTTCAAAGGAAGGTATTTTAAGGCTCCCAGGGTTTAGACCAGGGAGAATGAAATCAACATTAATTCAGTTAATCCTATCTAGTTACCATTACTGTTGGGCATAAGAGAATACAGATGAACCAGAATAAATTCACAACAACCACAGAAAGAAATACTTTAAGATGAGTTAATCGGATGATGGCTTTTCTCTGTATATGAAGGCTAGCATATAGACATGATAGTACAGAATCAAAAATTAAATGGGGCCCAACTGATGCTAAAGTTTATATTAGATCTGGACTTGGGGACTATAGGGATATTAGAGATACAATAAGGCCATTCATGATTAGTCTTCAAAAGTTTTGGTTAATCCCATTACATAATTACAAAAAAAAGGATTTATGTAAAATAATGAAGGTATGTCAATATGTAGGAAAAATCAAGAAAGGAAAGCAAAATTAAAAGTCAGTATAAATATTATGTCAGTTTTGAAATGAAATCTGTGTTACCATGAGAACTAAGAAAATACTTAGCTTTTAAGCCATTAAAAGCTGTTCTGGTCCCCATAACCACTTGTTTTTTTAAAAAAAAGAAAGTAAAGAAAACATCAGCCACTAAAACAAACAAAAATTAAGAGGGCTATGTGAGAAGCAATGCTCTCTTACAGAGAAAACATACACATTTAAAAAAACACAATGAGGAGAAAAGAAATGTTATCAAGAAAGAATGAAGGCAAATTAGAAATAAGTAAGACATTACATTCTAGGCTAAATTAGGGAAATAAAATGTCATTTAAAAATGACTCTAATGTATAGAGACAAATATGAAAGTCAGATTAAACCTGGATAAATCCCAAACACTGCTGAGAACACAAAACGTTTCTGAATAATCATAGATCCTCCAATTTGCTTGAAGCATGAGACTGAAGTTTAAATATAGTTCATTAAAAAAGTCATATCCATTAGAAATATGAACTGGTATGAAAAGTCAAAAAGTCAGGGAGGTCTTTAATCTCAGCACTTGGGAGGCAGAGGCAGGCAGATCTTAGTGAATTTGAGGCCAGCCTGGTCTACAAAGTGAGTTCCAGGACAGCCAAAACTGTTAAGCTGCTACACAGAGAAACCCTGTCTCCAAAAACCAAAAACCAAACACCAATCCAAAACAAAAAAAAAGTTACGAAGTCAACAATTGATAAAATTACAAAGAAAGTCTTCTTTGAAAAGCTCTAATGTCGCCTACCTCTAAGATTACAGAGATGAACCTTTTACTATTTAAGGCTGGACTGCTAAAAGAATTAACTATGATAGATTTTCAGTGGTTGTCCCAATTCACTTTTAATGAAAAAGAAAGAAAATTTCATGTATCTAAATCCCAAATGCTTTATTTAGGTAACAACAGATTATGTATGTTGTAAAAACATCAATCACTTAATATTCACTCTTATACCTATTCTTTACCCAAAAGCCAAGAAGCAATTTATAATATACATTCCTGAAACTTACAGTACACGCTATCATGATACTTAAAGGATCCACTCTCTTCTCTACCATGAGTATTATAAATCTTTTCCTCCTAATTAATGTGCAATTAATTCAACCAACCTCCAATTACTCTTCTACAACACTACCCCACTTAGACAATAAAGCATTCTAAGATGGGTTTTAAACCTGGGCTAAAATAGACTCCTACAGACCAAAATGGTTCTGGGATTTCTCTCTGTAGTGTAATTTAGATGTCATATCTAATTTGCTGTCATGACTATTGTTTCACTGTGCAATTTGTATGTCGTTTTGAATGGTAAAGGCATCATAGCTTTATTGAATTAAACCTCTGTCTTTATTTAGGGTCTGATGTTACATGTTTGTGCATTTATGTTTATGTCTCAAAAGCTGCTTGACATCAGGTAGTAGAAAATGAATATACTCTTTTGATATGTTTTCTTAAACCTCAGTAAATATAAACATAAACTGGAAAAAATTCTCTCTGCCTATTACTATTATTTCTTTTAAAGGCAGGGGTAGCTAAATAAGTGCTCTTATTATAAATGGCCTGATGGTTCTGTAACCTAAATGCCTTGATTGTTAATTCTACTAGCAAATTTTTCAAAGAATTTTGTTTTACATTGAGTTTTTGTGACTATCTTAAACACAAATACTTATATCACAACTCCGAAATCACAAAGAAATGATTAGCTGTTATGATCAGTGTTAACTCAAAGGGATCCACACTTCAATGCTCACTTGTTTGTGATTCTTCTTGTTCCGGCCTGTGAGTTCAAGTCCTAAAGCCATGACTAAGACCAAGCATGGAAAGCCTTCCATTAGACCATTAAAATAGCCTTTTAAGTAATTTTTAGTGCATGAAATTTCATAAAGTTTTTACTAGATAATTACACTTCCTGATTTTGTAATTAGTGGAAGTACATGCAATTACATAATAATTATGATAGTAATTACGTAATTAAGATGTATAATTATGTAGTAAAAAACATCATGGAAATAAAACCATCTACTGTGTAAGCACAATACATTTTAGAAGTAAATTCACCAGCTCAACTGTTTAAAAATACTTTTCTTCAAAATAAAGTGATTAGCATACATTATGATCTAACTCCTTGAAAAATGTTTAATATTTTTTCTCTCATTGGTAATAGAAGTGTATTTCTTAAAAGTACATGAAGGAAAATCTTATCAGGTCCTTCTCACTCTTACCACTCAAAAAAATTACAATATATTTTGCAAATGACGGCCACCAATGACTGCTTAATCACCTAGACACTGCAACACTGGTGTCCTTGCTTGTACTGTTGTGCCTGTCACTATAAAAGGGGAAAGAAACCTGCTCATTGAAAAGACAGTAATAAGAAATAATTTTGTAAAACGAGTCCTATGTCTACTATCATAGCATGCCTCCGGGTCCCCAAGTACATAAAAATGCAAAGGCTGAGTGCATATTTACAGAAGTGAGCTTAAAGGAAAGAAACACAATTAGAATCCGGAAGTTTGCTGCCCAAATGTATGCCAACTTTCATATAGTACTTTAGTTATACTAAAAAAGATGACAGAAAATGTACAGAACCAAGACACTTCTACTTAAGGGCAAAGCAATTAAGGTGACAATTTCCTAGAAAATGCCATTTCTCTTCTGCTACACTGTGTTAGTTGAAAACAAAACAAAAACAAAACAGGCAATACCCAGAGCAACAAAGCAGTGTGACAAAGTTCCGTGTTCTGTCATTGCTGTAGTGAGCAGAAAAGAGTACATAAAAATCAGCTGCCACAAGAAAAGTACATCTCAAACTAACGTTTTTAGTAACAATATATTTTTTTTAAATCTTATTTCTATTTAAGAAAATCTACTTGAAATTTTTACAAATGTGCTAAATCAATGTTGTATCAAGGTCCAGAACAGTGATGATGAAACTTCACTTTGGGCGCACATCCAGTGGCCCTTATACAAAGTCGGTATAGACCTACATTCCAGCTCTCTCTTTTACAATCCTGAAAAGTTGAAAGCGATTTTGGAAATCCTAATTCACTTCTCCCTTGTTCTTTCTATTTACAAAGAAACAAAGTGGATAGAGCTCATGCTTTCTCACTTTTGTCCCCCTTCTTAACCCTCATCAAGCCACTACATTTGTAGCTTAATTACAGAATATGTTTCAAAAGACCAGGCTTTGATAGGAAGTCTACTTTAAAACTTGAGCAGGGTTTCTGGAACTGGCATATTTATCATTTTAGAGTTTAACTACAATGAATGAGGAAAATGGAAGTATTAGGAGGGGAGAATGTCTTAGTGCTTTTCAAACCTAAGCATGCCTAGGAATTACCTGTGGATCTTGTTAAAAATGCAGATGCTAATCCACCAGGTCTGGGGAAGCCTGATAGTTTGCATTTCTAACAAGCTCCCAGGTGATGCCAATGCTGCTAGTATACTGATCAGACTTGGGAAAATGCAAGGAAAAAACAGTTGGTTTGCATTCATTTATATGTTGTTTTCACTCTGAATTGTGAATTGTTAGAATAACCATTGTAAGATGAGTAAAATTCTTTGGGAAATTGTGTGTTTTTTTTTATTTTTCTTGTTGTAAAAGATGTCTACAACCTGGAAATTACATAAAAGGGTTCTTGGAAATTACATAAAAGTAAAAAGGTCCTTGTCGTGATATGGCCCTTACGCTCACAAAGGGCTGTCGTTACCTACACAAGATTGGACCTGCCAACTACTGTTGTGGATGGGGGAGGGGCTCAGTTAATGGTTGTGGGAATGGGGAGTGAGGTGGGGAATAGATATTTTCTTCAGCAGTATAAGCAACTGGTAATCTGTCAATGCTGGAGCAAGCAACCCTTATTAATTTCAATGTGATGCACGCATACAGACACCCAGAAGTAGAAGGGGATCTCGGTTGAGAAGAAGGAGTTTAGTGGGAGGGGAACAAGAGAAGGTAATGGGAAAGCAAATATATCAAAATATATTAGATACGTATGAAATTGTCAATAATTTAAAAGTATAAAGAAAATAAAAATGATCTAAAATCCACCCAGAGATAATGACTATAAAAACATTTTAGTTTTCCTTATTAAATTTCCTATCTTCCAGATTTATTTTACATTACAAACTTGTTTTGCACTTAAACATTACAAAGTATTCCCTCAAGATATTGAACAATAACAGCAACAATTCACTTTTCTATTTTCAAAATTATTTTTGTATTGAAACATGATCCCAATATGGAGATTATCACGTTGGCTTTGAACCTGCAGCAATCCTCCTGCTTCTGTCTCTTAAGTGCTTGGACTATAATTATAGGGGGGCACCATCTATCGTGGTGGGCTGGTTAGTTTTTTTTTAATCATCAATTTGACACAACCTAGAGTCACCAGGGAAGGGGAAACCTCACTGAAGAAATTGCCTCTATCAGACTGGCCTGTGGCTATATGTGCAATAGTTTGTCTTGATTAATAATTGATTTGGGCAGCACCATCCCTGGGTGGGTGGGCCTGGAATGTATAAAAGGCTGGCTAAGCATGAACCAGACAGCAAGCCCATAACAACATTCCTCCATGGTTTCTGTACTAGACCCAAGTTCTCTCAATAAGGAATTGTGGCCCAGAAAAGAAAGCTGAAATTAAACCCTTTCCTCCCCACATTGCTCTTGGTCA
This sequence comes from Cricetomys ansorgei, assembly GCA_026225945.1. Lineage (NCBI taxonomy): Eukaryota > Metazoa > Chordata > Mammalia > Rodentia > Nesomyidae > Cricetomys > Cricetomys ansorgei. The sequence goes on from JAMJFZ010003399.1 coordinate 700,421, forward strand.
TGGTGTTTAATCACAGAAAAAGAAAAGCAAACTAAAATACTTGACTTCAAATTTCTTTACATATTTCAACAATCAATTTCTAAACATGACAGAAAACTAATTATATTTTAAACTGCCATGTTATGAACCTCTATCATAAAAATTTCCTTAAACTACCCTGTGGAAGTTTAAAACACTTAAAAAACACACAACTGAAAGCATTAATTGCATGTAAGAAGATAGAAGGGAAGGAAAACTGAGTTTAACATTACCTGCTTCAAAATCTCTTTTCTCTTTCTTTCTTTTCTCTTTCCTTCTTTGTATTTTTATTTTATTTTATTTTTTGTTTTTCGAGGCAGAGTTTCTCTGTTTTAACTCTGGCTGTCCTAGAACTCACAGAGATCCACCTGCCTCTGCCTCCCCAGTGCTGGGAGGCATTAAAGGTGTATACCACCACCACTCGGCTTCAAAATCCCTATTTTTTTTTTTTTATAAAAACCTGTTTACACAATTATAAAATATATAATTTTAAGTACAAACTGATGCTTAGGTCAGATTTTTACTTTTCTATGTACTTGACAGGTATTCTTTACCTGGCATCAGTCATTAAAAATAAAGTTTCTGAAAAAAAAAAGCCAGAGGTGATCTATAAATGACTACAAGAAAATAGTATCTTCCAGATAGAGTATATCAGTTGTACATAGAACTTCTAGTGGTTGTGACAGCATACACAGGACCTGTACAAATTCAAACTAAACCAAATTGCAGCATGGAGGAAAGGTGGACATCAATTCCCACCCCTAGCCAAGGAGCTATTGACAATTAACACCTATCTGGAAAGGGAGACTTTAAAAAAATTTTTTTTAAAGTGTATCCTTTGGTAAGTTGACCACAACTCCAGTGGAAGGCCACTCAGGGGCAGCAAACTGGACTTGATGGGGGGAAAAAAAAGATACAAAGTTGGGCAGCTAGGGAGGGGAGGTGGATCTGGGAGAAGTTGTGGGAGGAGGTGGTGGATGAATATGATCAGAACATTTTTGGCTGGTGAGATGACTTACTTGGTTAAAGCAATAGTCAAGACTGACAACCTGAATTCAATTCCTGGAACCCATATGTTGGAAAGAGAGAAGCAACTCTTGTAAAGTGTCCTCTGACCTCCACATGGGTGCTCTGGCATGAATGTGAGCCCACACAAAAAATAACTGAACGAAATACAATAAAAATTCAAGGTTTTCAGAAAAATAAGTCAACCTATGGGCTTAAGAGCAAAATAAATGGACCAGACAGGCACTTTGTGACACAGCTTTGTTTCTAATGCCTTGAAGGATTGAACAAAGTAAATTCTAAGGATGTCAAATGGCTGAGAGAAGACTCCAGGGGTTCTTTGCTACTTTTATTTCAGTACTTCTAGCAATAGCAAACCTCTTCTGCATTTTGACTTTAGCAGTTATCTGACTTTAGCAGTTATTTAGCAGAAATCCTTAACACTGAAAAAGGACTTGTCTTGAGTTGTTTAGAAATCTCCAAATCACAAATAATTTATTTTGTAAAACTCTCATCTTCTATCTACTTCTATCTACTATCTAAAAGATAGTACTTTTATTACTCCATATCTTAGAACTACTGTCTCTTTTTTGAAGACCATTTTCCAAGAGTAACACAACTGTGCCCACTTTATGAGTAAACTGCTTAGCTGACAGTAAGCAGAGAACAGGACCTTGAAGAAGTGTAAGAAGCAGTCAGCTTGGCTCACTCACCAGCTAAGTGACCTGATATTCTCTGAATTCAAGTTTGGTATTAGTCCAATGACAGACACATCATTTGCTTTCAGTATCACTTGCAACAAATGGCATCTATATGCAAATGCCAAGGAAATTTTATAACTTTAATTTATGGCACACCTGAGCCAAGGCAAACAATACAGCAAGTTCAAATGCTTTTCTTAAAATCACTACCTAGTAATAAACAGCACTATTTTCTAGGAATAATTCCTCCAAAAAATCCTTGAAATTGCTTGTGTGACCTTGTTTTTCTCCAGGAATTCTTTAATCAAATATTTAGTGATTAGGCTACAAGATGCAGTCCTCTGTCTCAATAAATTTAAGTGAAAGAGAAAGCAAAATAAAACTCAAGACTCCTCAAAAAGGTCACAGGGGAATGCAAAGGATGGAAACGTTTCTTTAATTTAATTTGTTCATCAATACAATAAGTCTAGCCTGCTGTTTCTTCACAGGGCTGCTTTGAGGTCCTGTGTCACACCTGTGAAAGGATAGTGAGAAATAAGTACTTTACAAAGGGGCAGTCTAGTTCTGGGTGGCATTAACAAAAACAACAAATCCTGTTGGATGGACTGTAATCCTAGCACACAGGAGGAAGAGGCAGGATTACAATGAGTTTGGGGCCAGCCTGGGCTACATCGTGAGCTCCTGTCTCAAAAAAGGTAAGGAAATAAGAAATCCTATAATATCGGCAAGCATAAAGGAAAGAATAAAGGAAAGAAGCAATTAACCCTAAAAATTTTAAGGAAAAACCAAACCAAACTAAAAACAAGAATGCTTGTTTAGGTGAGTTAGGGGCTTGATAAAAGAAAAAAGAAAAGAGGTGAGAACAAAGTTCAAAGAAGTGAATGCAGGGTGTCATCTGGTTGAGTGTCCAAGGAACACAGCAACCTTTACAGATGCAACTTAGAAGGCTATGGAACAGGAACCTGCCCAGAAACCTTTGTGAAAAAGAAAAATAAAAGAGGGGCGAAGTATGTGATCTGAAGATACTCCAGCCAACTAAAAGGACTCCCATTGAGAAATCAGACTTCCTAACAGATGCCACACACATGAAGTTAAATCACCATCTATTAAACATCTATGCTGTAACTCCAATTCCTTTCTTCAAACAGGATCCAAAATCTTAGCGTTGTCATTCTGACAAACAAATGCAAACTTACCAAGTGGACCTCATCTCCCTAAATTGATACTTAAGTATGATGACTGTATTTGGAGCCAAGGTCTTTAAATAAATTATTTTTATTAAATTAATATTAAATTAAAATTAAGGTCTCTTAGTGAGCCTTAATCTAGTTTGAGCAATGCTCTATTAAGAAAGAAAAATTAAGCAAGGCATGGTGGTGCACTCCTTTAATCCCAACATTAGGAGGCAGAGGCAGGAGGATCTCTGAGTTCAAGGCCAGCCTGGTCTACATATGAGTTCCAGGACAGCCAGGGCTACACAAAGAAACTGTGTCTTAGATGTATAGGCGTATGCGTGGGGGGAAGTCGGGTGTTAGGTACAGAGTAAAGACAAAGAAATACCAACTCCTGCAAACCAAGGAGAGGCCTCACAGGCACCAATGCTTGGACTCAGACTTTCAGCCTCCAGTACTGTTTTCTGTTGCTTAAGCCACCCAGTCTGTTGTGTTTTGTTATTGCACTCCCAGTAAATTAAAATTCTATAGCTACTCTATTCCCTCCTGATTCTGTTGGAAGCCATGTGCACTCTAGATGTTCTCTAAGAAATCTCCAGTGGCTTTCTACATCATTCTTCTTCATGTGTACAATAATGACTGAACTTTCTGAAACTGCTGATCATGTATGATCAATTCAGCCTCTCTAAGAGAAATACTGACATAAAATCAGAATAGCTAAGAATCCAGTAAGGAGAACAGTACCAGATAATAAACTTCTTTTTAGAAATAGACTAAAGCATGCACTGAAAGAGCAGTACTTAGAGGGAGTACTTTGTACTCCCTGTCTTTGCTTAACACAAGTTGATCATGTCAGTGGTGATATTATCCCACTTAGCAGCTGATGAATCTCTCTCTTCCCAATAGACTCCGAGGTAGTTCAGGGCAGAGTATCAGCCACCCATCTTGCTTTCATTGACATAAGAGTTCACACTCAAGGCATAATAGAATCCATACATAATGTTGTGTTTACTATTTCTGCATAAACAAAAAAAAAAGGTTCTGCAGAGAAAAAGATACCTTTTTTCCTTCCTGCATTTAAAAGCAGACAATTCAGGTAATTGGGCAAAGATGTGAATTGATTCAGGTTTCCCCAAACTGTTCACTTATCCCTACTCAGGCCAAGGCACCATGGGATGAGGCAGCCAAATATGACCATTTTAGGCTGCCATCCTGGAAATGGATTTTTTACTTCACATATTGCCAGAATGTTCTAAAACCTCCGTTGGATCCATTATGCCATCTGTGTACATTCTGGAGCAGTTACAACAATAATGCCAATGTCCCACAGAAATAAGACTTTTTAAAATGTTATGTAGTTATAGTGAGCGTGCAGTAAACACTTCACCAAAGTGAGTAACAATTCTTTAACATTTTAAAGGAAAGGGAAAATACCAAATGGGGTTAATTCACATTATAGACTAATGGTCTGTAAACTTTTCATTTGAAAGTACAAGAGGAAAAAAAAAACACTTTGATAGAGCTACTTTTCACTGTAAAAATAAATAAACCTCTTTCACATAATTTGTATGTGTTTCTTCCAAGTCAAATTGCTGAGTTTCAAACAAAAATTAAAACCACCATCCAGTTACAACCTTTAAAATATAGGCTTTATAATGGAAATGGTAAAACAATCTTAGTGAAGGAAATGTTGCTAGGAACCACTAGTAAACCAGAGTCTACGGCAAACATTTCCCACATCAGTCAAAGGGCACTTGTGGACAGATAATGCTTAAATTGTATTCTCAGTGATGGAACTGTGTGTAACAACTGTCAGTTTTCACAGGACTTCTGATAGTAACATCTACTGATGTTCTGGCCTTGGTCCAAATTGCATAAATATATTGCATAAATATATTTGCCCTCTGGTTCCTACAAGTTTAAAATTCATTTTTATACCAGGAATCCTTTAAGCAGCAAATTAAGAGAATCTGATTTCAATTCATAATATGAGAAGTGAATATTATATGTATTATTACTTTAAATTTATGGAATTTCTCCTTATTATTGTTCTCCCTGACATAAAAACTTTCTTATTTCCCATTTTCCTCATATTGATTACAACTTGTACTCAATTCTCTTTTATTTGGAAGCAATTTACTTGAAATATTCAGGGTACTTTGGACAGGTGATTTCTTTTTTTTAATGTTATGTTTATTATTATTTTTAATTTTAATTTAATTTTACTTTTTAAATTTTAATTTAATTAAATTTAATATTATTTTCTAAAAATATATTACGTAACCCTGGCTGTCCTGGAACTTGCTACGGCCCCAAACTCATAGAGATCTGCCTGCCTTTGCCTCTTGGGCACTGGGATGAATGACATATGCCATCATACCAATCAAATTTGTGTGTGTGTATGTGAGAGAGTGCTTTGCCTGAGCGTGTGTGCGCATGCACACACACACATACACACACACTGCATGTGTGTACAGTGTAAATGGAGGTCAGAAGAGGGTGTTGTATCAATTCCCTGGAACTGCAGTTACAAATAGTTGTGAGAAGCTATGTGGGCACTGGGAATAGAAAGTTGGTCCTCTGCAAGAGCAGCAAGTGCTCTTAACCACTGAGCCATCTCAACAGCCCAGATGGGGTTTCAAATTGGGTGATATGTGGGAGAACTTTCTAAAAGCTATAGCTTCCAAGCTGGGCCTGGTAGCTCAAGTCTGCAATCACAGAACTCAGGAGGCTAAAGCAGGAGGAGGACTGTTCTAAAGTCCTGAGAAGCCTGGGCTACAAAAGCATGCTGTAGGCCAGTATGCCAGTATGAGGTACAGAGTAAGACGCTTTCTTAAGAAACATTTTATATACACATAGTAAACGTTGAATGTATAGTTCTTGATACAATATTTCCTCTATTGCAGAGCAAGAAACTTCCAAGTAGCTATTCCCTCCTGATTCTGTTGGAAGCCACGTGTACTCTAGATGTTTTCTAAGACACCTCCAGTGACTTTCTACATCATTCTTCTTCATGTGTACAATAATAACTGAACTTTCTGAAACTGCTGATCATGTATGATCAATTCAGCCTCTCATAATAGAAATTTTAAAAAAAACATGTTCAAGAGAATTCTGTATCCTTGGAGTAAATAAAAAAAAAAAAATCAAATGACTAACCTAGGGTGGCTAGATGCACAAAGCAGGTACTCATATACTGACACACCCAAAAAAGAGGTAACAAATCAGAGAAAAACAGATGCATTCATCAGAGAATCAGAATTCAATTTTCTCAATTCATAAGCATGCTAAAGGGAAAGTATTTGGGGGAAAAGGAAAACATACATTAATGATATCACAAGTTAATACAGGCTAGAGTCTAGCCAGTAATGGATGTTATCAAGCCTATTCATTAATAGGCAGAGGAAATTTCTTGTCTACATAAGCTTTACTAACTCAGAAAACACGCTGTGGTGACAGCAAAAGTGGTTGTTGAACATCCAAAGACAGAATACTAATATTTCAATCAAGACCTTCATTTAGTTGTAAAAATGTTTTCTTTCCAAGGACAGATAAATTAAGGAAGTCAAGGAAATAAAAAAATAATTTCTAGAGTATCTTGTAGATAGAAAAAGCGAAGTCATTTATAACTAGAATTGAAAACATTGAGACCAAATCAAGGGCAGCATGAGAATTTTTATGTAAAAAAGATCCAGCAATGTTTTTAGGTTTTTATATGCTGTTGAGGTTGCCTCCAGCCCTAATACCGACCAACAAAGCTCTGAATTGATATTCGCTGACAAACAACATAAACACTCTATAGGCAACTAATAAGAAAAATGTGTAAATTTGCCTTTTTTATTTTTTACAGGTAATAGAAAAGTTGTCAATGTGATTTTCAGGTAGGAGAAAAAAAACATGCACTTGTCATGACATTTTCAAATACTTTAAGTTATGTAACAAAGCTTTTCCCAGACCCATTAAGTCCCACAGTGCCTGCAAGTTTTGTATAAGGAAATGTCGGGTGCAGAGGGCTCCAGGCAGCATCTGATCATATAGGTTAGGCACCTATACATTCTCTTAGGATGGAGTCAATAAAAGAACTCCACCCCACTCCTCTTTTTCAAAATGAACCTAGGCTTTTAGTGAACAGCAGAGACACACTCCAGGTCTATTTTTTTGTGTGTGGTAATATCTAGTTTTTG
>JAMJFZ010003399.1:712500-735000 GCA_026225945.1 Cricetomys ansorgei
ACCTGTATGTAGACCATAGATAATTGGATTTGATGGATACAAATATGGTTCACTTAACTAAGGTGGTCAAAGCTGATCACATGGGTAGCCTTGAACAAAGTGCTTATTCACAGCTCATTTTATCCATCCATAAAATGGGGCTAACAGACTCATAAATGTTTAAAATTAACAAGACATATAAAGCAATCACCCAGTACCTACTGGATATGTGAATTAGACTGTAAACTTCTGGAAAGTTTGAATTTGTACCCCATTATAGAATCCAATAATCCATGCCAACTGTAAATGCTCCAGAAAGTTTTATCTAAGAAATGTTTAAATTCTTGAACACAAATGCCCCTTTTCATGACTGCACAAAACCTGCCATTTATAGTTCTACCAAAGATTTGCCTTTGGAATTCCAGTATCCTTCAATTTCTACACACCTTTAGGTCTTACATAAATTATCAATCTTGATTATAAAAAGGTTGAGACAACCTTTCTTGTTTTTCTTGACACTCAAATTAGTTTCCTATCCTGTTGAAGAAGTTTATTTCTAGTATGTTTAAAATGGTTGTTCTGTGTATTGTTGGGGGAAGGGCTGACTAAGCCGTGGCAGTTTGTATTATCTGAAGGTGTTGGCTTTATGTAAAAGATGTTTGATTCGTCATGATCTGCATGTGCTCATTGCTCTCTGGCAGAACCATTATCAGTGAAACACCTGAGAAGCTTCTGTGTCAATAAAAACCTCTGAGATCAGATGATTGGGTTCCACTGTCCAGAACGGTACTTTCCATGACAGGTGGTTCCCTCTGCTGAGGTCTGGCAAGGTTTGCATCTAAGAAAATGTCTCCTTGTCTGTATTGCTGAGTCCATCCAGTAGCATACAAATACACTATCCATCTTATTTGCAAAATCAATGTTATCTTAGCTATTTTGGAAATATGAAACAACAGAGAATGAAAAAAAATACTGATTTGCCAACATTACTGCACTTCTTTGCAAAAGAAATTATTTCCATAGGCCACAGAAATAACTTATTTAGATTACTTCAATTAGTTCTAATACAAAACATTGCCACCACTTCATTAATCAGCGCTTGTGAGGGTTCCTTTTCTAAGAAGTCTTTTTGGTAATTTGATTAGAAAGAATGGTGGTGCACATTATCATGATTCAGTATGTCCATCGAGCAGACAATTTATGGCAAGTTCTTGATAACGATAGGCTTTAAAAATACAGTAATTTCTTCATTTCAGAACCCTATTTTTTGTAAAAATGATTTTTTTCAAAGTCTTTGGCAGTACACGTTGCTAAATAAGCATTAGGAAATATTTTAGTGCTTTAAGAGGCATTTCTTTCCCTCTCCCCACAGACAACCCCCCCACGAATGATGCAGTAATTAAAACCTAATTATTATCTTCATTTTAAACAAAACCTAAAGTGAATACCAATTAATAACAACATACTAATGAGCATCTGCTGTGATGAAATTGAATATGAATGTGCTGCAAATTTCGGGTAATTTATTATTTTTTTTAAGGGGAAGTGCCACTGGTCGCATTCTGCTGTTAGAAGATTATATAGAATGTACACCATTTTCTATCAAGTCATTCTGCACAAGGCAATTTCCATCTAAAGAGACAGCCCTGGCTTCAATATTGCAGATGTCAAAGTAACCAAATATTGGCCATAGTGTCTTTACTGGGATGGAGGACAATTTTAGGACTTTACCTTGAGTTTACCATCATATACTCAAAGGGTTTTCTTTTGCAATGTTTCGTTTCTAGGTTAACCCTACACATTTAAAAATATTTGAATATGTCCCCTGTCTTACATGTGAAGATTGTACCAGTAGCACAATGAAAGTTTAAATACAAATCAAATTGGAAGAAACAAAAGATAGAAATTAAGATTTGAAAGTCAGGCTGGAGAGATGGTTCAGCAGTTAAGAGCACTGACTGCTCTTCCAGAGGTCCTGAGTTTGGTTCCCAGCAACCACACCGTGGCTCACAACCATCTATAACGGAATCAGATGCCCTCTTCTGGCATGCAGGTATACATGCTGATAGAGCACTTAGATAAATTAAATAAATAAATCTTTAAAAAATAAACAGATTTGAAAGTCATCACCTTGGATTCCTATACAAACTTAAGATGGCATAAAAATGTTTGTGTTTAAGTTAGAACTGAGGATATCAGTTGAGACTAGATTTATCACTACAATATTAAGTCAACTGAGGATGGATTCTTCAGCAAAGCCTTAGTCTCCATATCCATAATACATTCTGGTAAGGCTAGATCAGTGCTGTTGAACTAGGTTACATTTGTATGCTTCAGGGATTTGTTTTTAATTTTATTTATTAAAATACATATTCATTAGAATTTCTAATGGTATGTCCACATCTGCTATATATCAGCAGTTAAGACACCTGGCTCCAATATATTAACTGGTGTGCCCACTGATGGAATTGAAAAAAAATGCTATAAAGTTAAAATAGACATCTTATTGTAAAGAATATCTCTTTTCTGTTTTACAGATGACAGTTCCATATGAAATCTTATTTGGAAAAGGCTTCCCTTGGTCGGATAGTTTTTAGGACGTCTTTTCAGTTATAAGCTAGACAGAAAATTGTAACTTGACTATTTTCTTATTTGCAAAGAGTCAATGGTCCTTTCTTGGCATAACTAACCAAATACCTTCCTTTCATTAGAATAAAAAAAATCCACTATTTCCTATCCTACCTCCATCCACACAAAGTTTACAAAATTGACATCTACAATGTTTGGTCAGCTTTCCACTATCTTGATAACTGGTCTTAAATGGCCAGTTATCCTTGTGATGAGTAAAAAGCAATAGTTACTAAACTAAACATACATAACTTCCATAAATAAGTTGTAATAAGATTTAGGATGAAAACATAACTAATTACTTTGACCTACCTACAAATTAAGGTGAATTCTGGGTTAGGAAACAGCTCAGAACAAGTTTGCTTCAGATGGTACAATGGGACAAGGTAGTCATAGTTGATCCAAGATCTGGGATGTTAACCGATCAGGCTAGCATCATCCAACTGTTCATTCAACTAACTGAGAACACACCAAGCACTGTTACGGATGTTAGGACTCCATCAGATAACAAGAAGGCAACAGTTTAAGACTTTTTAAACTGAGCCAGGCATGACAGTGCACACCTTTAATGCCAGCACCCAAGAGGCAGAGGCAGGTGGATCTCTATGAGTTCAAGGCTAGCCTGGTCTACATGGTGAGTTCCATGACATCCAGGTCTACATACATAGAAAGATCCTGACTTTAAAAAATAAAAAGGATTGTGGTTTTATGTTTACTGTGGCGGATCAGCAAGAAAGAGACAGCGGCATGGAATTTTCATATGTGGAAGTCCTGCCAGACCTCAACAGAGGAAACCACCATCCTGGCCAGTGCTACACTCGACAGTAGAACCCTGGGCATCTGAGCTCAGGTGTTTTTATTGATTCAAAACTCCTCAGGTACAGATCATAAGCATCCCCCTGATAAATACAATACCTGTAAACAATACAAAACACCAAGACGTAGGGAGCCTCTCACCCCATAGTGCATAATTATTTTATACACAACTAAAAATAAACTTTCACAACATTTCCTCTATTCTGTATAAGACAAAAAATGCTTTATCTCTACAACATAATTTAACACTACACCAGAAAAATTATTTAAAAGAGGAACAATCATGAGGGTTGCTAATGCACAGAACCAAATGAAACCAAACATAAATCAATCTTTTCACAATATATTTGAATATCAGAAAAACATTATCAATGTCGAATTATCTGGAATTCACTCACAATCTTCTGGACTCCTCTAAAGCACACACACTTTGTCCTTCAGGCTCTGGCTGGCTCCACTCCACTACTGCAGTTATTCTTGGTAGTCATCTGATGGTACTAGCATCTTTAGAACTGCTGGGGTCCCTTGCTGCACTTTCACTAATGGCCTCCCCTGGGCTCTCTTCATTGTGCCAAACTTCAACTTATCTGCATGACTTGGGCCTTCAACTGCTACTGAGGATGCCTTCACCAACAGCTTCTCCTGGGCTCTCCTCATGATGCCAAGCTTCAGCTTCTTTACATGACCCCTTCAATCTGGGCCTTCAACTGCTATGGAGGCTGCACCCTCACCAATGGCCTCTCCTTGCCTTTCACAGTGCCAAGCCTCAGCTGCTCTCCAAAGACTCCTTCATGCCTTCAAAACCAGTAACACGTGGGTGTGACTCCTACAGTACCAAGTTTGGCTGCCAGCAGGAGATACAACCTCAACCAATTCTGGCAAACAGTTTGTGTGTGCTGACTCTTAGGAAATACTTTCCAGGTTTTGAGATACAGTCTGGTTTGCTGGAAAAATAACTGATCACTTTGTCTGCAGAGAGGTTCTCCTCATGGGTGGAGTTCTCAATACAATCACCAGTGCCTGGACCAATTGTAGTCAGGTTTGCAGGGAAAAAAAAACTGTTCAATCTAACTAAGTGGCTTTTTTAGCTATAAGTCCAGGCTTCCACAACAGCAGGGGGTCCTGGGCCAGTAGGAAGAACTGCCAGTTGAAACATTCTGATGGTTTGACATTCTTTCTCACCAATGCTATGGGGAAACATACAACCCCTTCCATAGATCTCAAATACAATATCTTGAGCTCCACACACATACAATGCAGCTATCTGAAAACTCTGTTTGTGAAATAGTATGGTACCACCAGCAATGGGAGGGCGCACAGGCTCCATGATCAGGAAAAGCAGTAAGAACCTTGCTTTTTTCTGCTCCCAAATGAATTCTTTATCTCTGAGGGCCTCCACTCTTTGGCTCTCACCTCAGAGCTTTTTTCCTCATTTATTTAATTAATTTCACAGCCTTTTCTCTTCATAGAGGCTTCCTTCAGGGGCCTTCAATTAATAACTTAATCTCTATCCTGTGGTAGCTTCTCTGAGCATACTTTACCAGACTCTGTGAGGTCTGGAGTTTCTTTCTCTTCTTCCTTGTCTCCACATTGAATTAGCTGGTGTGATATCCTGCCCCAAGTTGTGCACCCCTTGTAGTTGTTAAGTACAATCTTTTACTCTCAATTTAGGAAAGAGAAAGGAAGGATAGAAAGAAATTTTCACTGCTTTTGCAGGTGGCCTTGATATAGAATGAGAGAAAAGTAGAAATCTTCACAACCTTTTTAGGCTGTCCTAAGCTTGGAGAGGACTGGCTGACAGTGAGATAAGACTAGTGTCTCAGCTCACTATTTGCAACCTCAATCTCTCCAACATTTGTTCTTTTAAGTAAGAATCAACACACTAAAGGTGGATAAACCAACCAATGAACTACAAACAACACCACCCCGGCTCTCGGGGCTTCAGACCTTTTATACCCTAAGCAAAAGTTCCCATAAACCGAAGTGGCACACAATCCCAAGAACAAGCTACACATGCCAGAATGACTGCACCTAACCAACTTATAGCCACCTGCATCAAGCATTCCAAACCCAACTCATAAACTACTACCACACCTGGGGTGGGAACATAAACCTAGTTCAAACACCATTTTGTATTTTTAAAGAAACAAAAATAACAAAAACTTCTTCCAAGTGTTCTGCTACAAAAGATAGTAAAAGCTTGAGACCAGTACAGGTACATTTCTTTATTGGTTCATCAGGCTTGATGCAAAGTGCCTCTATACTATTCCACAGGTTCATCTTCTTTAACACTGTACCAGAATTAAATGTATCTCCATTCCTTCACCTTTTAGCTGCTGTCATTGTCTTTCTATAATATTTTGTTGTTATTTTGAGATGTGGTCTCACTTTGTAGACCATATTGGCTTGGAATATGCTACATGTAAGTCAGGCTCACAGTCCTCCTACATTAGTCCCTTGAGGTTAAGGGATTACAGGTATGCAAAACCACTCCCAGCTTTTATTACTTTTGAATATCATACATTATCCTTTCATCTTCTAACAGAATTATGCAGGATTCAGTTCTGATACTACACTGAGAAGTCCCTGATGGCCATATTAATTTTAAATTTAAAATTAAAATATTTTATCAACATGGTCATTCGATGTCTAAATGAATTATTCTGTAAATTAGTTATATATAACAAAATCTAATGTTTCTTTAACTTATACAACATAGTATGTGATGCTTTAATGCATTCAATCCTCATAACAACTTGGAGAGAATTAACTGTGATTATTTTCCTTATTTTACAGAGCTCATCAAGGTGAAATCATATGTGCATGATCCAAGATCTAACCAAGAACAGTATAATTCTAGTCAGTTTTTAAAATCATTAAAAAATTGTAGACTCAAAATGAGAGTGACTATTTGGAGAGAGACTCCAAAAAGCTACAGTATTTTATGGCCAAATCATATTTCCTATCTTGGCATGAGATGTAGGTTTAGTTTGAATGAGATAAACTCCACATACACATATAATTTAAAATCAATAGAGATTTTCCAAATGCTTTTTATGTGTTAAGTCATATTGTGTTGAAAGGACTTAGGAAGCTTAGGACAAGACAGTTTTCGGATCAGTCTCCTTTGTTATATTTAATCTTCAACATGTAAAATAGCTATTCCAGTTATCTTTATTTTATAGAAAGAAAGCTGAGACTCAGAGGTTACTAGACTTGTCTTCGAATTCACCTAGCTGGTAAGTGGCACATCCAAACTCTAATGCAAGTTTTCAGTGCCTCAGCCCCTTGTTCTTCCAATGCTACTTTTTCACTCATGCACTTCCAACTACCAGTCATTCTTCCAATTAACTGGCTCTTTTGTGCCAGTTTTCTACCTGAAATATCTGCTTTGTCGCCAGAGGTCATCTATTCATATGCACCAGGTAATTCCTTCAAGCAGTAAGGATATCAAGACGTCATATTCAGAGCACAGTCTAGCAAAGGTCACTGAAATTGAATTACCAGACTACAGAAAGGGACAGTGGTTTGGAGCTAGAAGCAGAGGCTGCAATAAGAAACCGAGAAGAAACTGAGAAGAATATGAGAAGGTTGGCACTTCCAAGCCAAATAGAACAGCTTTCCAATGTGTACCACTGCACACTGGGAACTCAATCTGCAAATTTAATCTTATAAGTTCTGTTTATATTAATTCTCAAAAGCACCTCTAAAAATTCTGCCTGTGAAGGTGTGTATAATGGTCCATGACTTTAATCCCAGGAGGTTGGTGAATGAAAAAAAGAAATAAAAAGGAAAGACATAACTGGTCCCGGGTTTCGACACCAAATAAATGAAAAAAATAAAAATGAAAAGATGACTGCTCCTAGGTATGGTAGAAGAGAAAGTTTATTGTAGATAAAAGGGAAAACAGCCGGAGGCATCTGGGAGAGTCCAGGGTGGACTTGACCAGACTGAGCTGCTAGGCCATGTGAGGTGGGGGAAGAAAGAGGGGAACCTGAAGACAAAGAGGTCAGGAGACCAAAAGAAGCCAAAAGAGAGAGATAACCAAAATGGCTGGATTATATAGGGAAGAGCAGCCTAGTCCACTGAGCTGGAGAATTCAGGTTAGGGAGCTGGGTATGACCCTGTAACAGGTAGGTACTAGGGGATGCTGGGAAAACCTGATGATCAAGTTAGCTTTGATATGTTAAATAGGTATCTCAGCCAGTAGTTTGTTTGGAGTTTCAGATTTAACAGATGACAAGCTCAAGGCCACAAATATAGACACTATTAAAAAAATAAAATAAAACATGGCCCAGCAAGATGGCTCCACAACTAAACTTGCCAGACAAGCCTACTGGCCAGAGTCCGATCCCAGAATCCCACAAGAAAAGCAAAGTTGCCCTCTGACCTCCAAATGCATTCCAGAGATTTGAGATATGAGCCACAACCCCCATAGATAAATTAAAAAAATTAAATAGGAGGTAAGATTCTAATACATTATGTTCAAGTATGAATATGTCACAACAAAACACATTACGTATATTTAATATACGCTAACAAAACATTTTAAACATGAATAAGTAAAAACAAAAGAAATTCTACCTTTGATTGGAGAGACATCAGAATCTGAGTTCTCAGTAGTAAACTTTACTGACTGAATACACTAAGTCTTTAAGCATATACTGGAAAATGGTTTCATTTGGATTTAGAAATTGCTATTAGAATATCAAGGGGCTTTGCTTTCCTTGGCTTTACAAATGTAAACACAGAGGCTCCTACCAAGTAGGTACACATTTGGAAATGGGGGAGGTACCTCAAGGTACTGTTATGAGGGATGAGTACTATATAGGAAACAATGTAGCACCTGGAATGCAGAGAGTACTATGTAAAAGGCAGTATTAAAACTACTAGCTATAAACACCCTTGGGGAATTTCCTGAAAGAAATCAGACTGGCACTTCCAAGACTTTTTAAAATTTTGGCAAACTTTATTCAAGAGACAAAGTCAAACAAAACAAGTCATCAATGTTGTAAGCAAATGATAACTAAAGATGGTGGCTCAGGCTTCAGGAACAATTCATTATAGGTATATTTTTTAGATGTCAAAAATTTCAAAAATAACTTTAAAATACCAATAAAAAGAAGGGTATCAACATATGTCCATATGCAATTAGTTAACTTGCTGTCTAAATTCTTTTATCTCACCAGAATGATTTTGATTTTGCCAATATTTTGACAAAAAACAAGCTGAAGCAAGCTGGCTTGATTGCACTTTGTCATTCTTAGAGTATAGCAGAAATTAGAGCATTTGGGACTTCTTTAATTACAAACTAGGTCTGTTTGTACACAATACCTAGGATTTCTTTCTGAAAGTTTACCTAAGCTGTCTTCTACATTTAATAGGAACCCAAGAGATCCCTATAGAGATCAGTTAAAAAAAATCAAACTGGCTAATAGACTTTCTTTGGAGTAAAATGAATAGCTATGAATGTGTTTTCTCTCTCAACCACTTTCATCTAAAAAGTGTAGAAAAGCACTCATTTCCTACAATTGTGTTTAAATCAGAAAATAAAAACTAAAATCCTGCCCAGGCACTACATTTCCCCCATTGGGGCATTACATAAGAAATCTTTTGCTAAGGTATCCCAACAATGCTCTCCCTCTCCTGTGACAGGATTAATTCTAGCCTCAACAGACTGAGATCTCATCCCACTGTTAAATTTTCTATTTTGTGTGCAACACTTCAACATACTACCTGGGGTTTGTTTAGAAACTTCAAGGACCAACTACTAATTCTTTCATACTTCCTAAGTCTATGCTATACAGCTGTTTACTTGATTTCTTGGTAGGCTACACTACTAAGACAAACGTGTCCTGTCTCTTCTACATTTCCTTGGTTGGAATTGTTCCTTAATTCTTAACAAACACAACAGAAGAGTTTCAATTTGAGCCCTCAAAGACCGATTTTTCTCAAAACTTTTTCCTACACAGTTATCTCACTTGAAGGTCTTGCACATTAGTCACTACCCTCTTGGGTATATGAACTGTGGCATTTGACAATTCCAACACATAATTCATATCCTTGTTTTCCCCTTTTCTGCATTAGGTCACTTCACTGCTTTGTACATTTTCTTGCAGACAAGTAAGAAAAAGCAGTAGTCTTTGTTTCCTCAAAATACAGCATTGATATATTCACTAATTATTCAGTAACATTATCACAATACTGGAAAAAGAAAGCAAGGAAAATGTTGCTGTTAGCAAGTCTAAAAAAGTTTTAAAGAGTCTAGGAGCAGAACATAGTAGTAAAGCAGGTGCTCAGTGTAGCCAACAGTCTGGGTTCAATTTCCAGCATTGAAACTTTTAGCTGGACGAGAGGTCTAAGTATCTGGTTAAAAACTGGGTTCTCATCTGTGAATTTCATTTATTCAGGTAAGTGACTGCTAAACTATTTTTAAAAGAACCTCCTCCCATTTTTTGCACATTAACTGGAGCAACATTATAAGTTAAACAGATCAAAGTAGAAAATACTCCAGAGATAGCTGCTTCAATCCCCCATTCCTATTTTGTGTTATGAGACAAGGTCTTGATTTACAGTCCAGCCTGGCCTCAAAACTCATGAACCATTTGCCTTAGCACTTCAAGTGTAAGATCACAAGTGTGTGATATCATGTCCAGCCACTCATTTTTAATGTTAGTATAAATACCACAGAATGGAATCGGGTGTAGTGACTATTTCTATAATCCCAGCGCTTGGAAGACGGAGCAAGAGAATCAGGAATTAAATATCATCACTCATTACAGCAGCAAGTCAGAAATAACACCCTGTCACTAAAAAAACAAAATGAAAAAAAAATCTAAAATTTTATAAATGCCATGGAGTATATAAAGAATGCTCTCTAAATAGGACAGTAAATTTGTGAATAAATGGGAAGGGTAAACTGCTATATCATTAGTCAAAGATTAGGATATAAATTTGCTAAGTCTAATATGAAACAGTATACAATCACAACCATTATGAAATAAAAAAGAAAAGAAAATATCTTTATGGCATACTGTTCTTTAGAGCTGGCATAAGTGGGCAGGGCCTTCAGCAAAAGCTGTTGACGGCAGTTTGAACCTTCAGTCATCTGCAAGGCCGTAGGAGGTCCCACCCACTGATATGACTCCACTGTAATCTATTTCACCTTGCTCAGATACACTGTTTAACATTTGTGAATGTAAAATAACCTTAACCAGTAATTTTCAACCAGGAGAACAAAAGCAACTTGATTGAAACTAATTTACATTTTCAATTATTATTACAAAAATTTAGAAACTCTGCTCTTTTTTTGGTAGTCTGTTTGTTTTTAAATGATCACCCTTAACCAAGGAGAAGGGATGTTTGAAAGGGGTTTCAGAATGCTGGCTACTGTGATATAAACAAATCAGGATGTAAAAACCCCTGTTACCTATGATGTTATCTATGTCCTATCTCAATAAATAAGATAGGAGCAGTAATCCAAATTGCACACAAGAATGCAGAGCATCCCAAGCATTATGATTGATAAAACTGACATCCACATATTGAGTTTAAAGCTTTGCATTCTTATCTGAATGTTTAGAACTTGTCTGGGTGGGCTAATGTCACGAAGTCTGATTCTATTCCATTTATCTTTCCAAGCTAAGCTTCGGAAAGACCATCTTTGCTTTTTTTTTTTTGGCAGAGTGGGAGGTGGAAGTGTGATTTTGGGTGCACTTTACCAATGAGAATATTTTGTTTATTGGAAAAAATTTTCCACAACTGGATACTTTCTCTTTGGGGTAGATTTCTGAATAAACGGCTAAATAGGGGCATCCAGTGAAACATATACTGAGATATACCTGGAAAATCTCTTATGGAACCTCAATGCTAGAAGCTAAATTCATCCAATTAACCAGCATAAAACAGTGCCTTTTGTTCCATGTATCCATACATAATCTCTTATTAGAAAGATTCACTCTTAAAGCTCAATTTTATCTTATCATAAAGAAAGCTCAATTTTCTTTAATTGTAAATTATTGTGCTGTAGAACTGACTAGCGGGGGTAAAGTTCAATGAGTTTTAATACTCAATGCTCACCACAACCAAACTACAAAACAGTCCCACTATCCCCAACTCCCTCCTCCTATTCCTTTGTAGTCACCATTCTCTAACCTGTAACAACCACTGCTCTGCTCTGTTCTTCAAAATTATCTTCTATATTTTCAAGATCATATAGAGCTGGCAAGATAGCTCAGCAGATAAAGACACCTGCCACCAAGCTGGATGACCTTAGTTCAATCACCAGAACCCATATGGAGGAAGTAGAGAACCAACTCCCACAAACTGTCCTCTTGTTCATCACACATGCACTGCTGTGTGCACACATAAACAAAAATAAATGCAATAAGACAAAGAAAAAAGACTATGTTATAAAAGGAATCACATACTACACAGCTTTAAGTTGAGTCTGACTTCTTTAATTCAGCGTCATACCTCTGAGATTCATGCAAATTGAGTGTATCAGTATGTTAGTTCTTTTATATTGCTACGTAATGTTTTATGGTATAGAAGTACCAGTTTATTCATTAAGTCATTTTAGAAAGATATTTTTCCTATTTTAAATCTATATGCTACAAATAGCCATGAAGAAGTTGTTTTACAGAGTAGAACTAATCTATCTAATCTAATCTAATAATATGAGATACAAGTCCTTTGTTAGATATTATTTATAAGCATTTTCTCATCTGTGGCTTGTTACTTCATCTTAAGAGTTTTTTTCAATTTTTTGCAAAGAGTTTTAATTTTGATGAAATAGGTGATTAGCTTTTCTTTTATAAACTTTGATTTAAGTTTCATATCCAAGGAACCTTTGTTAAACATTGAAAAAAGGGCTTTCTTTTTTCTGCATATGGATGTCAATTTTCCCAGCATCACTTCCCTAGGAAAATACCAAATATCAGATGATGCTGGTGCAGCAATTAGTTTGGAGGAGCCAGAAATCCAAGTATGGGAGGCCATAGTAGATTCTATGTAGTGTCAGCAGTACAGCTGCAGTTGTAACCATGGCAGGGGTCAGGAAGAAGCCATGGGGGTTCATGGTGTCAAAGACAAGGAAGGAGAAGATCTCTTCTATCAAGCTAGGCAAGCTGGTTAAACAAATGAAGATCTTCCTGTGCAGTAAGGAGCATTAGATTTGACTTTTAAAATTTTCATTTACTTTGGGAGGTGGACAAGGGAGGAATTACTGTATGCAGGTCTAAGGACAACTTGTGGTAGTTGGTTATCTCCTTCAATTATATGGATCCGGGTAAACAAACTCTTATCTTTAGGCTTGGCAGCAAGCATCTTTACCTGTTAAACTCTCACTGGCCCTGTGAATGACTTTTTCTTTGAGGTGTCTCTTAAAGATGAGGTTTTGAAGAACACTCCGCTGTAGGAGCAGTGGAAACATTCTGCCCAGCAGACCAAATTCAAAGCCTTTGTCATCATTGAGGACTACAATGACCACACTGGTCTCAATGTTAAGTTCACTAAGGAAGTATCCATTGCCACCTGGAGGCATCATCTAGTCAGTTCTTCATTGCCCTGTGTAGCAAGTAATGTCAGTACAAGTCTTGGCATCATCTCTGCTCCTGTGCACAAGAAGCTGCTAATAGTGGCCAGTATTGATAACTGCTACACTTCATCAAGGGGTTGCACTGCCACTCTTGGTAACTTCACCAAGGTAGTTACCTCTGATGGCATCTCAAAGACCTGCAGGTACCCCCCCGCCTCTGAAAAGAGACCATGTTCACCAAGCCTCCATACCAGGAATTCACAGAACAATCTTGTAAAACCAGGACAACATTTGGTATCGTTCCTCGGGTGCTATTCTGCATGTTTTGTTTTTTTTTTAAAACAAGGTCCCTCACTGAACCACATAGATAAGATAACTGAGCCTCAGGGATCCACCTATCTCTGTTTCCCTTAGCACATGGATAACAAATCTGTGTCACCACATCTGGCTTTTGAAATGTAGTTTTTTGGAAGTGAACTAGCATCCTTATGCTTGTGATACAAGCACTGTAAAGACTGGGTTATCTCCCCTGTTGACACAGAGGTTTTATGTAGAAAAGATACAATTAAGTATGTTGAAAAAAAAATAAGGCTATACTTAGGTGAGCTTTTCTGAAATGAACGTCGCTGCCAGTGAGCTCCTTAGAGACAACAGGAAACATTTCAAGTGTGTGTTGTGCTTTTGTTTTCCCAGACTTTGTCTCAATGAATCTGTATGCACCACTGCCATCCAGCTTCATGTGGTTACTCTTGCCTATATTTGCACTCAGAAAGATCAAGTCATCAAGAACTGTATTGTGCACAGCAGTCAAGGTGTGGCTACTGGCGTGCTTTTATTTTTTGTACGGCTTTTCTGAATTGTCCTAAGGAGAACTCTCTTCTAAGCAATAAAGACTGTATGTTTCCCACTGAACTTTACTACCAATTGACACACTAGCTAAACTGGGATTTTCTAGAAATTTTTGAGTTAGGAACTGGAACAAAAATAATATGGTAACTTTCTAACCACTACCAACTTTAATTTCCATAGAGATTGTGATTTTGTGACCCTGTATCTGTACCTTGAAGTCTGAGCTTACCTGTAGGCTCTTGGTCCTAAGGCTGAATATGGCTTTGCCGTGTTTAGGGGGCCAGATGGATTAAAAACTCACTTTAACCGAAGCAAAAGAGGCTTTTAAAAATTATTTTATTTCATGTGCATTGGTGTAAGGGTTTCAGATTCCCTGGAACTGGAGTTACAGACAGTTGTAAGCTGCATATGTGGGTGCTGGGAATTGAACTCAGGTCTTCTGGAAGAGCAGCCAGTGTTCTTAACTGCGAGCCATCTCTCCAGCCCTGAAAGCAGCTTTTCTTTTTGAGACAGGGTCTCTCTAAATAGCCCTGGTTGACCTGGAAACTCACTATGAAGACTAGGCTGGACTTCAACACACAGGGATCTGCCTGCCTCTGCCCCTCAAGCACTAGGAGTAAAAGCATGCACCATCCCCATGACTGGCTTTTAGTTTTGTTTTTTTGTGAGACAGAATTACATGCAGCTAAAGTGGGCCCCATAATTAGAATGCAGCCTAGGCTGACCTAGAATTAACAGCAATCTTTTAGTTATCAGTCTCCTGAAGGTGAGGACTACAAGGATGAGCTATCACACTTGCCTAGGGTGAGTTTGTTTTATATTTTCTTCCTCAGTCTAGGTCTCATTTTGTCAATTCTATCCTGACTTGATTATGGTAGCTTTATTTTAATGATTTAAGTTGTGTATTGATGCTTCCAACTTTGGAAGGAACTCTGAAGGAACTTTGTTCAAGTCTTTAAAGAGATGCAATACCAGACTATATAGTTTCAAAAGTATTTGCATTTTAAAGGAACTGGTTCATTATACCTAAGTCTTCAAATATAAGACATTCTCTTAAAGTTCACAGGAGTATAGCACTGCTGATACTGATCATTCGTATTGTTTTCTTTGTGCTTGTAAGCCTTGCTAAAGGCTTATCAATATTATTGCTTTATAAATAGTAAAATTTCAGTTTCACTAATTTTCTGTATTGTTTTCAATTCTACTGATTTAACTTTCCTTATTCTACCAATTTTCTTTTGCTTGTTTTGGCTTCATTTTGCTCTCATTTTTCTGTTTGTTTGTTTATTTGTTTGTGGTTTTTTTCTTCTTCTGAGATGGGGTTTCTCTGTTGTAACTCTGGCTGTCCTGGAACTCACTTGTAGGCCAGGCTGGCCTTGAACTCACGGAGATCCATCTGCCTCTGCCTCCCAGATGCTAATCACAGCATGTGCCACAACTGCCCAGCTTCCTTTTTCTGTTCTTAAGATAGACACCCAGATTACTGATTTGACGTCCTTTTCTATAATAAAAGTGTCCAATAGTATCAACTGTTCTATAAGCATTGTTTTACCTATACAAGCTTCTCTCTTTAAACTTTTCTTACTGCTTCTGACAGCATGAGTTTTTCATACTTGCCAAATTAACTGGCTCATTTTTACCAGCTGGGTAGATACAGAATGCCTGGAAGCTGCTTGAGAATTTTGTTGATTTTTGTATGTCCATGGTAAATAAGACCTTCTATAAGCCATGCTTCATTATCTTTACTTCATTTTTAATTTTAATCCTCTATAGTTGAATAAATTTATTTCTAAGAATATAATTTGTAACTTCAATTCTTTTTTTAGTTTGTATTATGACCTGAAATATGATCTGTCTTGTTGAATGTTCCATGTGTACTTGAAAAAAATGGGACTAGTACCATTGTTGGGTACTTTGTAAATATCAACTAGACCCAGATGGTTGTCAATTTCTTTATATCCTTGTAGATTTTATGCCCAGTACTTCTCTCATTGTAAAAGGAATGTTACAGTTGGCAAGTATAATTGTGGACTATCTATCTCTCCTTTCAGTTCTGCCAGTTTTCATTTCTGGGAATTTGAAGCTGTGTTATTAAGTACATACACTTTAAAATTATGAGATCTATCATTATGTAACACTTTGCTTTATCCCCAGTCATCTTCTTTGTTCTGTAGCCTAATTTTATGCTATTAATGTATATACTATTTTATTAATGTTTATATAGTATAGCTTTGGCATTTTCTCATTTGTTTCTTTTCTTTTTGGCTATCCTAGAACTTATGATCCCACTTGCCTCAGTCTCTTAAAAGCTGGCATTACAGGGGTGATCCACCATATTTGGCTGTCATTTTCTACTATTAAACCACCTGTATCATATTTGAAGTAAGTTTCTTGAAGATAGCTGATAGTCGTTATCACTTTAAAAATATAGTCTGAAAATTTTCATTAGTCTACACACATTTGGATCATCTATATCTAGAGAGGCCATCAATATATGTGGACTGGCCCTGCCCATTTGATTATTTGCTCTCTGTTGTCACCCACCCCACCCCGATTCTGGTTTCCTACTCTACAGATATTTAAGATCACTTTTAGTTTTATCCATTATAACTAATTTGTTTTTGTGTAGTTTAAAATTTTCCATGTACATAGTATATAAACTTTGTAGCTTCAAGTGGAATTTAAAAGTTCATGTAGGGCCCCTCTCCCTGCCCACCTTTGTGCTGTATTTGTCTTATACATTACAGCTATGTTCAATGAAAACTGTATTAGACAGTCGTATAGTTTGTGTTTTCATCTGTAAGATATACTTCACAGAATTTAAGAAGAGATTCTAGCACACTTAGCACTTCTACTGCTGTTCTTTCATTCTTCACATTCCAAGTTTCCTTCTCTTATTATTTTTCTTCTCTCTGAACAGCTTTCTTTAGCAATTCCCTGAGCAGATCCTTTCTTTTTCACAGCAGATTTGATGGTGGTGAACTCTTACTCATGTGAGAATTTTTCATTTAAAATATTTAGATAAACAATTATTTCTAGACAAATTTATTGGATATAGAAGTATGAGATGACAATTCTTTTAGCATTTCAAAAATATTGCCCAAATTTTCCTGGCCTTTATGATTTCTGATGAGAAATATGTCTCATCCAACTAATTTTCCTATGTATGCTGTTTTCCTCTGGCTACTCCTTAGATAGTTTTTGTCTTCACTTTTAACAACTGATTAGGATATTCTGATAGTGAATTTCTTTGGGTTTGAATCCAGGGCCTTGCACTTCCTAGGTAAGTATTTTACTACTGAATTATATACCCAGCTCTCACTGAACTTTTTAAACTATTAAGTGTGTCATATGCCAGAGTTGAGAAATTTTCAGGTGTCATTTTTCACATTCTTTCAACTCCTTGCTTTTACTCTTCTTTGGGACTACAATGATATGAATGCTAAGATTTTTTGTCATTGTCTCACATGTTTCTGAGGTTCTGTTATTTTTTCCTCCCTGGTCTCTGTCTCCCCACTCCTCCTCCATATTGGGTAATTTTTATTTATCTACCTTGAAGTTTATGGACATTCTCCTTTCACTTCCATTCTGCCACTGAGGGCATCTGGTGAGTCTTTTTGTTGCTATTTTTGTTCTAATACATTTGTTCAGATCTTCTATATCTTCTACTTCTTTGCTGAGACATTCTATTTTCCATTCATTTCAAAAGTGTTCATCATTACT
This sequence comes from Cricetomys ansorgei, assembly GCA_026225945.1. Lineage (NCBI taxonomy): Eukaryota > Metazoa > Chordata > Mammalia > Rodentia > Nesomyidae > Cricetomys > Cricetomys ansorgei. The sequence goes on from JAMJFZ010003399.1 coordinate 730,034, forward strand.
CATGCAAACACGTGTGTAACACGTGTGTAATAGTTGGGGTCTTTGTCCTGTAATTCTAACATTGAGATCATCATAATATTGAGTTTTTATTGTCTATTTCCCCAAGCAACTTGCAATTTTGCTGGGTTTTCCTACAAGTAGTTTCTACTTGTATCTTGAGCACTGTGAATACTACATTATGAGTCTATGGGTCTTGCTTAAATCACATGGAAATTTCTGGCAGGTCTTTGTCTTCCCTCCACCCTCCCATCACTCTCTCTCCCTCCTTCCCTTTCTTTCACACAAGCTAAACCACTAAAGCACTAAGCTACGTCCATCACAGGTTGATACTTTCAATTTCAGTAGGTGATCAACTTCATTAGGATTGGTCCATGAATTCTACTTTAAGGCATCAATACTAGTTCAGTTGTTAAAAATTTTGGAGCAACACTGTAGCAGAGTATGTGCTTAACATACACAAGTTCCTGGATTCAGTTCCCAGCACCCGAAAATACAATCTCAAAAAAGAAACTTTTATAGTGTTTTTTGGGTGTTCCCTGTGTATGCAGTACCTAAGCATAACCTAAGCAGTTAACTGTAGTTCTGAGAGGTGGTCTTTATTTCAGTTCTCAAGTCTTTGGTATGCTGATTAGAACTGTATTGTTTTCCTTCAGGAGTTTATTCATAAGCAATTCTATGGAACCATTTTCGCAGAGATCTTTTCTATGATTTCCCTTGGTATCACTACTACAACCTTTCCTCTTCATTTATACTTTACTTTTTGTTGCTGTTGCTTATTTCTGAAACATATGGCTCTGTAATCCATGCTTACATTAAACTTGTAACTTCATGAACTGGTGAGATGGCTCAGTTGTTCTTTCAGGGGACCTGGGTTCAGTTCTTAGCACCCATGTAGTGGCTTATAACCATCTCCAGTTCCAGGAGATCCAATTCCCTCTTGACCAATACAGGCAAGAGGTATGCACATAGTGCACATACATAACAAAGGCAAAACACTCACACTCATAAAAAGAAATAACCAAAGAAAATAAAACTTGTAATCTTCCTTCCAAAGGATTCTTGAGTGCTAGATTACAGGTATGCACCATATTTAGCTCCTTGGTACATTTTAATGCAGCCCTCCACCAGAAAGCTGTGTTTGCAGTTACTGAAGTCTATCATGTAACTTCAGTAAATGTGCTCCAATCAGAATCAGTAGATTGGAAAAGGGGAGCAATCTCTCAGTTCCAGCTTCTACTGACTCCCATCCCAGTTTGTTTGCCACTACCAGATCACTAGGGACTGAGGCATGAAGAATAAAATTGATGCCCTGAGGGATTTCTACATCGTCTCTGTGTGACAGGAGTTCCCTTGGTTTTTGGAACCCTCTCTGTCACCTGGTGCTCAAACCTCATTCTAGGGTATGCCTCATTCAAGGTGAAAATGAATACTCTTTCCATTTCCTAGTACTTGAAATCTGGCCTTCATCTCTAATCTTGCTATTTATTTTTCAGGGTCTTCATGTTACTGTTTCATACATTCTTATAAGTTTTCAATAGTTGCTTTCAGCTGAAGAACCTAGAAGGAACATTATTATTCTCTGAAATGATGGTAAAATCTGATTGTCAGAGTTACGTTTTCCAATTCACACTCAGAATTTTAAAGATCGAGATCAAAATTCTTACTTTCTACGAAGTCATACTACATTAATCCTATTTTATCATGTCTCATTGTTACTAATTCTGTAATTTATTACTTTTAAAGAACCACTGTCATACTTGAAATGTCTGTGCTTAGCTCGCAAAGTCTTCCACAGAAAGACAGAATCTAGGACTTCAACCCTACCCCCACCTCCACCTAAGGCCAGCATCTTGGAGACAGACAAAATGTAATAAGCTTAATTATCTGGATGACAAATGTTCCAACCAATATTTATAAAAATAAAAGTATCTTTATACATTACGAAGGTGAGAACAACAAAGGTAGGAAGGAAGTAAACTCTTACTTCACAAACAAGACAAAAAAACAATGTATACTGGGTTCTATTACAGTGTTTGTTTCCAAGATGAGAATTTATTCTAATGCCATTGATATTTCAGGGAATGATTTGAACATATGCGAATTTTGTCTTTGCTTATGTATCATTTATGTTAGAAATACTAGGTAAATGCAGGAAATTGTATTCAGCTGAATCTAAATATATTAAATATAGGGGCACCTTGAACATGAACGAGCTATCTCAGTTCACCCTGTGTTATAAGCTATATTCACCTACATCTGGTGTTTGCCTCAACTTTCCTTCCAATTTCAGATAACCTTCTAACATCCACTTCACCATGACTCAAAGCTGCAACCTTCCTGATGTCCAATTTCACAAGTAAATTTCAGATCTTTTCCAGGATAAAGCACCACACCAACTGTAACACTTATTTCACAAGTGTGCACATGTGAACTGTGTGTGTGTGTTTGTGTGCGTGTGTGTGTTTAAGACAAGGTCTCAAGTAGTCTCTGACTCTCCACATAGCCACGGAAAGCCTTGAATTCTCGATCCTCTTGCTTCCACTTTTCAAGTGCCAGGAATTACAGGTATATGCTGACATGCCCAGCTCCCAAATTTTTCTAAATTTCAAGATTTGTCTCCAGACTTTTTTTTAACTTATGACTAACCTAAAAGATGAGCATAGCCAGGTACTACTCAACTAGAATCTGATATCTAATCAGTTTGTTCTAAATATTTGAATTTAACTTATTGTTTCAAAGTAAGAGGGAATACCACTTCTCCCCTAAGGCAGGTTTCTCTAACACTAAGAATACCTACAAAATGACTGCAGAGGGAAGTTATAGGGAACAGATCCCGCAGCTTCTATGTAGAAGCACACAAAAGAGATCTGCCTCCTCCTTACTATGCATTTATATCTTACTGATCAAACCAGCCTAACTTGCATTTTACTTTTCTATACAATGTTCCAATTTTCTTCAACTACTTATATGCAGGTTCACAATAAAAATTAGCATAGCCATTAATTACTTCCTATCTATTAATTATTTCAACACACACCTGCAGATGGGTGAATACATACATATCACAGAAAAAGGCTCATTCCAGCTGTGATTATGATGACTTTCAAGGATCTGTCCATGCACACATAGGAGGTAGGTATGTATTTGTTTGTGGGAGTTATCTCTGGTCCAGAAAATTTCCTTGTCGCTTCAACTATGAGCTGAAAGTCAAGCATAACTTAAGTTCTCCTAAAGTCTTTTAAAAACAAACACTATGTCATATATGGCACACAGGAAGAATTTTACTTATTTGCTATATACCAAAAGTCCTAAATTCAAAATCATTAGACTGCATGGAGTTTCTCCTCCAAATCCTCCTACATAATAATACAATACAAAATTATTCAACAGGCTTTATCTTCAAAATGCATGTGGGACCTAACAACTTTCCATAAACTTCCCTGCTACCCCTTGGACTAAGTAGAAACTACTTTCCCCATCTGTCCTAGAATTATGAGTCAAAGTCCTTAACCTGGATCACATGGCCCTCTGTGTCTGTCTCCGCACTCTACGCCCTCTCTCATAAGACCTTTTAATACTCTCCCCATTATTCACTCATCTTGTACCACATGCCCTCTTTGTTATTTCTTAAATGAGCCAAACGCCATGTGTCTCAGGCTCTTATTTCCTGTGTTCCAGACCCCTTACATTGGGCTCTTCTTCAATGTATCTGCTATACTTATTGTCTCACATTCTTCTGGTCTCTCTCAATATTACTATTTCAAGAACTTCTCTTAACTCCCCTACACAAATTACCACTCCCTTTCCTCCTCACACAGCTGAATTCTTCTCCACCGTGTTTTGTCATCACCTGCCATATCATTTAATTATTTATTATTTATTTATTTATTTATTTATTTATTTATTTATTTATTTATTTATTTATCATCAGTCTCCTCAAACTTGGAATGTAAGTTCCATGAGGACAGGGCCTAGCTGTACCCCTGACAGCTGTATCAAATACTGGCTTGGAATAGGTGCTCACAGAATTTTTTATGAATAACTTTGTAGTATAGAATAACAATTATTTATAACCATAACACCACAGCACAAAATGATCTTTTCTTGGCATTTTATGGAAGACATATCTATATCCTATATCAAAGTTATCATCATAGCTATGTCTAAAAGAACAAAGTAGAGGAAAATTACAAAGGATACAAGATCCACTTTAGACTCAGAAATTCTGTTCCACAGTTCAACAGCGTTACTCTAAAACTTTGGAGGTTTTGAAAATCTTGATAGTTTCCATCAGTTAGTACATCTCCAAAATCTTCAGCATTGTCAACAAACACATTTTGCACTATACTACATTAAAGTGTGATTGTAAATGGGAGAGGGGTGAGAGACAAATACAAAGGCTTGGTATTCACTAGGTACCTTCCTTGAAGCAACCTGACCAGGACCAGGATACATTTTTGGGGGGTTATCTTGTTAGATGCTAAACTACATGTCCCAAAATTCTCTGCAAAATTTTACAATGCTGCTTCCACAAAGTAAAATTCAGTGTCTGTGATTGAAGTGAATCAATGTGTTGTTGGGAAAGAATGTCCTGCACCTATTCTGCACAGCAACTCCAGTATGTTGACCCAAAATATGTTGGCATTAATCAGGACTGAATTTCCAGTGAATTTCCAGTTCTAAAATGAGAGCCAGAGAACCACACCATGTACAGCCTTAAAAATAAAATTCTGCAGGGTGAGTGAAAAACAATATATGATCTAAATATAAATTCTAATTTTAGCATGTGGTTTTGCTATTTTTAATCCCCATGGAATTTCAGACCCCCTTCAAGTTAGTATACAAGATAGTACTACAGCTTACTGGTCATCAATGAATACTTCAAATATTAAGGGTGACAAGTATAAAATTTGAGCCAAAAACATTTCTAGTCATAAGCCTCAACAGCTCAAATATTCCTATCTAAA
>JAMJFZ010003399.1:740000-967500 GCA_026225945.1 Cricetomys ansorgei
TAGGCAGGTCTTCCACATGGTTTCTTAAAAGAACTAACTTGGCTAGGAGGTACCTTTTAAAAGGATTTATTTATTTTTACTTACACATGTGGATATGTCACAAGTGACCACAGAGACCAGAAAGAGAGTCAGATTTCTGGAAGCTGGAGTTACAGGTAGTGAGTGATAAGCTGCCTGATGTGGGTGCTAAGAACTGAACTAGGCTCCTTTGGAAGAGCTCTTAATCACTGAGCATCCTTCTAGCCTCATAGGGGAAATAAGCTTTTGATTTGTTAGTCTTTTCTTCAGTTTTCTACTCTGGGATGTCTTGAATGAGCCTGTATAGCCTCATTGGACTGTGTTGTAATCTTGAGGATAGCAGGTTGGTGCTGCTGTTGACAGATGATGAAGGGATAGAAGAACCACAGGAGAATCATGAATAGGTCTTAACTGAATTTCTGTTTTGTGTTTAAAAATATATACTTAGATTGGAAATTAAATGTCTATTCTTTTAAATCCAGTGTTAGTTTTGGTTTCAGCGCAATATAATTCCTAAGTGTTACAGGTAGAAATATAACCCTTAAAAACATATGCTGATATGCTGACCCGGGAGGTGGTGGCACATGCCTTTAATTCCAGCACTCAGGAGGCAGAGGCAGGTGGATCTCTGTGAGTTCGAGGCCAGCCTGGTCTACAGGGTGAGTTCCAGGCCAGCCAGAGCTACAACAGAGAAACCCCGTTGGAGTCCTAAGCTCCATTACCCATAAGCAAGCACTGTATTTTAAAATATGGTCTTGGCAGAAAAAAATCAAGGTAAGGTGAAATTGGAGTAAACTAGTGTGGCCTCTAATACAGTATGATTGATGTCCTTATGAGAAAAGGCAAGAGACACATAGGGAGAAGATGGCCATGTGACAGAAGAAGCAAAGATCAGAGTAAAATATGTACAGAGCCAAGGGACACCAAAGATCAGTAAATGCTTAGAAGAGGCAAGAAAGGATTCTGCTTTATCAAGTTTAGGAGGATGGCTGTGATGACACCTATACTTTAGACTACTGACACCTAGAATAATGAAGCAAAACATTTCTGAAATTCCTGTTGTTACATTGTAGTGCTGGGAATTGCCAACTCAAGATCTTGCATATGCCAGGCAAGCACTCTACCAATGACTGATTGATTATATATAGTATGATATATACATTTGTATCCCAATTTTCTTTAAGCCATTTGGCTTTTTTGGGGGGTACTTTGTTAACACACTACTAGTTAAGAGTCACACACTGAGGTCTATATAAGCCACTTAGAAAACATCATAGGGCACAATCTAGCAGCGGTATTCATAAGAGTGTTAATATGTTACAAATAGATTTATACAGAAAAGGTAGCAATGGCAGGTTTATTATGCTCTGTACTGGTTCCATTAAGAGTACTTGAAATGCTGCATATAGTTTTGACTCCTCAGACACAAACTCTAAGAGTGTCCATAAGACAGGTGCTGAATAAGTAGTTACTAAGGATAAAAACAGAGGGAGGGATCAGTCTAGATTCATGCAGTATCACACTTGGAAATAAGAATAATAAATGAGCCATGGGTCACAAACTCAGGGCATATGTAAGACCATTTTACTTATAAAAAATTAAAAATTTAAACGTAAACTGAAATGTTCACCAATGAACAAATGGATGAATATTCCATCTGGGTTCAATTAAATACTATTTGGCCATCAAAAAATGAAAATTCATACATTATACAACAAGAATGAACAGTGTATTCAATGAAAGAAGGCAGACACAAATGATGTCATCATAGGATTTCATTTATATGAAACCTTCGGAGTAGGTAAATTGCTGAGACTGAAAGCAGATAAGTAGTTTAATATAGTTAGGAGGAGATGAGGATGTAGACTAGGAACTAATAGGTACAGTGTTTGCTCCTGGGCTAACAAAAAGGGTGGAATTAGATATGGTGGTAGCACATTATGAATGTACTAAATGGTAATGCATTGTTTAACTTAAAATGGTTAATTTTATGTTATTTCAATTTGGTCTTAACAGAAGAAAAAGAAAAGTTGAGTACCTGCTTGGTAGTAGAAAAGTTTGTATTTGGAATTCAGCTTTCTCCTTGTTTAAGCATATAAAAATTACAAAACTCTAAAATGCCTGTCACAGTAAAGTCTCTTTCTCTACTGGAAAATCAACAATGCCTTAGTGGTAATGTTTCAGATTTCCCACCACAGCTCTAAGGTCCTCTTTCCCCAGGACCATTTTATGCATACTGCCTTATGAGACTACATTTATTTTCCTACTTTTTTTCTTATGGAGAGAGGTAACATTCCCCAAGCAGCTTGGCAACATTCTTGATCCACCCTTACTCATCAAACCAACAATTCATTTAGTAGCCATTCTGAAATCATATCATATGATGACCTAGAGTTCATAATCTCCCCTCTCCCTTGAACAGAAGTTGTGTATGATAGTGATAGTAACAGAAAGGATCTTAGCAATTTTACAATAGAGGATAATGTGAGACACCCAAGGACTGTCCAAAGTAGAACAAAAGGTCATGTCAACTGCTTCCCTTAGAAGTGGAATTAAATAAATAACTGAATAAAGAGCTTTCTGCTCTAAGAACTATTCAATTTCATAATCTATTACTACCAGACATTTTCTCAGGTGCACATCAAAATTAGAAATGTCAACGAGAAAAGGCTTAATTTGGTTTGAAATCTTAATTCCACAATAAAAAAGTATTTATTTGTATCTGGGAGGAGATATTTCACAATATAACTTACGTTGGCCTTGAACTCATATCTATCTTCCTTACCTGGGCCTACTGAGTGCTAAGATTAAAGGAAGAAGCCACTATGCCTACCTTATAATAAAAGACTATTTTAAAAAGCCCTTAGGCTTCCTTTTGATGTATTATGTAATACAGAATCTCCTGTCCTTTAGTCCCAGTTTGTGCACATTGACCATGTTAAAAAGCCAAAAATCATCACCTCATTAAAATATGTATCATTTAATTTAGATAAGCCCAAACTCTGTGACCAGGACAAAGGAGGAAAATCTTAATATTTAGCAATCTAAATATGCATGAAAATTTCCACTCTTGAATTTAAAGCCATTTAAAGCAGAGAAGAATCATAGTATTTTCGATAAGCAGCAACGTATATGCCATTAAATTTCCACGAGTCCAAAGAAACATTAATACACAGAAGATATATTTTAATATATCTGAGAAGAGAGAAAAGATATGTACAAAGTTCTAGGAATAAAACTGTCCCAGGTTTTTTGTGCCTAATTCAGGCAATATGAGCCTTAAGGAGCCTCAGCATGCATATTCCAAGTCAATTCTAGAAAGAACTCAAGTCAATTGTAATCCAGGACTAAGTCAGAGACTTATTAGATGAGGATGAGACTGGCACATTAAACAGTTTTTATCACAAACTTGAGCCTATCTAAAGTTTCTACTAGCTTGGTACAATAGATGGTGATTTGTTCAATTTAGAAATGGCATTTATTTTTGCCCACAGACAACAATTTTATACAATGCTAAACTAGTTTCCACCTTTTTAGTAGTATGTGTATAAAACAATGGATTTTATTGTGACATTTTCATACACACCTACAATGTAGTTTAATTATATTTATACAGATGACCCTTATCCTGTCTGTGGTATCTTTTTAAAATCTAGAGTCCATATATAGGAGAAAATATGAAACATTTGTCTTTCTGAATTTTTATTGTTTGATTTAAAATGATACTCTTGAGTTCCATATGTTTTCATATAAATTACATTATTTCATTCTTCTGTATGGCTAAATAAAGCCCCACTGTGTAGATATACCATTTTCTTTATCCATTCATCTGTTTGCAAATAAGAAAATGTAAAACATATACAAAAGTCCCCAACACAGAAAATTGTATAATAGGAAGGAAGTCTCATCATATAGACCAGGCTGGCCTCAAAACTAATGGCAGTCCTGTCTTAGACACTTAGGTGCTAAGATTATAAGCATGTACCACTACAGATAAAGTTGAGACTCAGCGACTGAGAGCTTAATAACTAGATGCACATATCTTTTCTCTCTCCCCCTTTTTTGGGGGGTGGGGTTCAAGACAGGGTTTCTGTGTGTCGTCCTGGCTGGCTGGCTGGCTGTTCTGGTACTCACTCTGTACCCTAGAATGGCCTCAAACTCAAAGATTTGCCTGTCTCTACCTCCCAGATGCTGGGATTAAAGTTGTACACTATCACAACTGGTGAGATGAGCATAATCTTGTAAAATAGATTTTGGAAAACCTTTAGAAACTGAAGTGATGCTGTTCACTGTACAACTGCTTCTCAGGTGTCTGTGGAAAGATTAATATTTTTCTTCCTAGTAGAAAAGCTCAGAAACCTCATAAATATAGCCGGGCAGTGGTGATGCATGCCTTTAATCCCAGCATCTGGAAGGCAGAGGCCAGCCTGGTCTACAGAGTGAGTTGCAGGATAGCCAGAGTTACAACAGAGAAACCCTGTCTCGAAAAAAATAAGAGAGAGAAAAAAAGAAAACAGAAAAACCCTCATAAAATTACTTTCCCAATACATCACTAGCAATTCAAATGGAGTACAGAAAAATGAGTGGCCCCTTTTACTTTTAAGACCCCTGTTAGGAAAGGCTAAGGACAGTTTCACTAACCAGGACAATCTGAAATAGTGATTCCAGAAGCCAATCTATCAACGCTTCTCCTGGGGATAAATAGCTTAGCCTGTGGTAAACATCTGCTTAAAATGTCATACTTTGGGGAAGGGTAGGCTATAAAGAAAAAGGCAAGTCACTTTGTTGGCTCACTTACTAAAAAAGGACAATAAATCAAAGATAACCTAGTATATTAAACTAGTACCAACAACAACACCAATGTTTATCAGAAGTTTAATGATCCTATAGCTATATATGCCTCTTTTTCCTTCTCTCATTATGAATTGAAGTATAAAACTACCTGACTTTCTAATAAACAATCCAATTTTCATTAAACTTCAATTAATGAGTTAGATATTTTAAGTCTCAGAGGAAAAAAAATTAGTTCATGAAGCCCGATGACACCATACGTCCATATGCCTTTGCTGTTTTCGTACCTGTTAATGTACGTCTTGAGACTGATGTAAAAATAATCTGCCACGACAGCTAATTCTCACACGTTCCACATTAAAAAACAAAACAAAATAATAACAAAACTATATATTTTACTCTGCCAATTATCAAAGTTTTACCAAGTAAGGCAAGGAACATTTAATATTTATCCAGTTATTTAAAATTAAATTATTGGTAATTCCCAAATATGTGAAAGGCTCTGTTAAAACCAGTACACTGATAATGTATATAGTAAAAACTGGGATAGCCATCAGGAAAGCTGTGTAGCAATATGAATCACTATTGTATTTATTTAGGTAGTTCGATAAATACTCTATCCTAATGAAACAATTGAAATAAAAAAAATCATTAAAGTGGGAAAATAGTCATTATAAAATTTTTAGTATAGAGCTATTGAAAATAGCCTAACAGTAAGAAGTGTGGTTAAATTGTATGTAATGAATAAAAACAGTCACCCAGAAAAATGCTTGATAATTATAAAGCACATTTTCATTGTAACTGTAGTCAAAATTACATATAGATAAGTAAAGGAACAGAGAAATAGACAATATAACAAAATATTTTCCTAAAATTAGACCATTTCAGAGAAGATTTTATATCAAAAGCTGGAGATAGAATATTGCTTCTGCATTAAAGAATAAGTAATTAATAGGTTGCCAACTTTTACTTTCTCAACAAAACCCCTGTAAATGCCTATATAAAGTTTGAAAATAAAGTACATTTTCTGATGTGGACTACATGCTATCACACTGCAAGTTCCTAGAAGACTTTCAGAACTTGGTTTAAGTTTGGCTAGCTTAGTAATAGATAGTAATTAATCATAAGACCCTTTCTGCTCAAAAATTCTGCAAACATTCTATTCACCACAGTTTGGAAACTGCTGATTGGATTGAAGGTACTTAAAGGGGGCATGGGAGGGAAGGCATCTTAATTACCAGAGAGGCCTTTCCAGACTCCATGCTCCACTGTTGGAAGTCACTAATGGCAGTATGCATTATCCCTCAGGTGAATATACTAAGGTTTGCTCAAGAACCAATGGTCTATGAAGATACTGATTAACAAAATTTAATGTCACAGTGGGGAGAAACCCACCACAAGATAAGCCCTTTAAAGTACAGTTTTGGGAGGTTTTCTGCTTCTTATAAACTGGGATTCGATCAAGTCTAAAGATGCCAGCAGTTTCTGCAAAGGAGCATCTTTTGAAATTATGAAGATATAACCCATATGAAAGATGAGTAAGTCATAAGAATTAATCAGTTTCCCCTTAATATAAACATGATATTGCTTAACGTATGTGAAAAAAAATCAAGGATGTATTTTCTTAAAGTCTAGATACTGAAGGAAAAAAATGTGTGAGTGTCACAGAGGGATGTCTCCACAGGGCAAATATATAGCATCTGCTTCCTGGAACAAAAAGATGGACAAACAATCCTCCACTGCCTTCTGAATAGTACTTTAACATTAGGTCAGTGATTCTCAACCTTCCTAATCCTGTGACCCTTCAATATAGTTCCTCATGTTGTGGTGACCCCCCCAACCATAAAATCATTTTCGTTGCTACTTCATAACTGTGATTTTGCTCCTGTTATGAATCATAATATAAATATCTAATATGCAGATGATCTTAGGTGACTCCCGTGAAAGGGTCACTTGACCCCACAAAGGAGTCATGACCCACAGGTTGAAAACCACTGTATTAGGAGATAGTTACCTCAGGTCTAAGTACAACTTTCATGCAGGCTGGACAAAGAGGCCCATTTCGGAAAAAATGAAGGGGAAGACGTCGGGTTCTACTGCGACATGTTGGCTCCTCACATATCAACCAGCTCTGGAAAGACAAGGGAGAAAAATTTGGCATTATAATCACCATTAACCAATAAAAATAATAACCCTTCTGTTATTGGGGTACTTTTTTCCAACATTTCTTAGAGATTGAAAAATAGCTTAAGTTACCTACCTCTTTGGACATGCTAATTAGATGTATTGCCCCAAACTTAAAAGTTAGGAAAACCATGTGGTTGGACAGATGGCTCAATGGTTAGGTACCCTGGCTGTACTCTGTTCTTTAGAAACTACTGGTTCCATTCCAACACCCACATGGCAGCTCACAACCATGTGTAAACTCCAGTTCCAGGGGATCCAACACCCTCTTCTGGCCTGTATTGGGCACTACACAGGCACATGGTATACTTACATACATGCAGGTAAAATATTCCCACACATAATTTTTTTTTAATTTTAAAAAAAAGGAGAGGGATTCCCATGAAACATTCTCCCCTTTCTTAAAGAACATATGCCCAACCCCATTCAAACATCAAAATCTCCCAATAAAAACTATTATTATACACAGAATATAAACCAAAGGGCTTTAATTAAGACCATCACACTAAATGTATAGAAATGAGTGACCTTCAAAATAACTGACTGATTAGTGCCTAGTTACATAACTATACTAAGTTTCCTTCTCTATAAAATGGGTATAACAACAGTACCATATTTTATAGGAACTGCTGCAGTGATGTAACACACGTAAAGTACTTAACAAGTAATCTTGGCATAAAAGAAATGCTTAAATAATGCTAGCAACTATTAGATTTTAAATTAAAACTGATTCTTCTACATACATTCTCTGGAGGAACAAAACTGGTTTCTCTGTTCTCAAGGGCAACTTTAAATAACCACTATTTTTCAGAGGTTTGAAACAGCCATTGCCTATTTCTCTGCCCTATAGATATATCACCCCTTTTCTTCTTCAGTTATTCTCCCCTTTCTGTCCTTTGAATTTTCTCATAGTGATACAATAAAGTATGTCTATCATTTTGAATTAATATTATGCTTACTATAAAATGATTCTGTTAAAAAGAAAGACAAGCTATCACAAACAGAGTTAAATAAATCTTGTAAGTTCATAGTGGGGCCCTAAGACTTGCAGGCTTTGGTGCTACATGTATTACTACAGAGGCACAGCTAAGCCAAGCTAAACAAGGTGAGTTGCTGTAGTATGTTCCCTTCTCTCATCATGTCTCCTCCTGTAAGGCTCTAAGTAGGGATACCTGGCTATTTATAAGGCTTAGGGCATTCTGAGAGATGGTGATTTCCGAACTTGAACAATGAGCAGAAGTTTGGTCAGTGAAAAAGAAAAAGAAAGACAACTTGGGAAGAAAGAACAACACATACCAAAGAACAGAGGCTAGAGTCACTCTACAGTTTAGTTAAAAAAAGGGATTAGTAACATGTATAACTTGATGCCTTATCTCCAGTTTCTGCAGCTTGTCTTCCCTCTTGATAAAAGCAGTACGCACACAAGTGTTGCTTAAGTTAAGATACTTTAACCACCGTATCATGGCATTTCCACGTGATGTTACTGAAAATCTGAGGAATGCCCTCACTTACTGCCGTGCTGCTTGACCTCATTCCTCAGAATATGCCCTTCTTGGAAGTAGCTACAAAAAAACCTCACAGAAAACCACCATGGATCGGTTCTTTTAGCTCCATTTATGGCTTTCAAACAAAGCAAACGGCATTTGTACAACTTACTAAAAAATGCTACCTTTCAGAAATAAAAATTCCATCTAGTCAATATATTCAGAAGAAGTTTCACTCCTACCTTCATTCTGTAAGCTAAACTAATTTATTATTAGATCTCTAGGAGTTGTGTACTATTTTGAACACATTCACTGCCCCCTCCAACTCCTTCCAAATCCACCCAATTTTCTGTCCTTTGAGAAAACCCTCTAATGATGCTCCAGTGGAAAACAACATATTAAAAACTAAACTATTTTAAATTTTAAATTTAAAATGCAAAAGTTCAAAAACTTTTCAGGTGGAAAATATCAAACAAATTCTTATGAAGCTTCTGATATACGCCTAGAGTTTTATTAAACATCATGGGAAAGAGGCAAAGGAACACCAGGCATAGAGTTTCAGGAAACTATAATCCAAATAGGAAGGCATACTCTGCACAGAGTAACAACTGCTCAGTACACAGAAAGGATACATTTGATACCTGAAGCTCTTTAGTTACCTCACAGTCCTTAGACAGTCTATAAAGACTGTGAATTACACTGCCAACCCAAGCTGTAGTTCATTAATTTTTAACAAAATAAGAAAAAAACCAAATAGGTAAAAAACTACCATAGTTTTGATTTTTAAGATGGGGCTGGGAGTTTGTTGCTATGTAGCTCAAACTCAGTCTTTCTGCCTGGGCCTCTAAAGTAGCTGGGATCTAGCAAACATCATCACACCTAGCTCAGTATCATGTTTTGAGGTAAGAGATCATTAGGTACCAGAATACAACTTGGTAACTAAATAATAATAATAATAATTCTCCTCCAATGATGATGATGATGGTGGTGATGATGATTTTGAGACAAGTTCTGGCTACAAAATCCAGGCTGGCCTCTAACTCACTGTCTTCCTGCCTCTGTCCCCTGAGTGTTGGGATTATAGGCATTATACCAGGCCCAGGAACTTTTTTATCTTTAAAATATAATGTTCAAAAAGCTTAAGACCTTTTCAGATGTTTTAAAAACTTGATTCCATCATCATACTACCACTTCACGATTCACTAAGTGAGTTGCCAACCAACAAGATGCTAAGCCATCATTTTACCTCTTTTAAAAAGCAAAGGTCTAACTCTATCTCTGTCAGAGTTACTAACTAAATGTCCCATCAAATCATATAGAAAACAGATAATATGATTTGTCTAGACTTCCTACCCGTTATAATTAACACTAGAGAGGTCTTTCTTTCTTTGTCACCTCTCTCTTCAGTGCTCGTTTGGATTTGTTTGTACTTACTATCTGTTAATCTCCCTTTACAAATGACAACAAAAACTAGTGCTATTATGCATGGAAATTAAACATGCTGATAACTGTGTGAAGAGAACTGGTGCTGAAGAAAACATTAGAAGTCTGTAACTCTTCATGTAGTGTATTTTGTTTTGATAATTAAACTTTTGGACATAGTATATTTTAAGCAAAACTCTTTTATGAGGGGACCAGGCCCTGTTTTCAATATATGCTTTACTTCAATTCAATTTTGTTCAGTACACTTCAGCTAACACTTCAGTTACTCAAAAAATGTTTAGCAACACTGCTAAGTTTAACTTTCAAGAAACATTTATATTGTTAAAAATAAATATCCCAGGACTTTGAAAAAATTTCAAAATGGGGCAAACAAGAGCATCACAGTGAATTCTGTTTGTAAAGGGCAACAGAAACAAAGCAAATGAAACTACAAGTATTGCATGATCTTGCTTTAAGAAGTCTGCAATCCAAATATGTCAACTTACTATTGTGCGATGCTATATGCAAATTGTAACAATAGGAATGAGGACATCACATTTTCAGTTGTAAAGGGTCAAAAGAAGTAAAGTCAACCTGTCCAACAGCAAAACAAATATTTGTCCAAACATGCAAACCTCTATCCACCTGTTGTTTAATCTCAGCATCACTAATTCTTGAAAATCATTGTGTACCAAATACTGATCAGTTTTGATTGCTAAATTACATTTCTGAGGTCTCAACTGAAATGACTTTTGTCTGCATATGCTAAAAAAGAGATCATTTTCTACCTGTAACTGAAGTGTTCTTGGTAGATGGACCTAAAACAAACTGTTACTCATTTGTATACATTTGCATTTTAAAGATTCACAGATAGAGAGCTCACACAAATCTAGAAACATTTTTTAATAAATAGAAGCAATAAAATAAAAACATAGAGGAGCACATTTATGAAAAGCAGTAAGGGCTGGATCTTACATTCACAGGAGAAAATTCAAAGTTCTTATCCCCCTTTGAGTTAAATATACACAATGGGTTCTTCTATCTCCATCCAGTCACCATTTCTGACCTACTGGGTTTTTTTTTTAATCTACAGCCCTGTTACCATCAACTTCACTGAAATGCAGATGTTAAGCTGCCCTACTGTAGTAGCTATTTCTCTGGCTACCCCAACCCCATTCTCTCCCATATCTACAACAAAAAGTGGCCCAAGTATAGTTTCCCAAGGCTCTCCATCAGATATTATCTCTCCACAGACAAGTAACAAACTCATTGGTCTGCTTTTCAAATCTTTACAATCTCATCCTGGTCCCTCTTTTCTCATTCTCAACAAATACTCCATTGGATTATTTTTGTCACTATTCTCACTATATCTTGGCTACCTTCTCCTTGACATTGCATGCCACATAATCCCTCCCTAAAATGCTCATTGCTTGAATAAAAAGTCCATTCTTCTATGAAATTTTCCCAACCCACTGGGACTTCTCCCTTTATCCCATATATAATGAACTGGACAATGAACATACACTGGTTCGCATCATCCCTTAAGCATCTTAATTTACCTTTCTAACTGGTCAGTCCCTGGAGAGTAACCTGGTTTGGGTTTAGTAGTCTTCTTGCTAGTCTCTAGTTACAAACCCACTCTGTGAAGAATATAAAACTGAGGTAATGAAATACTGTACTCCCACAAATTAGTGGCTTCTTTTGTGTAAGCCACTAAACCTCTCTCTGAGCCCTAGTTTCCTCATCTATAAAACAGAAGTAATACTATTGCTCAGAGGGAAAAAACAACCTCCCAAAAATGTTCAGTAAATCTATTTCATTGAGGATCATCACCGTTAAGTTATAGTTGACAATGTAAAGTGCACTATTTTAGCCATGAAAGAGCCTGGTCATAGTCCAGGGAGTGTCATTAAAAAGTGGATAACTAAGAAAACACATTTTTTATTTCAGCATTCAGAAGGCAGAAGCAAGTGGATCTGAGTTCAATACTATCTTGGTCTATATAGTGAGTCTCAGGCCAGTCAGAGATACACAGAGCGAGTAAGTGAAAGAAAGAAAAGAAAAAGGAAGGAGAAAGGAAATAAAAGAAAAAAACAAGTGGAGAACTATAATAGATAGTTGATAATCAAAATTAAAAGTGGACTGTTTTCATTTGAGTGGAAAATATTAACAACAATATGATCAACAGAAAGTGAGAATTTATTTTTTCCAATAAAGCCATATTTAATATGAAGTTATGGACAGCAGAATAAATGACAAGGGAAGAAGTCAGGGTCTTTACTTTACTTTAGGATTCACAAAAATTTTCAAGAGACAGTTCTGCCATGATGTACAATGTAGTCTAAATCCTAACAGGACTCCAGGAGTATAGGCTCTTTCAAAATCTATCTCATCATTATTAGCTTTGTTAATGCTCACCAACCACCCCTCTTCCTAAATTATACACACTCAGAGAACATCATACCCTCTTTGTACCCAAAGGCATTTATAAATTTCTGGGGTTCCCTTGCAAGCCACATTTTCTGTCACAGAATTATCCTCAGTATAAAAAAAAGGGGGGTGCCTTCTTATAGACAGTGCACAGTATGGGACCACAGCTGCTTTTGAAGAATGACATGTTGTGATTTGAGTTTTCCAGAAATATCAAAAAAAAAATGCTTTCTGACCCACATTTGCACCCAAAACTGGAAGAAAATTTCCCTAAGATCTCCAGAGGAAATTTTAACAGGAACATAAATTTGCTTTTAAAGTTAAATATTCTACATGGCAGCATGCTGGCATGTCAAGGTGATTATTAAGTCTCAGAGAGGTGCCAGATTAGGACATAAAAGAGCATATCAGGAAAAATAAAAACATAAACTAACTACTTACCAAATTTAATATAAAAGTATTTTAAACAAAATTATCAAACAGAAGTGGAAAGTATCATGTCAGTCAATGTAAGAATTTTAAATATTATTGAAATAGATTTTTAAGTTAGGCATCTCTTTAAATGAACAGTCATATGTCATTTTCTCCAAGTTATATGAAACTTATTGATCTTATCATTTGCCCAAGGACCAGACTCTGTCATCAGTTTGCTGAAAGGATAATGGAGCACTCCCAAACTGTTATGATAGGTTACATGCAAACTGCGGTCCTCATTTAAACACATAGAATAGCACAAGTGGACAAATTCCAACCTCAGCAATTGTATATTACATGATAAATTAGCAACCTGGTCTACTTTGCTTCACATCAAATTCAATACTATAGTCTTGCTATTTTAATTTGCAATCAAAGCTTGAACATCAGAAGATGTACCTGAGGTACGTTAAAGAGCCCTGTGTAAGCCATCTTCTTCTGCTACAGTGTGAGCACAGAAAGCCAACAATTACCAGCAATTTTATTTTACCACTATAGGACAATACTAGAACAGTTAAAATTGTCACCATGCTAGCAAGTGGGGAAAATATACTTAAAATTACTTTATATGGAAAATTACATTTTTTTGGGGGGGGAGGGAGTTCAGTGAAGGACATATCTTTGTATGGGTAGCTAAAAAAAAAAACCACTCAGTATATTCAAGCCTATTCTATAAAATACTCTCTCCCTATTCATCCAACTCAAAAGCAAGCTACATTCTTAGGTTATAATAGGTCACAACTAAGTATACAGTACCTTGCTTCAGGAATAATTTTGCTTTGTCTGTCAACTGTCAACAAAGCACAAAGAGCTCATGCAACCCAGACATGTACTGTGATGTTAGAGATCTAACAAAATACAAATAATAAGAATACAAGATTTCATGGCTACCTTGCTTTCACTTTACATGAAAAACTGAAACCATTTGCCTCTCCACATTCCATTCGTATCTATTGTATCACAAATCTTTTCATAAAAGACTTTCTTCCCCCATGTGAAGCTGCAAGTGACTTGGGGATGTAATATTCCAACTGTGATGAATGCCCAATTCCGTAACATGGTTATAAATGGAGATATCAAGTTAAGGGATATATGTAGTCATTTCAACAAGGAAAAGGAGGAAAGACTCAAATGGAATGAGATGCTAAAATGGTTACTCTTGTGCTTACATTAATACTTTAGTGATGAAACTGTTAAGAGAAATTGTTTATTATTTCTATCATCATTCCAAGTCATCGCTCTTTAAAAAAAAACCCACCACCTTAGCTTTGTACTTAAAATAACAAACTTTAAAAGCAAGCTCAAGGCTCAGTTTCATCACCATGTGCATAGAGGGGAAAAAGACTAGAAGGAACTACCACAAAAAAACACCAGCATCAGTTATTTTTACAATGTGTCATGTGTGTGTGTGTGTGTGTGTGTGTGTGTGTGTGTGTGTGTGTGTGTGTGTGTGTGTGTTGAATCCACATATTAATTTAAAAATCTGATGGAAGAAATTTTTGGAAATGGCTTTTACTATAACTGAATTACTACCACACCTGAAAAAATATTCTGAGCATCACATGTTTGGTTGTCGCAAAGATGAATTTGCAAAGAATATACTCATGAAGGGGAAAGGACACAAGGAAAAAATGTTTTTCCTACAAATGTCAAAGTTTCAAAAATCAGTCAATTGAATTCACATAAGTAGTTCTTAAACAGAAAATGATAGGGAATGTTTTGGAAGCATTAGAATCATTCACTAAATTAAGCCACTCACTAAAATGCATAGTCTCTTAAGTGATATGATCTGAAAACATTTCTTTAGATAATAAATCATTTTTAAGAGTGGTGTCTTGTTCCCCGTGCCCTCTTCCCTGCCTGGATCCAGTGTGAACACAGAACAACTCAGATGTCCCTAGGCAAGAATCAAATGAAAAAAATCATCAGAATGGCAGGCACAGTTCCTCATAACAGATTTTTTATTTGCTCAAGACCAGCTTAAACTAACTTTAATTTTTTTTTTTGTTTCTGTTGGTTGGTATATATGTATTTGTTAGCATGGTTTAATGCAACATGTATTTGGGTACTGAATAACAAATGTTAAAACTGAATCATCTACGCAGTTGCCTCATAAAAACTGGAATGGAGTTCACACCATCACCAAGCAATGTTTGTTCATTTAACTTTAATTATTTTCTCCTCGAGAATGGTACTAATGAAACTGAATAACTTTCATGGTCTCGAAGGGCCGTTTGAATAGTCTGTAAACAGAACTAAGGGGAGACAAGAGATCTGGCTGAGCTAGGGGGTTGCTAGGTGATGCAGAATGTAAACCCACAAACTTGTTACGGTTTGTTCTGCTTTCATGACACTTTCACACACTTTCAAAAGTTTTGAGAACTGATTTTTCAGGTGGTCATTACAAAAAAGAATCCTTTCCTCCAAATTCACTCTCCACAGATGCTCTACGACATTCAAAAGGAGATGAAATCCTCTGATCTTTGGCTGTAACATGGGAAACTTTGAGTCTTACAGAAATATAGTATTATATACTTTCTTTTTATACACTTTTTATATACCCACAATTTAAGAAGCACATATCAAGGTGGATTCCAGTACTAAATCCTCACGCAACCTTAATTAAAGATTTCTTCATCTGAAAGGGGGGGGGGGATGTGATCACCACTCAGAGATTTGGGGCACAGAAACTCAATAGCCACGGCAAATACCTCAGTACAGATCATCATGCTGACAACCTTTTAGGTTTAACCACTTTCTTCTCTTCCGGCCTGCACCAGGACTGCCTGCCTGTGCGGCTTCCCCTGCCCAGCCCCTCCCCCAGCCTCCTTTTTTAAGTAGCTGATCAGAGATTGTCCAGTAAGAGCACTTTATTAGATCATCAGCCAGAGGGGTTCACAAGTACTGAGAGCAATGGGCTCAAATGCGGCACATCAGTTTTAATAGACCAGGGGCTACTAGTAAACTGCAGATACTGCTGAGAACTTTCCATGCACTGAACTCTTGAAAAAGCACCGTCTCTCCAGCTTAAATGCAGCTGCCTCTTTCAATGCCGCAAATGGGTAAATTTGACAAAAAAGCCACCATTAAGACTACATGAAAGGCTCAAGACAACATCCTTTCAATGCTTTGTACTTCAGTAATCAGATGTACTTACTCACCCCCTCCCCCAAACCCGATCAAGAACTATTTCTGAATGGTAGGAAATAATTCCACTTTGTACATCTTTTAGTTAATCAAGACTTTCTATTCAGCAATTTGACCTTTTGTTCAAAACAGGATTATCAGTTTTTTCGCCAGTTACCAAGGGCGACTCGCATGGTGAACATAATTGCAATAATTTGCAAAACACCATGGCAACCCACATTACAACTAGGTAAATACTGGGCTTTTGTGCTACATTGTTATTTTCAGAGATGCTGAAGTCAAAGAACGAATGACAAATGAACACAAAATTTATATTTGCTTTGTCTCAAAAGAGAAGAAAATTGATAACAAGAATTGGGGGGAAAACGACTACAGCTGTAATTTCTAACTTGATTAATTAGGATGGTAACAGTCCTTAACAGTATATTCAACAAACAGCCCTGACTTCGTCTCTCCACCCACCTCTCTCTATACCACTACCACTATCCCCCCAACCCCAGACAAATTTTTTCAGCTTGGAGAACAAACATCCCCCATTTGCTCTTTTCTTCAACTTAATGGAATCCTTAATTGCAGAATATTGTTCTCCTGCTCTTCACCGCAATGAAAATGAGAGAAAGGAGGAGAGTGCCAAGGGCAGACAGGGAGCTACAGTCATTTGTTTTCCTGCCTCTTTTGGACACCCCAGGCCCAATGATGAGATGGCATTTTCCTGGTATCAGCAGCTGTTTCGTAGCAGACAATAAAGTAAAAACTATTTAGCTTTGCAGAAAAGCCACTTCTATCCTCTTGACAACGCAAGGTAAGTCTACATGCCGAGATAAAGTTTCATAATTTAAATGCCAGAACATAAGATGAGAAAATGATGTTAGTAATAAAGAGCATACATTTTTCTTGTAAAGAAATTATTAACTGTGGTACTGTCCAAAAAAAGCTGTTGAAATGTGTGTGTTTGCTATTTAAGGAAGATGTTCAGCAATATCACCAATGGTTTGAAAACCACTTTATACTCACAGAGCTCCCAATTCACAAAACAATATAAAATATAAACTGACAATGCAGGAATTAATGCAAAAAATCAAAATAGCATTTTCAGTAAATAGTTTTACATATAGCATTATAATCTTTTCACTAATAAATGTGACTGTAAAAGTTAGATCAGAATGTTTTAAAGTCAGAGGTGAGAGGCAGGTTTGATTTTTTTAGGAAAGATACAGTTTTTTATCCCCTAAGAGACACGCATTCTGTTATAATGCCCCACTTTTTTGGAAATTATCAAAACCGACTTTCTCGTGCAAAATGTAGTATTCAAGGACAAGAAAAGGAAAAAAAAAAAAATACACACAGCAAGGGCTTGCAGAAGTTCCACTGCCGAGATCTCGAGAGATAAGCAGCTGCAGATGCATTCTGAACACAGCCCAGCCCGTTTTCCTTCATCTGCTGCCTCCTAATGAGGAGGCACCAAATGAGAATCTCTGAAAAGATCTGCATATTTCCCCTAACTTTTGAAAAATCAAATGAACGGGATACTATAATAGGTCTATTCTTATTTTGTCAGAGCTGAAAATTTCTACATACCTAAGATTTAGCTTGGAGAAATCATAATGTGTAACATTCTTCAGAATATGCCTTGGAAATTAGAAGTACTATGATCTTTTTGAGGAGTAAAAAGCAAAAGGATGGCACATACTACCTCTTTCTCATACGGGGACCACCTTTCCATATTTTGAAAATGTATATTTTACTTTCTTGATTAGTTCCAAATTCATGGTATCTCTATAAAATGCACCCTATACCAATAGTCTAAATATTAAGAGGAAATGTACCCTCTAATGTTAAATAAAGAGGGGTAAACAAGCCTTTTGTAATTTTTGAACAAATAAAATCGATAGATAAACTGGGCTTAAATCTCTGTAACACTTACGTCCTAAATAAAATACTTTATAATCTGTTCAGAATCCCTTCACTTGTAATAATTACCTAGTATACCTGCCTTCTCTTCTCCCCAACCTTTAATGATCGATCTCTACTCCAGTGGTTCTTTCTTTTTTTTTCTTTTGGTCACTGGTTAGGATGTTTCTTGATATCCATTTGTTTAAGACTTATCTAAAAGAAATGGTACCATCTAGCCTCCTATAACATCAATAAATTACTAAAATCCCTAAATCAGGAATGAGAAAAATCTAGCAGGTGGATTGCATTTCTTCTTCAGTTGAGTCCCCATAACCCATATAGGATGGTAGCTTGCATTTAATAGGGAACCCTGCCTAGTATCCCATCCCTAAATTCTTGCTCTTCAATTTGAGACTCTGGCTGCACACTGGAATTCCCAAAGAAGCATTAGCATAGGTGGCTGGGCACCATCTCCAGGGCTTCTGACTGAGGGCTAGGGTGGGGCCTGAGGATCAACATCTTTAACAGGTTTTCAGGCGCTACTGTTGTTGACAGTTTGGAGACTTCACTTTGAAAATCACCAGTGCCATTGGGAATGGGTATTGGGGTTTTCAAAAGTCCCCAAGTGATGCTAATATGCAGACAGGGTTGAGAATCACTGTTCTGCATTACTCGTATTTTCTCTCTGGTGTTTACGGTGATTTTCTGAACAGTTCACTTTATTAACAGAATTATAGTTAGGAATAGTTTCTCTCACGTTCTTCCTCCTTCAATATTTACTTTCCCTTCTCTACATACTGCTTATGTGGCTATTCTAACTCTCTCAAGTTCTCCAGGTAGTGTATGAATTAGCAAAGTCTCAAGTTGGATTTAATGCTACCAATAAAATTGACTGATTCTAAATGGTTTATACCAAATGTGAAGCTTAGTAATAATTTAAAGAAAGCAACAAAGATATACTTTAAATATAACGTAGTCCCTAAAATATGAAATGTATTTCTCCTCTCGGAATAGAAGCATTTAAAGGATTTTTAAAAAAAGAGTGGCCATGAGAAGTGACCACAATTAATGTGTTTTTTGGCAAGTAACACAAAATAATGTATTTAAGGTTATATAAAATATAAAGATGGAAGAGACTTCAGAGCTCTTCCCTAATCATTTACATCTGAGTAAAAGGAAACCCTCCCCCCTCAAAGTCAATTCCTTGTACTGATAAACGGTGTGTGGACTGAACTTTCAGCCCAGTGTTCTTTATTACAGGCTCTACTCGATGGCCAATACATCAGACACTAGAGCTGCATGCAGCTCTTGAGCATTTGTAATGTGACTGCTGTAAACTCATATGTGATGCAAGGGTAAAACTATAGCTTCCTGGTATTTTTAAGTACTCATTATAGACTGAAATATTTTGGATATATTGTGTTCAGTAAAATACAGTATTTTAAGTATACATTAATAATCCCTTGTTAAAAATACAAGTATGGACTGGAGTGTAGCTCAGTGGGTAGAGTACTCTCCTACCACACAATAAGTTCAATAAGTTCAATACCCTGTATTGCATAACTGGGTGTGCATGAAAACCTATTTTTAAAAAAATGAGAAAAATACAAGTATAAGTGTCACATAAATTGTTATGAAGTCTGGTTTTTTTTTCCCATTTAAAGGTGGTACCCTACAAGTGCATATACATCTGCCTAAGAGTTGGCTTGTTTTTGTCTTTTGCTCATTTTTTCCCAGACTAGGTGGTTTATCTTTTTCTCCTTCATTTGAAAGAGTATGAAGGAAATTAGCAACTATTTGGTGTTGCATTGTTTTAAAACTTTATGGCATGTATGTGTGTATACATATATTCAACATAGAAATTCTGTTACTTATGATTTTATGTGTATGGGTATTTTGCTGCATGTATATCTGTGCACCACACATGCCTGGTGCCATGAAGGCCAGAGGAGGGCGTCAGATCCCTTGTAACTAGAGTTACAGTTATGAGGCACCATGTGAATGCTTGGGTCTGTGGAACCTAAGTTCTCTGGAAGAGCAGCCAGTGTTCTTAACCACTAAGACATTTCTCCAGCCAATAGAATTTTTTTTAAATTTACAGTCAAATTTACTAGTGTCTTCCTCTTTTTGGATTTTGAATTTTTTATTGTTTCAAAGTGTTCTCAAGTAAGTAAAGCACAGAGGATTTTTAGAATCATGAAACTACTCCATATGATACTATAATGGTTGATACATGCTACTGTATCAACAAAAAATGTGTAACACCAAGAATGAGATGTAAGGTAAACTATGAACCACAATGTGCCAATGTCCACACACTCACCAATCATAATGGATGTACCACTATAACAGGGGATGCTGTGAAGATATGCATGTGATGAGCAGGAAGTCTAGGAGAAATCTGATGTGATTCTGAAACTGTCCTAAACAGTCATGTTTTGAAAAAGACTTCCCAATTGTAAGGTTAGTATCAATTTTATAGCATCCTTTTCTACCCTGAATAAGGACGAAAAAGAACACATTTTCCAAATGATTGTTATCTACTGGTATGATCCATACCTGTATAAACTATTCAATTTTGGATCCATTTCTGAATTCTTCTATAGCCATTCTGTTTAAATTATTAAGTACTCATTGGAAAAAAAAATAACCACCTAAGCTCCTATGGTAGGATTCATAGGTCATTTTCTTTCTTTTTTAAAAATTTATTCTTCTGTCATACAATCCATCGACCCCCTTTTCCCTTCCCTCCATTCCTTCCATTCCCTCTTCCCCCAAGTTCCATCCCCCTTTTTCCCTTTAGAAAAGAGCAGGCCTCCCAGGGATATCAGCCAAACATGGTACAACAAGATACAATAAGACTAGGCACAAGCCCTCACATTAAGGCTGGACATGTCAACCCAGTAGGAAGAAAAAGGTCCCAAGAGCAGGCAAAGGGGTTAGAGCCACATTCACCTCTACTATTAGGAGTCCTATAAAAACATCAAGCCATCAAACATAACATATATGCAGGGACTCTAGTACAGGCCTATGCAGGCTCTGTGATCATAGTTCATTTTCATTGTCTAAACTTTGCACAAAATTTGCACAAAAATTGCAAGGTTTTAAAAAACTGAGTAATCTTTAATTTTGAATAGTTAAACTTATAAAAGCTACTGATCTGATATTAATTTTATAACTAATATTCTTATATACATTTTGTCTTTTATGATACATTTCACTGGGTTTTCCAAGTTTACAGCAATCTGTATGTAATGCATTTTTCCTTCCCTTTTGAATTTAAAAAATATATTTCTTGTACTTATTATGATGTTCTTATTATGATATTATTAGCTCTTTGACAACTTGATACTCTTGATCGCCATTTCCACAAGGTTGTCCCTCCAGCCAATTTCACAAGAATCCTTAGTTGTGGACTATGAATTAAGCCATAGAGGGATGGATCTCTGCAGCTGACCAAAGGTAATTTGATTAAGATCATTACCGAGCCTGTAAAGATCTTTGACTCAAAGTGCCTAAAATAAACTTTTGCTGCTGAATTCAACTTAAGGATATTAAATGGCTAACTCAATAATAAAATAGTTCATTTCATATTTGGAGACCTGGTCCTCTAAAGAGCTCCTATCCCTAATAGGGGTTGAATATAAATTCAGCTTTGTTAATCAATCACCCCTCTTAGCTCAGTCTGAAAACATAACAAACCAATATGCGATATGGGAGTGGCCTTAGTTTGGGGGATTCAGACTCTTTTTTCACACAGACGAAAGAGTGCTTCAACAGACTATTCTTTCAAAGATTTTTCAAATAGGTGAAGCAAAGAAGTTTTTAGGTTAGTAAAACTACTCTGTATGACACTATAGTGGGATGAATGTATAGAGCAGTGTGCCTTAATGTGCAGTGCCTAGGTCAGAGCACAGAACTGTAAATTTGTTAGAGATGCCAGTTTTACAGCCTTACCCTAGATGTTGAATCAGGCACTCTGGGTGTGGTACCCAGAAAGCTGTTTATGAAGTTTTTCAAAGTTTGTCTGTGATGAGTAAGCCTGTACTTATATAAACAAGGCTCAGTAAGCATAAGTTATCAAGCTCCATGGAACACTCTACCAAACTGTGAAGCACAGAAAGGAAAAGGGCTTTAATGACAGGTAAGTGTTATATTAAGCACATAAATAAATATAAATAATCAATAAACTCAGCTGCTATATCTTAACATAGTGTTCAATACACTACAACGCTCGAAACTCATAATTGCCGAGCCTTATAATTTCTAAGTTGGAAGAAGTGTAAATCTTCCATTTTAGGATGTTTTCATATGTAAGTGAAACAAATTCAAAGAAAAAAATATTTGCTTTACCTCTCCCGATGTCTTGACCTTGCTTAGAATGTTGTAACTAGACTCTGAATCTACTTCACAGTTTACCTGGAGCAAGGCTGGCATGCTTTGGTTAGATGCTGAGATGGTTTTAGATATGACAGTTCATTTACTAACCCATTGTCCACTTTTGATTTGACTCGAAGCTTAGGAAATGCTTATTGAATAAGATTCTCTTAGCTTCTCATCTGATGTTTTATATAATAAAACTAAAGAATTTGACTTTATTCTCTAAGTACTATCACTGAGTGTTCCTCCAGCAAATCAGAAAATGGGACTGGAGGAGGCCACTAATTTCCTAAGAACAGATTAGTCTCTACCTAATCAACCATTCTTCCCAAGGAACACTCTCAGAAGGCCTTGTATATTAGAAGCCAGCAGAGAGATTTACATTTCCCCATGCTGGACTTCAAGCTATCAAGGAAGGAATGCCACTTATAACAAGATGGATTTTATTAATTCTTTGGGGATGACTAAGATACTATATTAACTGGCCACAAATCTGACACAAACACAGAAAAGCTCTATGCTTCAAGGTAGCCAAATAGCCTAGTTATTTTACCCATCAGTATGAAATGATTCCTTCTCTGTCTCCCTCTTCCTCTCCCCACTCTCTCATTTTTTGGAGACAGGGCTTCTGTGTGTAGCCCTGGCTGTGCTGGACCTCACTCTATAGACCAGGCTGGCCTCGAACTCAGAGATCTACCTGCCTCTGCCTCCTGAGTGCTGGAATTAAAGTGGTACGCCACCACTGCCCAGCTATCAGTGGTTCTCTTAGCAGAAAATATTTGTCCTTAAGTTCACATAAGTTATAGTGGCTGTCCATACCAAGAATAGAATCACCAAATTTGTATATTTAAATTGTTTTTTTAAAAGTAATCCCTCTACAGCTGGAAAGATAGCTTAGCAATCAAGAGTACTGGCTGCTCTTCCAGAAAATTCAGGTTTGATTCCCAGAACCCACATGGCAGCACACAACAATCTGTAACTTCAGTTCTAGGGTATTTGATGCCCCTTTTTGGCCTCCATAGGTTAAAAAAAAATTAAAAAACAACTTAAGTGATCCTCCTCAGAAAGTTTTACTAACATATCTACATGAATTTCTTTCTCCAAATGAATGCCAACCAAGACAAAACAATATTCTGGGTCTATATTAAAATACAACTTCAACTGTTGCATTTGGGCGAGGAGTCATTTTATCTTTGAGACTTGGAGTGCTGGTCAGGCCACGGTGAGGCACCACCTTAATCCCAGCACTTGGGATGCAGAGGCAGGCAGATCTCTGTGAGTTCAAGGCCAGCCTGATCTACAGAGTGAGTTCCAGGACAGCCAGAGTTACAACAGAGGAGCCCTGTCTCAAAAATCAAAATATAAAAAAGAGACTTGGAGTGCAAAAAGTTGGACATGACTCCAAGAGGAAGAGATTCAGACATACCAGCATAAAAGAGGGAAAAAGGTTGAAGATGGAAAGAAACAGAAAGGAAGTCATCAGCCACTTAGACCCTGTTGGGCTCATTGAGCTTTGAGCTTCTATGGCCTAAGAGAGTGTCTAAGACACTGCAAGGGCTGGAGAAATCTGGTTTATTTTTCCTTTTAATTTTAAATGAATAGAATTAAGCTCTGTGATATTAAGAGTAATCCAGATGGCTGAGCCTCCAACTTCCTTCAGGCTATGGGGGCAAGAGCTCCAAAGCCATCAGTGCCTCCATTCACTATGCCTAACCCTCCTTGGAGGAGTCAAGTAAAACAGGAGCAGCACAAGAGAAAGGCAGAGGAAGGACCAGTTTCTGGTGCTCCCCTCACCTTATTGCATCAGTACTCCTGTGTTTTGGGCAAAGTCTTCACTCTGTAAGTCTCTAGGTATATTCCCATAAATATTGAGTCCTGATTCTTTTATGGTATAATTATGAGCACACCATGCAAGACCACTATTGAATATTTAGCTGGGCAGTTGTAGTGCACGCCCTTAATCCCAGCACTTGGAAAATAGAGACAGGCGGGTCTCTGTGAGTTCGAGGCCAACCTAGTCTACAGAGTGAGTTCCAGGACAGCCTGAGTTACAACAGAGAAACCCTGTCTCAAATAAACCAACCTATATGATCTGCTGGATGATGAAAGGTAAAGGCTTAAGTAGTATTATATTTTTAGACAGATGACACTAAAAGTTGCTTGTTTTTAAATCCCTATCATTCTGTTTCCTGTGGGTTACTAGGCTTCCTAATAGAAACATAGAACTCATACCATTACTCTTTTGCCTCTTCTCAGAGATTCTTAAAGTTTATGGCTTTGGGAAATAATGTCATATCTCAAGTTTCAAATCCTGGAATGATGTTCTTAGTTTCACTGTAAAATGACATAAGATTCTCAATACTGGAGCAGTTTATGAAGTACTTTTGAGGTTAAGTTCTGTCTGAAAGCTCCAGAACAATAAATCTAGCCACCTTATCCATGCTGACAGTGGGATGAAAGTACAAGAACACACTTTTCTACTGAACAACCAAGAGAAGTCTTCTCATTTGCCCATTAAGAGAAGCTTGGAATTATTTAACCTTTCCCCTAACACGAACAACATTAAAAACACTTCACTTATGAACTTAGCAAACAAAAAGTAAGCTTCAACTGGAAATGCCACAGAGAACTGCCATTATGCTCATAATTCAACTTTGTGTTATTCAATGCAACCTAAGGGGTAGCTTTTGTATAGTACAAAATATGAACTACACGTTTCTGAAAGGTCATGGAAACACTAGGAGACAAGAAAGTGAATTAGTGAAAAATGAATTCAGTGCAGATTTTTACATTAGAAGTCAAAGTTAATACAATTTCTTACTAACAAGGCACCATCGATCGGTAGAAATGAAAAGCTGTAACATTAAAATAACTTGCTATGTCTTTCATGCAACTGCTTAGATTTTTCCCTTCACAAGGCAGATAAAAGGTTCCCTTTTCCCTGTGTTTATAATTTGTTGTTTGCCTTAAAGAAGTAATTTCTAGAAAATGTACTTTCCTTGTTAATAAAAACCCCAGTGATCAACACCAAAAAAGTGAAATCTAAGAGAGTTGAAAAAGATTTAACTTGATATTAAATCAGATTTTTTTACCATTAAAACAACTTTCAAGTTCCCTAGAAATGTTGAAGTAAACACTTCTTTAAAAACGAACCTGTATGTGTATTTTTGATAAAAATCAAATACCATACATTGTAAAGATTTTGTGTATTTAAAAAAACAGAGAAAGTCATTTCAAACAGAAAACTGGCATAGTCTTTCTGAAGAACACATTAAAGCTCAAGACTAAGGAGAAGCAAAAGGAAGATCAAGTTCTTACACTCATGTGAACTAGGCAGGGAGCATGGGGCAAATCAGACTAGAACTCTGACTGTATCTCCAGGTCAGGAGATACATAGTCAAAGACTATCCTAAGTTAACTCTTCACGAAATAAATACAATTAAAACCCACTATAATTAATACAAAATAGAAAGGTCTCCTGTACCTATTAAAAATATCCACTAACTTGAAAATGAGGAAGTAGTAGTCATTTTATTATTTAAGTCTACTGAAATATTAAAAATACTAAGCTTTCAATGATGTATGATAAACCTGAGTAAAAATATTTAACTGTTCAAAATTACTAAGCTACTTGTACAAATTTCAGAAACAAAATCGAGTTTTACTAAGATTGATACTATATAAACTATGAAAACAATTATTAAATTAACTGCTCAAAGTGTTTTTCTTTTAGTTTCCTTCATATTCAAATCATTAGCTAACAATCTATATTAACACTTCAAATCAGACAAAAATTATTTTTTTCACTGAAGTAGCATATCTGAAAAAATCTATTTTACCAAGTCTACTTTAAAATAACTTAAGAAATAAGAAGCATAAAGAAAAAAATCTTAATATGCAGTTTGGTAAAGTTCAAGTCAGTCTTTGAACAACACGTTTATCTATCCAGTAAAGCTTGTGTTAATGCGATGTAAGAGTTTGGCAAATTCAACTTAAATGGAGCATAAAAGTGCTTTTGCTTGAAAGTGAGATCATTTTTAAAAATTCAAAGCATGATCACTTTTTCTTTTTTCATAGGAACAATCTGATACAAGCAGCAAAGCTTAAATAAACTAGAAACATTTCAAATGATCCATAAAAGATTAATAAGCACCACAGGAAGTCCTATAGGCTCAAAGTATACATTTTTCACCCCCCTCCCAATGGGCATGATATGAAATTCTAAACAGAAGTCAAGTCTCAGAGTCTGAATGTTAAAGGGCTGTTATGTTGGGGTGAGAGGTCGTAACTAAGGACTCTCTAATTTGAAATGGATCAAATTCCAGTGACACTCGGATAGAATCATGCAAACTTAGACATTCAATTAAAAAGGTCTTCTTGCTGATGGTAATAGTCAGTGGTCAGAGCAAAACTAAGGCAAAAGGAGTAATGGCAAGCTACAGGCCACTAATATAACAAGAACAAAATGACAGCTATTATTTTGGCAGAGATAATCTATGCTGAAACACAAAACACAAATGCACACAATTTCTTTCAATACAATTTTCTTGTCTCCCCACTGACTTCTGTGATTACCACAGAAAGCAGGGTTCTAAACACATTTCTCAATTGAATCCTCAATCAATAAAAGTAAAAAATTCAGATGGACAATACAGAAAATGCATTATTGCATTAGTAACTGTTTGCAAAATAGTCTGAGCTTATCAATATGCAGAAAAGTTGGTAAGAAGAAACCTCGGATACCCAAAAATGGATCATATTTTTGTCTTTCCATACCTCAGTAACATTGTCTGTGGCCATCAAATTGAAATTCTTTTCATTCTTAGGTTAGGCAATCTTCCATCTTTATAATTATTATTTCTTTGAGAATAAAAACATCCTATAAAATTCACTGTTTTAATGTAACATATAAACAATAACTATTTTCTATATATAAGATACAATGCTAGCTTTTCCTTACCTATAGACAAAATAACAACTCAGCACTAGATTCCAAAGTGAAGTCAGTAAGAACATGGTTTTTTAGGGAGCACTTAGTTTTATTCCTCAAGTAAGCACTCAGAGTGAAGGGTAAATACTCCTTAAATTTCATATACAACTCTATAATATACATTATTCTGAAACTGGCATTTTATTAGTTTGCTGACAGCAACACAGATTATTCTTTTTTCTTAATCTGAGAGAGGGTTTCCTCCAGCTATCCTGAAACTCACTTTGTAGATCAGGCTGGCCATGAACTCACAGAAATCCACCTGCCTCTGCTCCTGAGTGCTGGGACCAGTGTGTGCCACCACTGCCTGGCTAGAAGTATTTTCTTTTCTTTTTTTTTTCCTTTTCATTTGTTTTGGGGGGTATAGATTATTCTTACTACTACAACAATTAGATGTACTTTGTTAAAATGAAATGTAAATATCAATCAAAGTGACATTTATCAATGTCAATGAACCGCATTTATCAATGAACAACAGGATCAGTAAGAGAAAAAATATTTAAACAGACAAAAATGAATTTGTTTCAAGCACAGCCTTAAAGTTCTAGCCCTCTCTGGGAATATGGAGGGCCCTTATCAAGGCTTTGGTTATTTAATTGCTAATTCACAGCACCTATAGCAAATGACTAAAAGAAAAGAAGCTGAATCAATTCAGACATCTACAGTCACAAATTCAATTATTGAATACCTGTTTTGTCCTTTGAATTTTCTAAAACTGGATAGACCATGATGCATGTCACTTCTTGTATGTGCAATAAGTTTTTTGAAAGCATATATGAGCACTGGCTCTGAATCAGAAAGGACCCAAATTACATTCCAGCTCTACAAATTATCCTTCTAACATCCACTGAGTTTCTTCCTGTAAGTTTCAAATTCTTTATTTAATAAGACACAAAACACCTGCCAGCACCCTAGGGGTACCATAAGAGTTAAACAATACTGTGTATATAAAAGTGTTTAATAAAGTATTTGAATGAGGGCTTAAAAATACTCATTCTTCTTTCTCTTGCTCTCTAGAAATCTATAATGTTATAGAGAATAAAATGATTTGCCAAATAAACAAAACACTTTGATAGACTATATTAAAGAAATGGAGGAAAACTTTATATATTCAAACTTCTTCAGGAAACGAAATAACTTTCCATGACTACGATTCTATAAAAAGCTTCCTAGAAGTTAGATAGCCTTGAGTCATTCAATATCTCTCCTTCCCCCCCACCTCCCTCCTCCTTTCCTTCATTCTTTTTTCTCTTTTGAGACTGAATCACATTCACATTGTAGTCCAGATTAGCCCAGAATTTACTATGTGGCCCAGTATGGCCTCAAAATCATGTCAACCTTCCTGTATCAAGCCTTTCTGAACATGGTGTTATAGATGTGGGCCACCATATAAATGGGAAGGCCTTGGGTCTTTAATGGTGAGGCTAATTTAAAGAAAGATGGCAAGCACACAAGGACAATTCTGGCAATCAAAAGAAAACAAGATCTGATAAAAGGAACAATTATTTGATATTGTTGCAGAGGAGAGTGTGTGGGGAGAATAGACAGATAAGATAATGTCTCAAAGCCATAGTAAAGACTTTTGCTACAGTTCTACATAGATTTAACTAAACTACCTCAGCTCTCACAAAGATACACAAAGTTTGTGTCATATTCTCAAAGTGTATAGCAAATAAGATAGCATGCTACCTACAAATCTAAGGTAAAAAAAAATCTAAATCAGTTTACTTTATATGCAGCATAATCTAACCCACAAAGGACAACTGTAACTAAAACACAGGGCCCCAGAAAAAATTAGTCTGTGCTACTTATAAACCTTTGCTAAAAAACACATAAAGGAAGGAGAATATAAAAATATAACACTGAACACAGGTGTGCAGCAGGAATTGGGGCCTAGAACAGGGACAGTGTGTTTAGATTAGCCATAAATGAAAACTTCTGAATGTGGAAGGAGAGAAGACAGCCCAGCAAGAGATTACAACAGTACCATTAATGCAAAATATTCAAAGATTTTTCAAAGCACACTGGCAGCAAGATAGATTTCTCTAGATACAGTGTTTTCGCATGGGTGACCTGCAGATGACATGCTAGTTCTACAATTTATGACTTTTGGATTAAAGCTGGGAAGGGGGGATGCCCTTCCAGACACAGAGAGCCCTTAATGATAGCACAGCTACAAACTGCACAGTGATCAAGAGTTACTGAACTAAGAAAAACCTCAGCAAGTACTCCCTCAATTATTTTGGCCCTTGGACTTTTCGATGGGAAAGTATTCATTGATATTATTCTTTTTCCAACATTCATTTTATAGAGTATCAAGACAGAAGCAAATGTTGACTTACTATGGTAAATAGAGGGGGGAGTCTGCTTTGATTTCCTTCCCTTTATCACCACCTTGGTTTTGTGTTTTAGAATGCCAACTAGGTTTTTGAAAAGACAGTGGAGAAGTGGTGGGGGGGGCATGCTCTTCCCTTCACTGGAGACAAAAGATAGCAGCTATTTCATTCTTCTGTGTGAGTATGTTACCTCCCTTAATTCTCTCACCATCACATTAAGCTGTGATTTTCAATAGAGGTCTGAAAAATGTATTACATTTTACCTGCTATTTTGAAAAGAATTAGTAAGCAATTAGAGGGAAAGGATGAAAGTAGGGCAAAACTGTTTCTGTTTTTTCAGACCAGCTAACATTTTGAGAGTTTAAAATGACTAGACAGGCAAACTGTTAGGTATTCGGAAGGAAAATGTGAATGTTTTCCCAAAGGCATTATTAACAATTAATAATCATTACACTGGTGCCTTGTTTACCTGACCTTGTGTAAATTCAGCAGCCGGGTAATTAGACCCAGATTTTGCACATTTGTATATTTCCATGCATAGATTTGACTCATTCATTCATCCATTAAAATTTGCTTGACAGACGTAGATGAATAATCAAGCTACAATTTGTATTTACTGGATTATAGAAAATTGCCCAAACTGTTAAGTTCAAGGAAAGCGCATTCTTGCCTCTCTCTTATGACTGATGTAAAAGCAATTACATATCAGAGGATTGCCCCAAAGCTCTCAGAAGTGGCACTGCTTTTGCAATCTGGGGTTTTTATCAGAATTTTCTTTTTTCCCCCCTGAATGTAGAGACTGTTTAAAGATTAACTCTAACAGAGGGACGGAAATAGCCCTGTGCACATGTAAGTTTCTCATTTAACTCACTTCGCTGTTGTTTTATAGTAAAAGTTCTGACAACATTCAGAATGAGCAACAATGCAAGCTTATCCTGCAAAGGCAGTACAAGGTTTTGAAGAGGAGAAAAGAAGGCAGCGTTTGGAGAGTTTCATGACACTCTTAGCCCCACTCTCCCTAGAAAAGAAGCAACAAGACCTTCCTAACTTGATCAATAAGAAACGAAGATAATGTATGATTCTATCATTAATGTACTTTTATTTAAAGGAAAACAAATTTCAGGGCTAATGTTCTGAAAAAAATTCTCATGTTCAGTACTAGCCAAACATGTTGTCATTTTACTCTACTATATTGATTTGCTTTCGCAGTCACTAACCGAACCATCACTAAAAGGTAGAGTACTTCTTTTAAACAACAGTAGATACAACAAATCTTTCTCTTCAAACTGCTTATTTTGATTGTCTACTTTAAAAGAAATTAATGATTATTTACTTCTAAAAATGTATATAGCCACATTATCTGATGTTTTAAAGCTCTTAGGTCATAATATGTGTGTGTGTGTGTGTGTGTGTGTGTGTGAATAAGTTTTATATAGTATACAAAGTATTCCTAGGGGGATTTAGCTCCACAATTTGAATAAAAAATGCTTAGAACCATTTTACAAATGTAATAACATTTATGAAATTCTTCTTCAGATAGGCAACAATTAGATAAAATAGGTGCTGTATACAGAAGCTCAACAAGCAGAAAGTGCCTTCAAACTTTCAAAACATGCACCTAGTTGACTTTTAACATTAACAAACTCTAACTATGTTTTTAGGGTTTTTAAAAAAATATTCCAACTATTCTTGCTATAAAACAAAATGTCAAGTCATAATGGAGATAAGACATCAACAACTGTGAGAACAGCCTGAAATCATCTGGTAGATTATTGAAGAACCAAATTAACCACTGGTTTTCGAAATGAATTGCTCTTTACAGTCCTTGTGCTTGCAAATACAGAAACAAAAATTCAGATGCTTTTAGTGAATGCAACGCCATATAAAACCGAGTGTCTGCTGAGTCAGTGACACTGAGTTTCTTGGCACTTTAACAAGCATTTCAGGGGTCTCATGTTAAGAAGACATGGTCTTGGCAATTCACTATGATAAAACAACTTTGATCTTAAAATCAAACACAAAAGTTATGTCAACAGAAACTCAATGGACAGAGGTGGTGGTGGTAAAGTGTTACAGAATTTTGAAAGGAAAGATAGCTGGCAAAAGAGGCAGAGGCCACTCAAAGCTTTCCCCAGTGTGTGCCTTAGACAGTTTCTTATCTGTCTGCTAGTCTTCTGTTTGCTAGTCTTTTAAAAGAGGTCATATCCTACACATTGTACTTCACTCTACCTGATAAAGGAAGACAGTAGCAAAAAAGTACAGCTGCTCTACCAACAACAGTGATGGTCCAATAAAAAAAAAGTCACCTAAACTCATGTCCTTTGTTCTAGCATTCCTGTAGTTGCTTCTACTGACAACTTCAAAACAGAAATGAGACTGCACCACTATTGCTCCAACACATTTAATATGATAAATGGGAAAACAGCCATTTTTTAAAGCCGTATGGTGAACACAGATTCCATGAGATCATGGCAGCACAATTTTTATAGGGAGCCCTTAGCTGTTGAACTACAACTTCTGCTAGTCCATTAGGTACATAATAATTACAAGTTATGTTTGCAAGGAGAAGAGATTCTAACTGCTAAGAAGAGTGGATGAGATAAACTGACCTAAGGACTCTTCTGTAAGTCTGGATTTCACATTCTATCATAAGCCACTTTCATACTTACACTGATTTCTCTTACCCTTTTGCCATTTCCAGTGAGTATGTGATCAATTAACATAACAATTCTGATGAGAAGAAAAGCTAAGCAGGTCTCCTCACTCTTCTTTCTGGAAGAGTACATTTTGTGCAAGCCGGCTTGCGCACCCCAAAAGACAAATATGCATACAGCTGTTCTACCAACTATAGTGATTCTACAATAAAAAGTCATGTAAACTTATGCTCTTTGTTCTAGCATTCGTGTAGTTGCTTCTATTGACAACTTTAAAACAGAAACGATGCTCTACACCACTATTGCTCCAACATATATGGTAAATGGGAAAACAGCCATTTTTTGAAGGCATACAGATAGCATGATGCTAAGGCTTTCTCAAAACATTCTGGTTACTTAGATGTAATTCTAACAGAAAAAGATATAGCTGTCAGTTAAGAGAAACTATGTAAATAGAACTCTGGAAAACCTTTGCTGTTAAGAAGCCAGATTCCAAGTCAATGCTCAGGGAACACAAAGAATGCTATTAAATGAAAGGAAAGATCAGTATTTCTTCCAAGTAGCAAGCAAGACACACAAATTAAAAATCGAACGTGAAAATAAAACATTCACTGTATGCGTGTAACAGAAAAGTGAGTTTAACTTACTATAGTCTCCTGAAGTGTCTGATATTGAGATAGCAAGGGAGATTAAAGATGACATCCTAGGAACCACTTTCCATTGGCTATAAAGTCACTAATTAGAATTATCTCCCCCACTGAATATAAATGCTTCATCTATAGATTTTTCTGAAAGTTCCAA
The DNA here is from genome assembly GCA_026225945.1 of Cricetomys ansorgei. Lineage (NCBI taxonomy): Eukaryota > Metazoa > Chordata > Mammalia > Rodentia > Nesomyidae > Cricetomys > Cricetomys ansorgei. Next base: position 773,005 of record JAMJFZ010003399.1, read on the forward strand.
AAATTACTCCTTTGCTCAAGTATGTAAGTCCTGTGTCTGCCATGTCTCTGGTACTATGCTTTTCACAGGTAATATGAAGCTAAACACAACACTACATGGTGTAGTTCTGCCCGTGAGAAAAAGAGACAATAACCTGGTAGTACGAGCCATCACAGACCTGTGTGCAATGGCTTAGGAGAGTGCATAGGAGGTAATAAGACATTTTGCCTGAGCTTACTGAGGAAAGCTTTCCAGAGATGAGCCACTAAAGGTGGAAATAGGATTTTACCAAGTAGGCACTGCTGTGGTGTGGCTGTGGTTTTAGGCAAAGAAGATACAAGTGAAGCTGCAGCAGAGCATGTGTAATTTTTAAGAAACAAGCTCTCTGGTATAGAGGGAATGGTGAAGACGGAGAGGGTAGAGAGGCTGGCTCAGGGTCTAATGTAATGCTATAGAATTTAAATTTTAGTATGTAAGAGATAAGCAACTACCGGTGGATTTAAAAGCTTGATATGGTGGGTGGTGGGAGCACACGCCTTTAAAACCAACACTTGGGAGGCAGAGGCAGGTGGACCTTTGTGAGTTCGAGGCCAGCCTGGTCTACAGAGTGAGTTCCAGAACAGCCAGAGTTATAAAAGAGAAACCTTGTCTCGAAAAAAACAAAACAAAAAAGCTGGACATGGTAAAAGAAATGGACTGATAGGAAGGCAGACCAAGTGAATGAGGTAAACTGAAGACTGAGAGGCCATGAGTTGAATTAAAGCACTGGAAATTGAGGGAAAGGAAATATGTAAGAGAACCATAAAATAATATAAACTCATAACACCCAATGTGGGATCTGTTATCCCAAATTAGAAAATATTGGATGGTATAAATATGTATATCTTACAAAAATCTTATAATTAAGAAAAGCATAAAATACTCTGAAAAACAGCATTTTAATATGTACATGTATTGTGCAATATACAATGATTGTGAACATAATGAAATACCCTCATCTTAAAATCATTTTTCTCTTGTTTAAAGATAGGCACAGTAGGAAACAATAACAACAACATTTAGGCAGGAGGATCCAGACAGCCTTTCACAATCCTGTCAGCCCCCAGAGATGGATTTATAAGATTTTCAAAGTTCTCCTAGGAACCCTGAAGGAAAGCAAAACATTTCAAAAGATAGAAAGTCATATATTTTCATTCAAGTTCCTATATACTGAAGAAGCTTCAAAGCCCTATTACTGTTATGTGATTCCTAAGAGAACACCGAAAAATACAAAATTCAGTCTTTAAACTGCCCCATTTTAATTTTGGGGCCCTGCTTAGGGAGTGCTAGGCCTGTGTAAAATAAGGTATTTCCTACAGATCATAAACTGAAGCTAGATAAAAAAAAGATTATTGTGTATCATTCACAAAGCTGGGAAGGTGGTGACAGGATTGCAGATCTTAGAACCACTTTAAGAGGTTGAAAAACACCTTAACTCTTGGGTATATGCACAATCTGATCATATTGACATTATTAGATAGTTCTTTTTGAAGAAATACAGGGAACATGACATTTCTATATACAAATACTCCTCAATTAGATTTATAAACCGTACAACACAAAAGAGACAAGGTTGAGCAATGCTAATTACCTGTCGTTTGTCAAGTATCAGCAATACACGAGAATACTTAATAAGGATGGTATATTCCCATTAAAAATGTGTGACTGTGAAAAAGACGTAATGGAATTTGCTCTCATATAATTATTTCTGGACACAAAAGAATTAATTTTAGAAATTCTCTTCTCTTTTAAAAGTATATAGTTAACTTGTTGTAAGTATGAAAACAAATGTATCTTTTATTTTAATATTCTCATACATAACCCATGGAAATTACATTTCGGGGAGAGGAAAGAAGGGGGGAGCTGGGAGGAATGGAAGGAGGGAAGGATGGTGGTCAGGATTATTATATGAGAGAAAAAATATAAAAAAATTTAATGGTTGTTTTACATATTAGAATTCCTCAATATGCATTCTTTAGTAGGGTTCAGTAATCACATGGAAAAAATACTAGAGCAGATAAATATATAATTTTATTTCTTCATACCAGGGAATATAATTGAAAACACCATTTAAAGCATAATAATCTCCTACTGAAATTACTACTTAAGTATCAATCCAGCAAAACAAATACAAGACTTATGGACTGAAAACCACAAAATGCTAACTAAAGAGCTCAAAGAAGGTTAACTACTTGAAGAGACAGTGCTCACAGACTGAAAGCCTCAACATAAATATAATGTTAATTCTTTCTCAAATAACATGGACTTCAATAACAACAAATACAATCATCACCATCTTTTGGTGACAAAGATAGGTTCGTTGAAAAACTTTCACAGAAATGCAAAAGGACTAGAATATCTAAATCAGCTTTGAAAAGAATAAGTCAGATTATTCATGCTACTTGTAAAGTCACAGTAAACAAGTGTGGTATTGGCAAATGGATAAACACAGAGATGGGTGAAAGATGAAAAAAGGTTTAGAAATAGTCCCATGCAAGTTTGCAAAAAAGATTATTGATAAGGACACCTTCCTCAATGGAGGAAGGACAATTTTACAAGTAAGCAGTTGGTCATACATAAGCCATAGGAATAAAAATGAACTGTGTCCTAAGCCTCATACGAAAAATAACTCAAGACAAATGTTGTAGCTAGATTAAAAAAAAAAAAAATCCTTAACTTCAAAGTACAGTGTAGAAAACAAAAATACCAATTTAATGGATCTGACCATAATTTAAAAGTTTTGTTCTGTGAAAGATTCTCTTAAGCTAACAAGACTAATAGTGCCAGTGATATGGCTCATCAGGTAAAGCACTTGCTGACCAACCAAGCAAGTGTAGCCTTGAATCAGATTCCCAGAACCCATGTAAAGGTAAAAGAGAGAACCTATTCCTGGAAGTTGTTTTGTGACCTCCACACATGGCATGTATATCTATCTGTATGATAAAAATGATTTAAAATTTAGTTCTTGAGACAGGGCTTCACTGTGTATCTCTGGCTGTCCTGAAACTCACTATATATAGTTCAAATAAACAAAAATACCAAGTACCAACAAGGATGCTAGGTAAATGAAACCTTTATGTAGTGCTAATAGGAATGTAAAATGATAACCCATTCTGAAAAATAGTTTGATAATTCTTAAAAATTTCAAACATACAATTACTCTAGGGGCACCAATACTGTTCCTAAATACTTATTCTAGAGAAATGAAAACATGTTCATACAAAGTCTGTATATAAATGTTTACAGAGCCTGATTCCATAATTGCCTCCAACTGAAAACAACAGAAATCATCCTTAAAATGGGTCAAACAAATATACACGCACAAAATGGAGTGATATTCAGCAATAAAAGGAATGGTGTCTGTGACAAGGCTGCATACTCTATGGATCTATTTGACAGTCCTAAAAAGACAAATCTGCAGTGATAAGAAAAAATTTAGGAGTGGAAAAAATAAAGAGATGATACTGTTTTGTGATGAACTGTTTAATTTGATTAACGGTGGTAGGTATACACATCTATCTATATATTTGCTAGAATTTGTAAACCAAAACAGAAAAATTCTCATTCTCTACTGGGACTACTGTTAGTAGTTACATGATTTTATCCATTTGTCAACACACAATATAATATGCTACAGTGAATTTTACAATGAAATTTGCTACAGTAAAGTGTATTATACTGTAAACATTAGCATATATATTAAAAATATGAGCAAATCCCCTTTAAAAACATATTTATTATAGCACTAACACAAATATAAAGATGAAAATTAAAATAACCCACATTCTTACCAGTAAAGACAATCACTACTAATATTCTGATGTTTTTCTAATTATATTTTCAGACAAATGTCCATAAGTACACAGTATTTTCATCACGTAGTTGAACCATCCCATATACAATAATTTATTTTCCCCCTTAACATTTTCCTGTGTTTCTAATCTCACAAAATATTGTTTCAGGTGGCTGCATAGTATATTATTCTGTTGATATGCCATAATCTATTTAGCAATAATTTGTTCTGAAATATGTATGCCTCATGTAGTGCTAAGAGTTATGGGTATGCACATGACTATGTGAGATATATAAGTCACATCCAATTTTCACTACTATAAGCATTGCTCATCGATATATTCTTACATATAAATTTTATTTTTCTCCTTTTTAAAATTTACTGTGTCTGGGGTGGAGTATGTATATGTCTATGTATGAAGACATGCTCCCATGCATGCATGGAGACTGGAAGAGGAGATTAGGTGTCTTGTTCTATCACTTCTTTCATTATTTCTTTGAGACAGGGTCTCTCACTAAGCCTGGAGCTAAGCTGGGCAGCAAGTGAGTCTTAGTGATCTTCCTATTTCTATCTCATGTAGTGACAAGAGTTATGGGTATATACATGACCATGTGTGACTTTTTATACTGGTTATAGAAATTTGAATTCAGGCACTTATGCTTGCAAACCCAGAGAACCTTATCCACAGTCCCAACAAGTACATTTCTTTAGAACAAATTGGTACAACTGAAAGTGAAGCTCCTAGAATTGACAACTAAAAAGTTCTAACTCCTTCCTGAATATTGGGTCTTTCTGCATTATGTTTGCATTTGTATTGATGATACAAAATCAATGATGTGCACAACAAAATGTTCGTTACATGGGCACCAATAAAGGCAGTGGCTACAACTTATACTGTTAGCTTCTGTATTCTTTATCACCACAGACTCACAATACTTAATACATAAGTAAGCCAGGTTTGCTTAGCAATACCATATATTCAGAGAGCAGACTCTTACTATAAAGGTCAACTTTACGTATACAACCTTTTATTATCATGTACAAATGATACTGTAGTTGTTTCCAGGAAAAGTACTTATACAACTGTCTGGGTTGGCAACTGAGCTAACTGCTCTGTACAGACAAATCCATTTTTACCTGAAAGAGTAACTGATAGACAAACTATGATTATTCAGACCTAAGTATCCTAGCAGACACTTCCTCAAAAATGAACCAACTGAGCCTGTCACTTCCAAGAAAAATCAACTGACAGCATTTGTTACCAATGATAAAATCCTCGTTTTCAATGCATTTTCATTGAAATATTTAGATCTACCACCTTAAGTTCAATAGTATCCCAATATTTAAAGGCTTTTATGATGAGGCTGGCTAAAAATATGATTTGCAAAAACTGCATTATAAGATGTGCCAACATTTGGAAAACAAATCAGCCACTTAACCAGTATTTTCTAAATATCCATTCCATGTTACAAAATCATGCATAGATAAATGATTCATTCAAGGCTCAAAACAGAGCAATGGACTTAAATTTACTATAACACAAAAGGATCAAGGACATGATTTCATGTCCAATATTGTAAACAACTTTTAAGAAACTACTTTGAGAGAGGGGCTAGCTCAGTCAGTAAACTTCTGTGTAAGCAGAAGTACCCAAGTTTGATCCTCAGCATCTATGTTAAAAAGCTGAGCAGAGTGGCATGTGCCTGCAATCCCAGCAGTGGGAAAGGGAACAAAGAACGATCCCTGGGGCTTGTTGGCCAGCCAGACCAGCTGCATCAGTGAGCTCCAGGTTCACTGGGAGACTGTCTCAAGCAAATAAGGTAAAGAAACTAATGAAGAATACATCCAACAGCAACCTCTGACCTACACACACATTGGCACACATGAGCAAATACACCCACATACATTAAGTGTACATATCTGTATGAATACATACACATTAAAAAAAACTACTTTGATAATACTTTGGTATTGGGACAAAATAAAAATAAAAATAAATGTGACGCACGCAAAAAAGCTAGTGCTAAGAAGACATGCTGATTCTTTCCCCAACTACATTACTGTGTGAAACAAAATTTTCTTTACAAACCAAAAAAGCAAATTACAATAGATACGATGCAGGAAAAAAATATGAGAATTCAGCTATCTTCTAAGACAGGTTTAGAAAGAAATTTAAAAATATATATAAAACAATACCACTGTCTTGACTAAATTATTTTCTTCTGGAATATGAGGTGATTTTTTTTTTCATAAAATGGGCTCACTATATAGCACTCGCTGGTCTGGAACTTACTATATAGATACCAGACTTGGCTTAATCTCAAGAGATATACCTGCCTCTGCCTCCCAAATTTTAGGATTAAAGGCATATGCCACCAAAACTCAGCACTTAAAATTTTTTATGATATTTTATTTAATATATTTATTGTTATTCATAAATTGATAGATACCTGAGTGCCTCAGTTTTCACTTAAAATAAAATAGGAATTCATATGAAAAATAAACTCTTCGGCATCTAACATATTAGGGTTCTACTGGAGTCCGAAAGATGAAAAAGTTTGTGAACTACTGTGCTACACTACTACAAATATATTTGTTTACTTTACTTGAAAGTCTACATTGGGTCTTTCTAGAGCAATGGTTCTCAATCTTCCTAAAGTTGTAACCCTTTAATTTAGTTCCTCATGTGATGACCTTCAACCTTAAAATTATTTCATTGCTACTTCCTAACTATAATTATGCTTCTTTTACAAATTGTAATGTAAATATCTGATGTGCAGATGGTCTTCAGTGGCCCCTGTGAAAGGATCGTTCAACTCCAAAGGAGTCGCAACCCACAGATTAAGAGCCACTGTTCGAAAGTCTCTGGAACATCACTACATCACTAAATGGAAAGCTGTAGTTGAGGGGTGTGTGTGGTCTCTAAATCCTTAGGTATACATATAGACATAAATCCTGAGCCGTGTCAGTCGTATTTCAGACTGTAGCCCTGTTAGTCCTGGATCCTGAGAGTTGGTTAGCAAATCAACCAGGTTTTCAGTAGCACCAATTGTTCCTCTAATAGACAAGAAACCCCAAACACCTGCACCGCCTGAATGAAACAATCCTTTCAAGAAACAAGCCAGGCGAGGGACTTGAGACAATCACCCACTTGAAAAATTACATTATGACACAAAGTAAAAACCACAGAAAATTCTGAAGGTACTACTCAAATCAGAAAAGTTTTAAACCAGAACTAGAAGTTATATATTTCTTTACAAAATGCAAGATAAGGCCAACATAGTACAGATGTGGATAGGAGTGTATAGTTAAGTCATCTCTGATTTATGCTAAACACAAAACAAACCAATACCCATATATAGAAAAAACAAATGCACTCAATTTTTACCATATAGATAGATAGGTATAGGTATGGGTATAGGTATAGATATAATTTTTCTGTGGTGCAGCTAATTAATTCTCTTCAAAACAGAAATGAGATCATTCCATTTAATGTAAGACTAGGCTATATACTATCATCTGTAAATTCCTATCAGCAACTATCTATAAAGATCTGGTTTCACTTGTGAACCATAATGTACATACAAATTGAATATGAAAGACAACCATTGCTTAGGGTGTTCACTTCCCATTCTGTTGACATGTACAGCTAAGAACTGATAGTTCCATTTTGCTCCTTGAATTCAAGAAGTCAATGGTGTGAAAATCTCACTTTTGAAGGGTTAACTGAAATATGTTCTGATTTAATTTCTTACTTTAAGATAGTAGCTCCAGATGACTGGAGTTACTCAAAGTTGAGTTTTCCCTAAATAGACAAGGTTAGAAAAATCAAACTGAAGAAAGGAATTATACTGTTTGAGCTCAAGCCGTTTTACCCAGTTGTTTTCATATATTTGACAACTCCTATGGCAGCACTTCCTCAGCATTTCAGAAAGTCCCCAATTTTCCCTACAGAGGTAAACTGTATCAGGAGTTGCTGAAAGTCCAGGTTCAACATATGTGGACTAGCCCACTGCTGGGTGGCCATAGTCAGACCTGGCATAACTTGTAATGTTTATTCTGTGGTTGGACTCCTTCAAATTTTGTGTGAATCCCCTGTTAATTCCATAAGATCATGTTCTAGTTTTGAGCCTACCAAAAATAATGGATGCCATCAGGTTACGATTAGATGAAATAAAAACAAACTACAGACAAATGTTGGTTATTTTATAAAGTCAAGTAGTAAGCTGTACCTAACCGTATTTGCTTACTAGAACTCCTTTGCAATAGCAAACATTATCCCATGATTAATTGCTTGTATAGAATACCTATCTGGCATGTTTTAAAGGATGGAATGACCTGTGATTCACTTAAGATTTGTACACTAATAAATTTTCTTACAATGAGATTCTATCCCAACTATCATCAAAGCCCTGTTTTGTGTGTGTGTGTGTGTGTTTACTCTAAGAACTTACCATGAAGCAACAGCAAAACATTATATTCAATTCAAAATTGGCATTGACTTATACAATCTAAAAAAAATCAGCTGTTCACAAATAAAAGCATACTACCTCTCCATCAATAGGCCTGGAGTTAGAATACTGGTGTGCCTCATGTTCATTTATGTGTATTTTTCCAATTAAAAGAAACACCAGCTCTCAGGGAGATCTTTTTATTTTAATAAAATTTAGGATGAGTTTTATGGATTCCTAAAGAAATCACCCTTCTTTAAGTACCACTAGGCAGCAAGTATTAGGCTGCCCATGAAGCTAAATTGCTGAGATGGATATCTATTGCTGTCTATGTTACATGCCTTTACTACTACTTATAATTGTGCTGTTAGAGGCTTTACAAATAAGAAGCCCAATTTATTCTTTCTAAATATTCTAAATAAAGAGAGGCAAAGAAATCAACAACAATTCCACTACTGCTTAAAGTTTAAACTATTTCAAACTAATGTACCTGTGATACTACTGCATATTGCAACTTATAACCTAAAAACTATCAGTCCACATCACCACAGGTAAGAAATGAGAAATTTCGAGGGTTATTGAACACTGAATTTTGCAGCAGAACAGCAGAGAGTTACTGAATGCCGCTGCATGGTTCTCAATATTATTCCATGAAAACTGGATAAACGAAGGCAATGACAATGAGTGCCCAAGTTAGTGAGTAACACATTTGGTGAGGTCTGAAGCGAGAGGCTGTTTCATCTTGCATTTATCACATTTATTTACTTAATTTCATTCTGTGGGTTCCTCATAAAATTAGTATTGTTTTAAGCACTGCTAGGCACCATAAATGGTGTTTGCTCATGATGCTAAATAAGTGCATATTTTTATGAACAAATAGTTTAAACAATATTCCATTCTGACATCATTATATTTTTGATAAAAGGCAAGTCAATCTTGGGCTTAACATTATTCTTGATGACTGATATTAATACTCTGGGCATAATTTTTTGAATTCCTGATAAAAACGGGTCCCAAAGAAATAATAATACTCTTCTACCACAATAATACACTGAGAAGCAAAACAGAGAAATATAAAGAGAGCAGCAATAAGAAAGTAATAAGCTAGTTATCTCCCCCCCCCCACGTACATATTTAGTTAGACCTAAGACTTCTCTAGCAAGACAATGAAAAGTATTATACTTAGGAAGGCTGCTATTCTGCATCATAACAATAATATTGATGGACACTGACTCTCTGCCATATACTCAGCTTGAGAAGAAAAATTAAGGCTATTGAGATACAGATAAGCATTTATTGAAACCTGTAGTAATCAATAATGTAAAATATAAAAGACAGTAACAAGGACTATTTGTCAATGTTTTTAGGATCTTAAAATTGTGAAGTTTTGTATTAATTTGATATCAATCTTGTGTATCACTAATAAGCCCTCTGCCATTTTAAGTAGCAGTATGAGAAAAGAACTTAAAGAAAATATTAAAAACAATAACCTTTATTTTTTGGTTCCTTGGTTATTAAACATCAAGGAACATCCATTACTCAATGAAGGGCTATGGCAGAAATCATAGATGAGACACAGTAGAAGGTACAAACCCTGTCTTCAAAAGGCATAATTCAGGAAAATTCTGAGATTACAAAGCCTAGAGCTAATTTCTAAGGAACTGCATCACTAATTCTGACCCTAGCAACTAAACAAGGGCTATACTGATAACCAGCGCTCATCTGTTCACTTTTTTTTAAGATGGAGGAGAAATCCCATCTAGAGTTAGCAATATCTCAACATTCAAAAACAATAGCTAAGAGCTCTAAGGAATGTTCTTTTTCAGGTACATAGAAACACAGGAAGGCTGGTGAACACATTTTTCCCCAAACACTGTAAACATTATATTATGAGGAATGGGGAACACATTAGAGTTTACTATCAAAAAGGTTTTAACATCATGTAAGTATTCAAATGAGGGTTTAATGTACATAGTAACTGATAGTACTTGAAATGAAGGAAATGACCTACTACCCCTCCCAGGTACCAAAAAGGGTTGAATTTCCCATTTATCAGCAAGCCATCAATCAGGGTAGGTTAGCATCTCAATCTCAGATTCACTTTTTGGACAGTTGAGGGGAACATTTCAAAAATGAACCAGCTAAACAAACTTCCCAGCAGTACTTGACAGAGCTACACCTATTCTTCCCATTTCCAAAGCAGTGGAGAATTAATTACCAGTTCTATGGATCTATTGTAAGTATAATAGACTAAAGAGCTATCACAGACACATTTATTGTAAAAGCACAATCCCAAGAGTGTCTAGTGGAGGGCCAAAACAATTAACACAAATGCTTTGTCAGATCAAAGATAAAACCTGCACCGCCCAATCGAGGAATGAATTAGAACAGTGGGTTATCTTTCAAATTAACCAGGGCAGTTAGTGAGGAAAATTTCATGAAAGTGTAATTCTTAGCCTTTGTGAATCCACACAGCAGGCATTCTGCCAGCTGACAAGATGATGAAATTTTCATGCTTAAAAAAAGCCCTCTTCATTTCCCAATTTAGATTAGCTAGTGCTTCTCTCCCTTTGTGTGTGTGTGTGTGTGTGTGTGTGTGTGTGTGTGTGTGTGTGTGTGCGCGCGCGCGCGCACGCGCGCGCGCTCTTTGGGACAGAATTTAAGGGGGAGACATGCATCACATCATTTTTTCATTCTAAATTGAATTTAAAAACCATCCCTAAAAGCTTAAAGATTAATCTACCTTCTTATGATTAAAAAGAAATACCAGTTCAGTATTAACAGAGTAACAAACTAGGCTCAAATCATGAAATCAATTTTGAATTAAGGCTTTTTGTGCTATGTCAAATTTTCAACATTTCATCAAAGTTTGGGTAAAATAAAAAGTTGTCTTTCTCCTAAGTAAATTAATGCATTACTCAAAAATGTGCTTGTTCAGTGTCTTGTACATTTCTGTACATATGGAAATTTTTATGTTAATGGAAATAAGAATTCCAAAGGACACTCATTATTATATGGAAGGGGTTGGGAAAAGCATCTCCTACTAAAGGAGCCAGTTAAAATATTATGATGTGATGTAGACTGATTGATTCTGAGATATATACATTTGCAAAAATGTTACATTACATTTACTCATCCAGTCAGGACTATTTATTCATGACAGAAGAGATGAGTATGTGATGCAATTTTCCAAAATGCAAGTGATCTAACAGTATACTTTCTGACTCTAATTTCTTTTCTTGTCAACCTAATTTCATAGTAAATCTATAACTACATTCCTTGGCAAGCTACAGAGTTTGGTCAAGTGCCATATTCCACCTAACTTCTACAAGTCCTTCCTTTCTAAGGATGACATCTTTTCTCAGTGTACATTGATTTCCCTTGCTGTGATTCTAAGACTAAAATAAATGTAATGGCACTCTTAACTAAGATCCACAAACAACTGTTTCTGTTCGGTAAGTATTTTTAAATATTATAAAATATACGGAAGCCATTTTGGTAACTACTTCAGAGAAAAGTACTTTATCTCAATATCCTTTCTAATATGCTTGCTGTGTCCATCTCTAGTTGTACTGTCACTAATTATCATACATCACACTGAACAGTATCACTTGAGCACAGTTAACCAATCAAACTCAACAACATGCCCCTCTGCTGGCAAATGTTGCATCATATTTGGAGACAACAGAAAATAGAACTATCTCTCATGGATTTTTAAGCTATATCATTTGTAAAGAACTTCAGCATGAGACCATGACAAGAAATGATAAAGTGTTACTTTTCCCCCATCCAGTTACTTATGATTAGGATCAGAAAGTAGATAAGTTTCTAATTTTGAGGACCAACAGTTCTATCAATCCTTAACTACAAGAGAAACATTGGCTAATTTGATGAGAAATACCTTAGAAAAGTCAAGTGGGCAGTTAAGTACAGAGAAACTTTCACTTGCTTGTTATAGAGATAGTTGGTGGACAAACCAAAGCAAGTGTTCTAACAACACTATTTTAAAACATGGTTTCAAAAAGTAGATTATTTAGCTTAAAAATGTTTTTGTAACAATGGCCATTACCACATACCCTGCCCCTACCACGCACACAATTAGATTACAAATTCATCTCTGAGTTTGGGCACATTCTAATTATATGGATCATTTTTCTCCCTATTCTCAACTTAGTCAAAACAGATAGCTCCTTCTTACAGAAGGAACTAGATTCATTGCTCTTTGAATTAACATTTCCATGGTGAAGCTTTTGATAGACTAAACACAGAGGGAAAAGTCAGATTTCTTCCTAAGAGTCAAGAATCATACTTTGCTCAATGAGGGCTGTAAATGAGAAGCTGAATAGTTTTGATTTGGGTTCTTCATGCTAAATAAAGGCCTAACATTTCATGAGCTAAACGTTTCATGTATTGTAGAATGTGACCCCATAGATAACCTTTATTCTCATATATCTCCTCACTAAATGCAATACAACTTTATTCACCAAAACTTTGCACGGTTTCCCAAAATGTAGTCCTAATTATTATTTTTTAAAAAACCCTCTAGGCAAACTTACTTGGTTTTTAAAAAATATATGTATAAATATAAATTATTGTATACCAAACCATATTGGGACTCTGTGTTCTCATTCTTCATTTTAATGATATAATATTCATTTTTTATATAGTGAGTTCTATTTCTTACTGTGTGAAACATTTGTTTCAAATTACTTCACATGTGTTTCAAAGAAAGGTTATGTTACATTTTAATTAACAAGTAAGCAGAAAGTATAGAATGTTAAACTTACTGGTCTTACATTTTTTTAACTGCCTTGGCAACACAGCCCCCCTCCCCCACGGTTTTTCTGTGTAGCTCAACACAGCTTTTAAAAAAGATATAATAAATTTTTAAGTGACATAAAACTTGTTTAGATGATAAATGATATGACATATTAAGAAAAATGAGAAATGTACAGTCTTTTTAAATTTTAATTTTTAGAGAGTTTGCCTTCATTGCCTTGAAATGTATTAAGAAAATAAAACAAAAGCAAAGATAGCTTACTTAATCTTCTGGGACTTTTTACTGTACATATATAAAAATGAGATATTCTCTTTGAAATCTCAAATTGCACTTCAATTTAAAAGATGCTTCTTTAATTTCTTCCAAAAACTAATCAAGACATTGGCTTAGATTGTCATGTGAACACAAAGTACTGGGCAGTGGTCAACCGAGCAAAATCATTACCCATGACATAATGACTCTACTTCCTGGAGAGAGGCAATATTGGCATTTTTCCTGTTCCAGTCAAAGATCTGAGTGGCCATTTAATTTAGTTATTTAGGCAACAATAAAAGAAAATAAAATTCCTGAATGCACTTTCATTTTTCTTAAAACCAAATTTTAAAATCATTTAAATACTTTTCAGTAATGAAAGAGATATGACATCCATGAAAAAAACTCAAATTGCGTGTCATATTACTAGACTAAAATTTGGTACTTTCGCCAGGTGAGATGGCTTTGTTGGTAAAGGCCTTGCCACCAAGCCTGTTGACCTGATCCTGATTCCCTGGAACCATACAGACAGACATCATCCTGCACCACCATCATCACTCCCTCCCCACAAATAAATACCTAAATGTAAATAAATTTTAAATTACAATCTGACACATTTTATTAATAGTATTTTCCTATGAATTTTCCCCAAGTACTTTTAACTTGCATCAAAAACTATAAAACAATTATTAAACCTCAGTAAATTGGGTGTGTAAAGTCTTATTATAGATACTTACATCATAGTACTTTTTAATGCAATGTCTAATGTCCATGATCAATTTGTTGCTCAGCTGTACTATAGAGGTCAGTGGTGAAGCCTTACAATCAATATTACTGCAACGATACAAGCTGGGCTCGGTATCAACTCCCTATAGAAGTCAGGACAGACAAGTACACAAAAGGTTATTACCAGAAAATATTTTTTCATTTTTTCTTGGTGCACAATACTTTTATAGGTGATTTATTAACTCTACTTTGTCTATTACCTATGGTTTAACACACCCTTAAGAAATACATGGCATCTACTCTTTTGCTATCATCACAATCGAGTACAAAGTCAAAGGGAAATCCATGAACTCACTATTCTACATTCCATGTAAGACAGGCTTTATAGATAAAGTCATTTCCCCTCTGAAAATACCAGGAAAATCATGTTACTAAAAATAAATATTCTTCTTAGAGACAGAGATCAAAAATTTTAATTTGTATTCATTCATTACAAACTTGAAGATTTACTCCATCAACTGAATTTTAGGCAGAAAAATCTAAAAATTAAAAGTACTGTACTACAAAAGCAATCAAGCAATCTCATTTATCACCAGATTAGCAAATGTAAAATTTCTGTGCTTTAAAAGGATTGAAATATATTTGGGGAAAGGGGGATTCAAGAGGAGTATAAATTTGCAAGAGTACTATTAGCAATTGAAGAAACAGTTTATTGTGTCATGGTTTGTTTTAAACAAAGACAAGACAAATACAAGATATAGGGAAACTGTTGGGATTTCTTGAGCATTTGTTTTCTTTCTGGATACTTAAACATCTTGGTTGGTTTCCTGCTCCAATCTGGTGCATAACCCTACCCAACAAGCTAAGCAATTCCAGGTGGAAGAGATTTCAAAGCTTGACATCGGCTCTTCCACAGTTAGCCCATCTGCAAGTCGTCAAGACTCCACGCAATTAACTATCATATTTACAGCTGTAATGAAGCAAAACTCAAGGATTTAGCATGTATTGCTGATCTGTGTCTGCCTCTTCCTTGCACTTGCTTCCAAAGGCTGCTTTGTTTTGATTCAAAAAATGCAAAACATCTGCTGTTTGTCCAAATTAACTTAAAATAATTACTTTTAATTTAGATAAAGGATGTCTTTTCCTCCAGTTTCAAGGTTTCACAAACTTCTGCTGCCTACTCATTTGCCAATGGCTAGCACACTTATAACACTGCAGTGAAACCAAGTGAATTGGCCAAGTTTCAAGTTCTGATCCAAGGTCAATGATACATTTTTTGGCAGTACTTCTTGACAGGAATGTCTCCTTGTGGTTTTCTTTTAATGTCTGATATGGAAAGACCACAGAAAGGATAATAAGAGTACCTTTGTTTTAAAAAAAAAAAAAAAAGGCAAGGGAGACATGTAAAGACAAACAAAAACTTTCCCAAAATGCCTAATTCTCATTAACAAGATAAAGGGAAGTGTTGCTGTCTTAAAAAGTGGGGGTTGGGACTAGAGAAATACAGTTTACTAATTAAGGAGTTACAATAAAAATATTTTGAGATAATTAGTTTTAAAATGGATTCTCATAAAAATTCTAAGGTCAAGCACTCTAGGAAGGCAAAAACAATTAAAGCACATTCAATTAAGCATGTCTCTGCACAAATGAAGTCTGAAAGCAAAATTCATGTAGCTACAATTCTTTAAAGATACTAATGCAATATCTAGGTTACCTTTATACACCCTAAAATGTAGGGAAGGTGCTCTGTACCAATTTCCAAACAAAATGAAAGACAGAAACAAAAGAAATAACTAACCGAGCCTTCAAAGACATTATCATAAATATTTTCAGTTCCACACTCAGGGCAAAGACATTTAAATTTTTCACAGTCCTTGTATTTCTCTTCATCAGTCATCTGTGCTGGACCACCAAGAAGAGCATCATTCTCTTCGTCTTTGTGATACTGATGAACCCTAAATTGAGTGGAGTCAAGTCCTATCAAGCAAAAGTAAAACAAAGTTAAAAGAGTATTCATCCAAAATAAAATATAGTCAAAGTAAATTCTCATAAAAGAATGATTTCAAATTCATATAAACACAGGTAAAACCATTTGAACTCAGGATCATATGGACAAATAATTTCTCTTTTTAATAAGAGATTATAAATCAAACAAGTAACTCTAACAACACAATGTAGAAACAAACATGTCACAGGACATACAGATTCTAAAGAATTTCATAGGATGTTTTAAAAACTGAAATAATTTTGCCCTGTTATTAAGAAATACTCTTAGAGTGCAACCATTAAAACTGAAAACAGAACAAAAATCCCATTAAAGAAAATAGGTTCACTGCCATTACAACTCCTTCAAAGGCAGACACAACTGCAAACCTTGATTTCAATGCAGTGGTCGATTTCATCTTGGCTCAATAGTTAACAGCATGTATGTTGCTATCTAATTCAGTGGCTATAATTCAGTAGCAACATCTGAGACAAAGTGAAACATCATTTGTGTGTGTTTGGAATTCATAAACTTAAAGCACAGACAAAACGATAGATCTACATATATCATCGGTTCACATACCCCACAACAGCCTTGTTTCATATTTCATTTGAAACAACACAATAAATCAACACAGTTTACATTATCTTATTTCCATAAACTATATCAATAGTAAAACACTTTTACCAACTTAATTTTCCCCTGTTCAAAGCCTATCTGTCAAATTTCACTACTTGGATTTATATTTACTATTCAAATTCCTATATTCTTTTTGGTCAGTCATTAAATGACATGAAATAATTATAAACTTCTTGAGGTAAATGCTATCAGAGTAGCAAAGTGGCAAACAAAGAATAGATTGAGATGTGGAGTCTCAGTTTTCTCACCCGCAAAATGGAAGTGTCACTAATCATACGGTTTTGAATTTTAAATGAGATAATAAAAGGACAAGCCCAGTTCAGTAGTGTTTATTACATGCTAAACACTTAATAAATTGCACTTGAATACAACACAAAGTAGAAAATGGACACCATTTAATTCAGATTATATTCATATGAAAAACGTGTTCATGCTACTCAGTGAGTAAGTAAAAACTATGCATCACAGAAATTAAAATATTTCCTAATGACAGCATATAAGAAATATTTAAAAATATTTTCAGAACAATCCAGAGAATAAGTGATATAAGTTTCTGTGATATATGACACTTGGCCCATGCCAAGAATTCATTTTTTGGATTACAAATTATCTACCTCCTAGAAAAACAACAAATAAGCAAAATATGGAGAATACACACCCTCATATTTAAAGTTAAAGAAGACAGAGGAACTGAATGTAAGAAACCACATTCAAAAGTGAGGTTGTTTGTTCTCTACAGTAACAGATAAATGCTTCTAATTCATTAATCTCTAGTTGTGAATACAAGAAGATATTCACAGAATGTGTTGATTAATCTGTAGTTATAAGAAAGCAGCTTTAACTTTTTTTAACTGTATAATTATTAATCAATTTTCACCACTAATTACAACTTTAAAGGAGGGGTAAGAGGACAGGAGTTTTCTAAAAGGCAAGATTCTTACATAGTCCCAAAACGAACAAAACCAGGCTGGATCGTACACACACACAATTGACCAGGGGCTGTTCTCTAGCCCATTTCTATCAGTCCTGGTTCACTTGGTACACCTGAGTACATGGAACTGCACACTGGTAACCTGCCTGCCTGCCTGCCTGATAAGTTAAACAAAAGTGGACACGGCCTAACTTGCTACTTACAGAGAAACATCCAACTAACTTCTGACCATGAGAAAAAATAGGACTTATGCAATATCTTCTCTAAATGTTGACTTCCACAAATGACTTTTATCTTCCCTTGGAAGTAACTAGGCCAGATGGCCTAGTTAATTACTTTAGATTTATTCTCAAGCTGAACTGTTTCAGGGGAAGAAGCTTCAGTCTTGTATTCACTTAGCTACGCTTCTTGATAATTTTTTAAAACACAAAAGGGAAAGAAACTGCAATTAATTTACAGTATTAAGCATATAACAGTCTTTGTACATGCTACTTCAACAGAAAAACAAGTGGTTTTCTTGAAAAGAGAATTATACATGTAACGGACAAACTGAAGAGGGCTTCACTGTTTAAAGCAGATATACTATGCTGTGTTTAAAAATAAAGAAAAAGGATCACAAATCCTTTTAGAAAATTTGAAAACCCAACCTACAACAAATACCAAACTTACTCAACACATAAAGTAATGTAGCCAAATTCTCATAGAATATTTCAAAGTTTTACTCAACTTGAGAGTTTTACTGTTTATACTGGAACTTACAAGGGCTGGCCTCAACAGGAAAAAAAAAAGTATCTAGTGCTGCCACCTAGAGGTAGAGATTTTGAATTTTAAGACTGCAAAATAGACCTGCAGCATAAAACTCCCTTTGTGTGACAACTCCAAAATTAAAAGCTGTCAGAAATGCCGTTAAAGCACATTCTTTACCATCACACTTGCCCTGCCTGCATATACATTCTGTAATTAATATTAAACTGCTCATGGTGTGTGTAACCATATGAAAGCTGAGCCAGAGATGTAAAACTGAATCCCAAATTCCTTACCTCTTCTACTGATAGCTTTCTATGAACAAATGATTTAGAGAAACAAACTTAAAACCCTGTTTGAGAAAGAAAACTACCATGTCTATTAGACTGCTTTTAGATAGGTGACTTGAATCATTTGATCAGGCAGAGAATAAAGAAAGAAGGTAATCTGAGTGGCCTTTGGAAAACCAGTTATCTGGCAGAACAGCTGTGGTTTCCCCATAATAACCAGAGATGATGTGATATATGCTTTAATTCAATCATGCAACTTGGACTGATAGAGTCACTTGTGCTGGAATGGGAGGGACAGAGGAGGTAGTAGAATGAAATTAAACTGCTGTCATTTATAATTAGAAAATTTCTAGGATCTCACATTATTTTGGCAACAGGATCAAAGCTCTCAGTTTCAATAGCATATTTATAGAAAGAAGCATCCCAGGCACTGGGGTGGGTGAGTTTAGCAGTACAGTTTTTACTTAACATCACCAGTCTTAATCACACAACGTGACATCTGACATATTTTTCTACTATCGGCTTTTTTAAATCATTGTAGATAGACTACTCCTATTCTTGAAATATTCATTTATGTCCATTCTCAAATATTTAAACTGTTTATAATTCAAGTCATATGTTTCTCTGAGAAGCATCATGATGTATTTGATCAACTGTTTCTCCCTTCCTCCAAACAAAAGGCTCTATTAATACAACTGCAAGTAACTGTAAACCAGTTAATTTGGTTATGTTCATGCAAGTGGGAAAACGGAAAAATCTATATAGTGAAATTCCATGTGAGAAAAGGAAGTAATTGGTAGCAACAAGCAGTTGTTTGTAGTAAGAGTTAGTTGAGATACTAGGGGAGCCAATTAATAGACGACTTGTTATGGACATTTTTAATAAAAATTTATTCTAAGAAGTAAATCATCTTCCTTTTTTTAAGAACATAGGTTTACAAGTATCTGGACTTCCTAGAAAACAATATATAAAATGTAAACTTAGTACTGAAAAATAGTGGAAATGTAAAGGATCAATGCTATCTCCACAAACATCTGTGTATAAAAAAATGCCCAGTTTTATTCATAATAGTCCCAAATGAAAACTAGGTTAATGGATATTAACAGCAATATCTGCCAGCAATACTACTCAACAATAAAAGATTTGGATACCAACACAAGCAACATGATAGAGCTCAAAAGTATTATATTAAGTCAAAGAAATTGATCATAACAAGTATATACTGTAGAAAGCTGTTTGCATACAATTATAGACTAGGGAAAAATCAGCTATGGTGATAGAAACCAGTTGTTGGGGTGCTGACTGGGAAAGGGCAGAAAGAATGGAGTAACCTGAAGTGATGGAAATGTTGTAAAAATGACTGGCAGTCTTAAGACTTTATAGCCTTTCATAATAAAATATATAAATCCTATTTTTTAAAAAAGTGTGGACTAGGAGATGTGCACAGGCTGTATTTTCAAGGGGATCATATTTATAATACATAAGAAATGCCTTCAAACAAATGAGATAAATACAATTCAACAGAAGAGAAGTTTAGCTGATCAAGAAACTTGGAAAAAGATGGTCAACTACATTAATCCTCAAAGAAATGCAAAGTAAAACCACATGGTAAGTATGCTACTAACTAAAATGAAGAAGAGGGAAAACACCAAGTGTTGGTAAGAACAGAGAACACTCATATACTATTTGTAGGGTTGGCAAATCCACTTTAGAAAATTTGAAGTATTCACTGAAGCTGTATTGGCACATATACCGTGGCCTAGCAGTAGTACTAAGTACATACCCAACAGAAATAAATGACTATGTTTAGCAGAAGACATGTACAAGAATTCTCACAACAGTGCTATTCATAATAGCTAAATGTGGGAACAACCCACGCACATACATACAGGAGGTATTAACACAGTGTGGTGTAGGTGTAGTCATACAATGTAACACTATGTAAAAATTACAGAAAGTACAATTACACAGATAAATCTCAAAAACATAATAGAGTAGAAGTAGCCAGACACAAAGAATAAAGACACAATTCATGTAATGTCCCCAAATAAGAAAAATTCTTCTGTGTTAGAAGCTACGACACCAATTTTCTGGTGGTAGAAGACAGTCTCTAGGAGACAGAAGTGTGCTTCTTAAGACGGAATAATGTATTATTTCATGAACTCAGTACAGACTACACAGCTGTGTGCTGATATGAAAATTCAACAAGCTGTTTGGTTAGTTTTTGTGCTATTTTCTGTGTGCATGTAAAACTACAAGAAAATTTACACTTAGGAGGCTAGGAAGGTGAATACTAAATCTTTTTTATGATATACCTATAGTTTGACTTAAAGTCATGACCAGATATAAAGTAATTCTAAAACATGTACACCACCTGGGAAGTAGTATTTGCAAAAACATAAATCAAAGTAAATATAAATATGGCCAAGTCTTTAATCCAACTAACAGTTTAAAGAAGATAAATAGGATTGAGGAACATGTTTAATGATACCACACCAATGCAATGAGCAAACTCTGGAACTACATAAATTCTATAGTACACAATCTTCAGTTTCTTTCATAAATAGTAACTATAAAACAATGAGAGAAAGAAATTTATCATTTGGACCTAGATTGGTTTCCAATTCACTACTGACCTTTTAAAAAAGCACATTCACAGTATGATCAGAAAATTATGTTATGAGGTAAAAGAACTGTGGGTTCTCTATCTCTCTCACTCATTCTCATTCTGCATACATGGGTGTGTGCACGCACATGTGTGCATGTATAATGAAATGATAATACTGTGGTTATACTGAAAGGGAAAACTAATGTCATCTGTAAATGAAAAATAAAACACTTTAGATGAAATGATAGGCTTCACATCATGGTAACTGGAGGAGGCAAAAAAGAATAAGACTAGCCTAGTTGATGGGCACTAAAGGTGAGCAATGACTACTTGAAGGCTTCTTATATAATTCCATTATTATACACATTAAGTTTTTTCCATAAGTTTTTGAACACCATAAAGTCCAATTAAAAATAATTGACTGAACAAACTGCAGACAACTAGCTTTCATACTAGAAATAGTTTTTCTGTACCCAAAATGAAGAATTTCTAAATATTTTAATAGATGTAACAGCTAGGCACTGGAAAGATGTCATGAAGCATTACTTATTTTTGTCCATACTCACCAGAAATTTGGGTTTATACAAAAGCTCTGAATTCTTTAGAACTCAGTAGCAGTATTCAAAAGATCTCCATTCACAGTGCCCACATGGTAGCCTGTAACCATCTCTATCTCCAGTTCTAGAGATTTGATAGTCTCTTTTGTCTTCTGCAAACACTATTCATGCATATTACACTTACACACACACACACACATACACACGGCAGGGGGGCCGGTGCAAACACACATAAAGTAAAATTAAATCTGTTTTATTTTAAAAGAAATAATTGTTTTGAAAGACTTAGCTCCGAAAATCTTGACAGCAACAAACTCCTAATGGGCAACATTCATGACTTCAACACAAAATGTTTTCAATGTCTTGATGCTACACCAGAGTATGAATTTTAAATTAATGAAATATATACAGGTAAAATATGCCTTATCTAAAACACTTGGCAGCAGAAGTGGTTCAGAGTACAGATTTAAAATTTTAACGGATTTGTACATATATAATAAGATTTCTTGGGGATAGGACCAAAGTCTAAACATAAACTTCTTTTACTTTTCATATAACCCTTATATAAATAGCCTACACATCGTTTTATGTGATACTTTCACTGTGCCTTCATTTTGACTATGACTTGTTACATGAGGGCAGTTGTGGAATTTTCCACTCCATAAGTCAGGTTTTTGAGTTTTTTTAAAGAGAAGGAAAAAAGCAGTTAAGGAACTACTAAATCATTCAAAGTAGGAGGTTAGATATCATCATTCCAGTTAGTACCAAAAGGCTTCCTACTGTGGAACATTTCAAATTAAGGATGCACAATCTATATTTTAGCCCACAAAAACCTTTAGAAGTAACATTATTCCTTCATTTAGACTTGAGACTAGACAATATTTCATGCTAAATAAAATTTAGAAAATAAAATATCACAAATTAAATAACAAACCAATGATTACGTACCCCACAAAAAGCGCTCTGTTCTTCCAAATGTATTAATAGATGGAGTAAAAGTATGCAAGCAGGTTTAACTTAGGTTTTAAAAAGTTATTGTTTAGCTGCTTCCTCTCAGATTTTATACAAATTGTTTTATTTTTTAATAATAAAATAGGTTTGAACATTTGACAGCAAAGAAAAACCAACAATTTACCACTTTTAGCTTTTCTGTCCTATTATACATATATATTTAATATGGTTTAGGTACTCCTTTAGAAAGACACATTCAGTTTTTTCATTTGCCATGTTTTACTAATTTTTCTATTAGCAACTTTTTTGGTGATGGGTGTAAATCTATGACCTCTCACATGATAGGAAAATGTTCTACCATAGAGCAATACCTACAACCCTATTTTTTTGTTTTGTGTTTATGGTTTACTCTGTTTTCTTGAGATAGGGTCTATGGTGGTTTGAATAAAAATGGCCCCCATAGGTTCATATGTGTGAATACTTGGTTCCCAGTTAGTGAAATTATTTGGGAAGGATTAGGAAGTGGCTTTGAGTCTTCAAAAGATTTGCACCATTTTCAGTATACTCTCTGTCTCCTGCTTATGGATCAAGATGTGAACTCTCAGCTGTGACTCCAGCTGCCTGCCACCGTGCCTTTGTTCTATCTTCATAGACTCTAACCCTTTCAAACCATAAGCCCAATTAAACTCTTTTGTAAGTTGACTTGGTCACAGTGCTATCATAGCAAAATAAAAATATCTAAGACAAGGTCTCACTATGTATAGGCTTTAAACTTATGATCTTCCTGCCTTAGCTTCCTGAGTGGTAAGATTACAAAAGTATACCAACACACCCAGCACAATAACACAATTTTAATTGTCATTTGGAATACACTTAATTTAAATGATCTTTAAAAGAAATAGGTTGAATGTAAACAATTTGATAAATCTTCAAAAGTTCATAGAAGCTTCATTGCTTATATTATACAAGAATAGCATCAGTACTGGTTATCAGTGTTATGAGTTAGTGACAGGAAACATCTTAGAGCACTGATGTGCAAGCTGTGCAAATGATGCCTTTAAAGCGGCACCCCATCAATTCCCTTTAAGTTATCAGAGAGTAGCGGAGGTAGTAGTAATAGTTGAGATAACATAGGTTACTCTTGTGGAGATACCAGCACATGGTGCATTCTCATAATGCCTAAATATTTCAACGTTCATAAATTCTTCCATGAAGACGCCAGGTAGGTATGTTCTCTGCTTCCCATAATATGATAAACCTTTTATTTTTGCACCTTTTGGAAATGGGCTGTGACGTCTATTAGACATCCTTACAACAGTGAAATCAACTAATCACTCGGCCTGGATTCAACTTAAGGAACCCATAACTCTATCTCACCTTCATATCCTTCACTAAATCTATCATGATGCTGGGCACAACAGGTCCCACATTAATTTGCTCAATGACTACAAAAACACAAGGGATTGAGAGGATTCTGCCTTCTCTTAAGAAATATTTTCAGAAATTGAATTCTCAATTCACATTCTTCAAATATCAGTAACTTCTGTGGGCCAACAGGAAAACTACCGAGATAACGAATCCTTAAATTCTAGCACTGACTATAAAGCAATGCATTTTACAGACATTTTAGAACTCATTGCTCATTGGAGAAAAGATTAATATAATTCTAAGTAAAAAATTTACTGAAAGAAATAAACTTTTGATTATCCTTATCACTAGTCCGGTTTGCTAGGAACAGTAGACTATTTGGATGTTTGAGCACACTGTGAGTATTTCATCCACATAATACAGAGAGCTTTCATTAGAGCTAGAGAGAGAAAGAAAAACCTACAGTCTAGAGAACAAAGGCTAAGAGTTCCAAGTTTTAGTGACCATGTTTCCCATAGGGCTATTGTATAAGAAGAGTAATACTATATTTTTTTCTATTCATGGATGGAAAAAGAGTAAAATTTTACTTTATTTAAGTCCAATAGCAATAATCTTGCATGGGTTTCAAAAAATGATACACATTTTATAGTGGGATAATGAGAACTATTAGTTATTAGAGAGAACAAATCATTCTCCTACAATTCAACAGATTTATCCATTCACTTATTTAATAGACTATCCTCTTTCTCTTTTTTCACTAAAATGGCCTTCCAATACAGAACACTTGGCCATGCAACATGCCATCAGACAGACTTCAGGAGGCATCTTGATGGGAAAGAAATAGAGAATTTCCAAAGTGAAGCCACAGGATAAAACCAACACTTGATGCCTGCCTTTCATTTCAAGGAAAGTAACATAAAAGCAGTAGAAAAAGAAAATGGTAGTTGAAAAATATACTTGCTTTTGACAAAAAAAGACTTAAAATTTAAAAAAAAATCATGAACTTAATAATTTTCCTAAATGAAATTATACCATTATTCTTGATTTCTTTGTACTAACTAAAAGGACAAAGTATCAAACTTCACTGAAGTTTCAACACTGTTATATATTTCATTAATCAAAGATAAAAACTACATTAAAAGCAAGAGAATTATTTTATGTCTGTGATTAGGCAGTTGGAGGGCTTGTATTTTATGTATACATTTGTATACTTCAACTTATTTAACAGTGTCAGTTCACTAACTGCAGTTTTTTTACATAAAGAAAACAGATTTAGAATTTTGAAAATAAATTACAGTAATTTTATGCCTACAGCTTGCACCTCTTAGAAACCCCATAACCCCAGCACTCCCCTTACTTTGCCACTACTTCCACATCTCCTCCCCATCCCTTTCTAAAACCAAGAACTACAAGAAAACTGGTAATGGGGGGCTCAAAGCCCTGAGTGAACAGCCACCTTAATTTTTCATGTGGAATAGAGAAACAAAGGGTGCCAATAAAAACACAGTTCCTTAAGAGGGCAGAAGCAAATGCCTACTGAGATCTGCCTAGTGCACTCTAACATTTCCCACAGATCTTCATGGTTGGTACTTATTAATGCAGAGCCCTCATGAAGAAAAAGAAAATAATAAAGGGCTCAAGATGTGTTACTGGTAGGGCTAGTAATGGAGAGGATGGGAGAAAAGGAGACACAGGAGAGGAAGGTGGCTACACACCTGACAACAACTTCATACACTGTTGTTATAAAAACCATTATCAAGAGGCCCAAAAAGGAAAAATAGCTTGGAATGAGAGAATAGCAGCAGTTTCTCCACGGCTCAAGACACAGGCCTTCCTCTGGCTTCAATTAGCTATATATCATGAGGAAGGAGAAACTGAAAAACTGTTCATACTATCTCTGCTGTACCCAGAGAGCTTTCTGATTATGGAGTAGGAATGATGGGTAAATGATGGACATACCCAAGGGTCAATCAGTAATAAGAAAACATGAATCCTCTGAAGATGGGATTCAATAACCTATCAGCAGAGCTTTGAAAATAATTTACTTAAACTGCATTCATAAAGCAACCACAGTTATGATAATGTATATTAAATAAACAAAGAGTAGGGAATGAATTGTCAAAAAATGCAAAGTAAAATAAAAATCTGTCCACTATAGAGGCTTGAGGTCCATGGTAGAGTGTGCAATCAGCATGGCCAAGGCCCTGAATTTTAACCCCAGTATCAAGAAACTAAATCTGCTCCTTGTGATCTTAATTATGACCTTCAGAATCAATAAAACCAGACCAGTTCCCTCCCAGGATAACCAGTCTTCACATATCAAGTGGGTCTCACACCTATCTACACAGGAAGGCTTCATGACCCTTTACTGTCCAGCTCTTTTGACAGAACTCAATGCTCTGAACGTTATTCTGTTAAATGGTATTCATTCTTAAGATGGGACTTTTCCATATGTCCTCCCTCTCATCTCCTGGCCAAGAAGACTCAAAAGCCGAAGAATAATAGGACGGTTTGTCTTTGGATCGGGTTATTTATTATCAAACAAATGGAAAAACTGGGAGGACTAATAAAAACTAGATTTCAGTGGGAAATGTGGAGACACAAAACTGAAACTGAGAGGGCATAAAGGTGAAGATCCTCATGCTTGCATATCCATACCACATCATTCCGGGTAAAGAACATCTTTCACAGCCTCGTAGAGCTATGCTATTTATTGCTAAGAAATAACTTTAGCTCTGTGGTCAGGGGTAGAACATTTAGAGTCACATAGAGCTTAGTTAAAATCCAACTACAGCCCCATACTTACTAGTTACATGATAAAACTATCTTAGCTACTTCTCATAAGCTTCCTCCTCTGTAAAATGAAGCTAATGTGATATGCCTATATGAGGTTGTCATAAAGACTGAATAAGATATGGAAAGTACTTATCACAGCAAACAGAGTAAGCACTCAATGTATAACAGAAATAAAATGAGGCTAAAAAATCATGCATTTATAGTCTCCTCCTCCCAGCTGAGGATTTATAAACATCATCAAATACAACTCAACTTGGAGAATACATTATATGATTATTTTAGTAGCAGAATTTTATCTTCTTAATTATGTTTTGCTTAGGCAAATGTCAAAAATGAGTTTCCACTTCCAGATCAGACACTGATGGGATAGCAGGGATGGGGGTGGTGGGGCTGATCTCAGAAACACACTCAACAGGGGCAGGATGGAATATATGTGATTTGATGAGCTTTGAAAATCCAATGACATTACACAAAGACATACTGAGTACTACCTATGCATAAATCCTGTGGACTGAAAGAAGATGGACATATTTATACTGAATCCTGAAAGTAGGATGGCAGGTGGCTATACCACCATATGATGAGCATTCCCTCTGCCCCAAGCCCTGTGTTGAGCATCACATATACATCTTATCTCTCTCAAAAAAATTATATTCCATCACCCACAAAAAAAGTCAATGTGCAGACCAAGACAAGAAGCTTGTTAATACCAAAACCAGCATTCACATCTAGGTACCAGTTATGCCAATGTCCAGTAACACTCCAGATAGACATTTTAGTTAAAATGGAGGAAGATTTTTGCAACAATCGGAGAGAAAATGAGTGGCACATTATTTAGAGAACATGGAATGCACAGAGTAGGAACAAGGTTAATTCAGGTTGGAGTTAGAAAACTAGTCTCAAATTGCCAGAGCTAAACGGAGAATGAGGTATCCTCTAAGGACTTTATTAAGCAGTATTTTAAAAACATTCAGCTTTGCTTATGACAGAGTACAGCATGGACCTTAAAAGCAACATAACTATGCTCTGGCCACTTAGAACTGTAAAGAGGGATGTTTAAGAAACACTTTTTTAAGTAAAGATGGCAATAATAATGACATAGCAAAGGGGTGAAAATGCAGAAAAAAATATAAGGGACAATGAGGTCTCAAGGTTAGCTGCCACCTCCTGAGATGACGACAAATTAGGAACCAGCCAATTCCTGGAGAATAACAGTGAGTCTAATTTTAGAAGATTTTTAAAGTGAAAAACTAAACGTTACAAAGTTACATTTTCTAACTTTATAACAAAATACCTTCAGACAGACAAGATGAATAAAAAATGCAAAATATCATTAACCTCCTTATTAACGGAAGGTCACTAATTAGACCTTTAAAAATGTAAGCCCAGTGAACATATTCATACCTAAAATTCTCTCTCCCCTCAGCCCTCACTTAGTATCACCTGTAGAGCAGGCACAGATTTAACAAAGATCGCAAATCCCTAGAGCTCACATTCTGATGGGAGATAGGAACCAAACCACTATAAAAAGCAATAAGCAAAGTAGTGACACAGACACAATCCTGCATCTACAAGCAGGGATCCTAACAGTTGCAGTGGAACTATTCCTATCACTACTACCTTATGAGGGTTTTCACATGTTTGGGACACTTACCTAACCACAATGCAATGAGCACAGTGTCAATTCCATCTATCGGCTCACAGATCCGGGCCACCACAGGATGGATCTGCTGGGCCAAGTAGTACTGGGTGTCAATGGTCAAATTGTCCTGTTTCTGCAGCTGTTCAGGCGCATAGGCCCTCTGAGTTGCAGGGAGGTTTGACCCATCCTAAAAAGAAACAGTATAGATAAAAGTTGTAAGCAACTCAACCACACATACACTTGCTTAATCGAATAGAGAAACAACAGTTTAAATTTTATGTGCTCAGTTTCAAATACCAAGAAGTCTTGCCCTGTTGAAAATCTCACATGTATCTTAGAGTAGGAAGATTAAGAACTTCCTGGCCTAAATCTTATCCACTGCCTGAGAATATAAATCGTGAGTTATGTTCTTTTCTATCAGGATATGAAACCAATAAGATGACACTAGCTAGATTGCAAAAGTCTATCTTCCATATCATAAAAACTCATTGAAAAGAATGGTGACAATTAGTCTAATGATAAAGGCTTTTAAAGTGTTGATAATAAAAGAATAAATATACATTCCTTTTATTCTACTTCCAGCCACAATTCTAGCCACAGAAGCATGTCAGCACCCACCCTTGTCCCAAACGAGCAAGTGGGAAAGTTCCTAGGAGTAGAAACATATGTGCAAGACATAAGAGAGAGGAGTAACATTAATGCACAATTCTGGCAAGGTGGTTAATTTTCATTGTCAACTTGACTGGGCAAAGATATACCCTGAATATTAGTGAAGTATTCTTCTGGGTATATCTGTGAGGGTATTTCCAGACAGAATTAACTGAGGTGAGGAAAGCAGCCCTGAAAGTAGACAGCATCACACATTGTGCTGAGGTTCAAGAATGAAATAAAAGGAAAAAAAAAGAAAGCCAACAGAGCATTTGCTCGGCATCCCTGTTTTCTGCTTCTTGGTTCACAGAAATGTAACTCTCCTGGTACCACAAGAGTAAGAGAGGCAATGGTCCCACTGCCATGCCTTTCCCCCTATGATGGACATGTATCTTTCCAACTGTGTGCCAAAATAAATCCTTTGACCATTGTTTCTTTCATGTATTTTATCACAGTGACAAAAGTAACTAATCTATGTGGAAAGTGGCAGTGCTCAAAAGTCAAATATCTTACCAGTAGAAGGGGTATTAATTCTGTATTATTAAGCTGACTCCTCTTCAATCAAATGAAGGTGAGTTAGAGACTCTTTTCAAGGGCTATTTATATACTATATAAATTTATGTACAATTACATACCATACATAATATACATAAATATAATTTTATATACTATAAAATTAAGATTGTAAGACTTTATGTAATTAAACCACACACAGCTCTGAGATGATGTCACTGTCATCTGTGAATCAAACAGTCATCTGGACCAATATCCAGTAACTCACTCTACTCTTCCTCTTGACTGAAACAACAGAATTTAATATTCAGACTAGTAAATTATAACTATTCACAGTGCTCAGCTGCTCTGCAGAACTGATCATAATGTGAATCCTATTCTTTCACTCCTGCCACAATCAGTCTCATCTTAGTTCAGCATCCAGCTCAAAGCAGAGACAACCTTCCACACCATGGTCTTTAAGGTAGGGCCTTCTCTCTCAGGTTATGTTCCTGATAGAAACAATGTATCTGTCTTTCAATCAGGTTCTACCTGGTCTAAGTATTATGAAATTCCTGGAAAGAAAGCATCTCTCAAGTTAAAATTTGTTTGTCCACACTTCACAACTCAGTAAAGAAAAAAAATTAGAATTAATCAGTCTTAATCATTGTTCTTTAAGAAACTTGAATTGTAAGGTGAAAATAAGGCAGTAGTTACTAGCTAAGAGTTTGAAAACAATCATCAGGCAGTGTTATCATATGTACTATACCCAGACTGCCTTTTCTTACCAGAAATCTTGTCAGCCTGTAGAATTATAGATTTTCTTAAGTTTAATCTTTTCTTTCATTATTTCTTTGTTGCAATTGAGGCTGATCTTACAATGTCCTAAGTTAGCTTCTACCTCAGTGCTGTATCAAAGGATGACCCTAAACTACTGATCTTCCTCTTTCTACCTTTCAAGAGCTGGGTTTAAAGGCATGCACCATCACACTCAGAATGGTGAATTAAAGTCAAAGTCTTAGAAGTGAAGTATTTTTAAAGCACTGGAGGCCTAGAGGGAAGAGGTAAAGTGCTTGCCTAGCATAGCATGTATATAGTCCTAAGTTCTATCCCTAAAACTACAAAATCAACAAAACCAAGTGCTTAAGTTACTTTCCAACATGTCACTAGAAGTTCTCATAAAGGAATATTTGTATTTTTAAAGAGCAGCTAAAAATTTCGGAGCATACTTTCTACTTAAAGCATTCTAAATCTAAATAGCTAATAAATAAGAGTGACCTACTATATTTTAAAACTATAAGCTCAAACACAAACACAGGAAATTTCACAACTGGTTTTACAAAGTGTGCTGGAAAAACATTTAGGCTCTCACTTAAGTTATATTACTCAAAGATCTAGTTCTTATACTGAACAAGATCTCAAGAACATGTGACACACACCTTTTAAGAACAGATAAGGAAGCAAGGTTGGTCTTTTTTGAGGTGTCAATGTAGCAACTCATGAATTATAGGGATAAGCACATGCTCTAAACTAGTCATTGCTAGTGGGAAACTAATGGAAAAAAAAATCTAAGTGATTGACAGGAGTCCTCTTAAAGCAATTATGTTAAAGG
Organism: Cricetomys ansorgei; assembly: GCA_026225945.1. Classification (NCBI taxonomy): domain Eukaryota; kingdom Metazoa; phylum Chordata; class Mammalia; order Rodentia; family Nesomyidae; genus Cricetomys; species Cricetomys ansorgei. The sequence goes on from JAMJFZ010003399.1 coordinate 804,287, forward strand.
CATGCCTTACAAAAGTTATTAACTAAGTATCTACAGGTTTAAAATTAGTAGAGGTTGATGAGATGGCCCAACTAATTAGGAACACTGGCTGCTCTTGCAGAGGACTGAGGTTTGGTGCTCAGCACCTACATAGCAGCTCCAGGAGATCTGATGCCCACTTCTGGGTCACAGGCACCAAGCACACATGTGTTGCACATACATACATACAGGTAAAACACTCAGACACAATTTAAAAAAATAAATCTTTAGGTTATCAGTAGGATGCAGTGTTCCACAAGTAAAATATTAAATAAAACTCAACCTGTTTGAAAGACAGGTTGTTCTTAGATGACAACTTGGCTTAGGGCAGTGCACAACCCTAGAAATTTGTCACTATACATTTTCAAAAGCTTATTCTAAATATTATGTTATGAAACTAAAAAAGAAAAGGACAGGCAACTGTGGCTAGCAAACATGATGAAAAGTAGGCTTATGCCACTGAAGGGAACTATGGGAAATTAAAATTATGGCCCTTTCCTGAAATATGCTACAGAAAATAAATCAATAAAAACAAATATGAATCGTATTTTAAATATAAGAACCAATATTAGTGGGTGGAAAAATGCTAAAATCAAATCACATTGGGTTTATTGTACTATATTAGCGTCATCACTTTAAGGGTTTATACATTAATCAAAACAAGAATAAGAGCAAATATTTTGACATAGAGGAATACAAGTTTGACTTTTAAATTTATCTATCATACTGTTTTATGTATGACAAAATGCCTCCATTGCAATTTAAAAAAATATAACTGTGCCTTGATTTCATCATTAGACACTATTTCACTCCTGCATTATTTTTCAAAATTGTAAGCTACCATCTGCTTGTCATTAATAATCTAAGAGCTTCTCCATATATGTGAAGACATAAGTGAAAAAAAAACTAGCCTATTTACCAAAATCTTTATTTGCATAATTTGAAAATTGTTTTTTTGAGATGAGACTTGTCAGAAGCAATATGCAAAGCACATTAAGGATTTGAGCAAGCCAGACATTTATGGAAATATTTTCCTGCAGGAATTGGCTTTCTCTAACAGTTCTTAATCAAGGGTAACCCTAGAGGGAGATAGAGTCAAGTGCTGATTCCTGTCCATGTACTTATCATTGTTACGTACATCATCTACAGTACGTGGCAGATATTTACATTAACAGAGTAGTTTTTCTTTATTTTCATGAGGCTCTATGCTTTTAAAGCATACTGGCTGTAGTTTAGAAAGGTCAATTATATAGGAATGAATTTTTAAGGTTTATCTAAAAACTTTACTGTAATGATGCAAGATGACTCTTAATAATATAAAAGAAACAATCTTACTCGGATGAATTATATGTCTTAGGGTAAGTAGACTGTACAACAATAATTTTAAAGAACTTGAGACAGGCTTATCACTGACTTCCTTTTACATACAGGGAGAAAAGATAAGCAGTCCTTTCTTCCAATTGGAGTCAAGTGCTTTCAAAGAAAAAAAAAATCCTGATGTCCTGCATTGCTCTACTTTCTCCTCACCCTGTTAGTGACACGCTACTCTCAAATAAAACTAGTTGTCAGTTTTAAAGTAAGTTGAGAAAGCCTATAGTTTTCTTAGAAGTGCCTTACAAAACATGGAGAAGAAAACCATGGAAAAGAGAGATACTGTAGGGAGGGGGATATGAGGTTGGGTGGGAAAACATTAGTTGGATCATTTCTGTTTTCTTTCAAAGTGTATCTTTGGACCTTCCAATTCTCTCCATTTATCTATGTATTTCATATTTTTCAAGTAATTGTTTTTATAAGCAAAGAGGACAAAGGATTTTTCTATTATTCCACGGATTCATCATAATGAAAATTGTCACAAAAGGAATGATTCAAAACAACAACTTATTACAATTGCTGGACAAACCACCAAAAGTACATATACTTTTTTCTTTTCTCTTTTTCCAGGGCATCACACATACTAAGCAAGTGTTCAACCACAAAGCTACAACCCCAGCCTATGACACACTTTCATGGAAGTTAATTTAGGGTTGAAACAGTAGTGAATATTATAAAACTGTCTCGTAAAATAATTTCAATGAATCCCAAAAGCCACCTTGAACTTTTTATGAAACTTGTAATGAAATGCTACGGAATTCTTTTTTTTTTTTTTAAGACTTGAAAGCTAGCTAAACTAAACCATCTCTTTATGGGACCAGTTATTTAGAAGACTACTAGTAAGTAAGATACTATGGCAATATGGATTTGACTCAAGATTCCTGTTTGTAGACCATTGGTTTACATGTGTACACATTCATATGTACACGTGTGCAGAGGACAGGTCGACATAACTTGTTCAATCACTCTCTACCTTATGTTTTTGTTGCAGTTTATGTTTACAAGTGTTTTGCCTATATGTATGTCTATGTGCCACATGTGTACCTGGTGCCTGAGGAGGCCAGAAGAGGGTGTGAGATCCCCTCAGTTTAGAGTTATAGGCAGTTGTGATCCACCATATAAGTACTGAGAATTGAACCCATCTCCTCTGGAGCAGCAGCCAGTGCTCTTCACTGCTGAGCTACCTCTCCAGTACCCTGCCTTATGCTTTTAAAATAGGGTCACTCAATGAATGGCAGTAAGCTCTGAGAATCTGCATACCCCCACCCTCCAGCACTGTAGTTAAAAACATGTCACTATACCTGCTTTTTTTATGTGAGTACTCGAGATCTGAACTGAGGCCCTCAAGTTTGCATAGCAAACACTTTACTCATTGAGCCATCTTCCCAGACCAGAATTCTTAAGGGGAACAAGTCTTATACAACAGAATACTTTTACCTGACAGATAACATAGGACACCGTATCTCCAGCTTTCACCTTCCTGTCTCCTTGAGAATTTATCCACAGGGCAACGTGTACATGAGGTAGGCTTTTTTTATCAGGGTAATCCTGGGGATCCTTGGTCAATGCCTAAAAGACAAAAAAATGGGGACAAACCCCCACAAATCTTAAAAATAAAACTTTCTATACATATATACATCAAACACATTTTTGTCAGAATCATATATGCATGATATAAAAATGACAATGCATGAAGAAAACATGGCCACAGAATCTTCCAACAGTCTACCCTCAAGGTTTCTCTCTCCGTCACTTAGTAATTTGCATAATCATATAAAAGTCTAAGAAAAAGAAATTTAACTTTATGGGCTATGCCACATAAAATTTAAATACTTAAAGAAGACTCTAGATCCAGTGTTCCATGAAGCCTTAGAGTTTCTCCTCGTGTTTGCGGTTTTCTCATCTGATTAGTTGCAATTGAAGAATAACAGACTTTGACCTAATGATCTGTTTCTCAAAGGCTTCTTTGACTAAATAAACCCGCAATGCACCAAATAATACTGAATTTACTCTGAATGTCAACTTAATCCCCACAGAGTGTAATAAGTTTGCAACAGAGAGTGAGCATAAGAGTAGGAACAGCAGCAGTAAGGAGAAAGTTACTTTCTAACAATACTATTTACATTGATTAAACAGAAGGAAATCTGGGTAAAACTATTGATGTCTTATAAATATGAACCCCAAAAGTAGCACCAAATTGTACTAACAGCGACTGTATTTCTTTCCACCACTATAGCAAGGTACTTTCACTTAATAAGATTCTTGACTAAGCAGTAAAAACTAGCAACTTTGAGGGGGCAGTTTCCCTCTGTAGCCCAGGTTTACTTGGAACTGTGTAGCACAGGCTGGCTACAAACTTGAGGCAATCCTCTTGCCTTAACTTTCTGAGTGCTGGTATTACAAGCATGAACCACCATGTCTAGAAAAGTTAGTAATTTCTAAAGCTTTTAAACCTTGAGAAAAAGTTTATTGTTTTGTATGGTTAAACACAGACTATACAAAGCAAATCTGAAGAATAAAGGTTACTCTAGAAAAATTTTTTGTGCAACTATTTGAGTTACAAGCTAAACTATCTGCTGTTTACATAGAATGTAGTTTTTACTTGGAAAAATGGTAGGAAAGCTATAGTTATTTTGACATGTAGATCTGGCAGTTTCTCAAAAACCCTAAATAAAACCTGCTACTTCAAGTAAAAAAAAGTCAATCTGACAATAGATATCATCAATGGCAAAATCCAATCCTTTAAGTCCAATTCGAACTTTAGGAATGATGTTTCCTCTTTAAGAGCCTAACAACTTCCCAATAGTTAAGGACATTTCTAATGAAGTAGGAGTATATTAATTTTAACATGTGTTTTTTAATAGTGTACTTGCAATACATCCATTTTAATATCTTCATAATTCAGAGTATCAACCAACAAATAATCAATCCACAATGTCATACATAGATAAAGCATATCTTCGAAGTTCAATACAGTAGTAAGATTTAAAAAAACATGATATACATTCATGAAGATGATATATAGCACATTATTTTTTACAACAGATATACACTAAGAAAAGTAAGTAAAAACCCAAAGTACAATATAGACACATTTTAGAGAAAGAAAACAGTTTACTAGTATGGTTTTAGACTTCACTTTATAAATAACTTTAAAGAAAATATAATGTGTAGAATTCTAATGTACAATCAAAGATTAACAAAAACTATCAGAAAAAAACCTAAATACTAAATTTCTCTGTAATCTGTTTCTATACAACAGTAAAACCAAACATCCTAACAAAGTAGACATAGAAGTAGACCGGAAAGTTCAGATAGCTTCTACCAGGATGGATAGTAAAGAGATTTCCAAAATGGGAAATGGGGGCTGGTGAGATTGCTCAGTAGTTAGGAGCACTTCCTGTTCTTGCCAAAGACCTGGGTTCAGTTCCCAGCAACGTATGAAGATTTACACCATATATAACTCTAGTTACAGGAAACTTGATGTCTTGTTTTTTTGGGCACCAGACACACATGTAAGCAAAACACTCATATTAATGAAAATTTTTAAAAATTAAGAAACTACGCCATTCTCTAGCTAGCTTTTCTTTCCTTTTTTTGAAACGAATAGTTACTTTTATGGAAAAATATTTGTAATCAAATAAAACTAGCAATAAATCTACTCGTTTTTAACAAACTACATACCAGCACATCTCACATAAACAAAAGCTCTTAGATTACTAAATTAACTTTAAATGTAAAGGAATCTTGAGACCAAGAGATCTAAGTAGTATAATTAGTACAGTAGAGTGCCCAGGAAACTGTCCTAATATATTTTAATTTTTTTAAACCTAGATTGTGACTTGGATGGCAATACTGCATAGACATCTTAATAAAAGACAGCTGTCTTTAAGAAAATCATACCTCCAACAAATGCCTATTCTTGAGTATAATGTTAAGAAATTCTGAATACTGTAGAACAATATTTCTAATTTTAAGACTGAGGCTATTCAAAGATTTTACAAGCTCGATTTAAAAAGCTTCATTTTTTTTTTAATTGGAGGGAAGGTGATAAGATAGCTGATGGATGACCTCAGTTTGATCTCTAGAATCCATATGGCGGGAGAATAGAGATCTAACTCCCTCAAGCTGTCCTCTGGTATGACATGGCATATGAGCCCCAACACACATACATATGCACAAATCCTGTGTCACTCCAACCCCAAGCACACATATATATAATTTTAAAATATTTTAACTGTTCTATGGTTTAAGCTAGCCAAAGTTATTTTTAAAAAAATGTTGAAAGTATGTTGTATTATCTTACAAATACTTTTAAGATTACAATACTTCAGAAAAATCACAATTTTTTTACTGTTTTGACAAGAGCTAGAATCTTCATAAAGGTAAATCTCACCACTTTATGCAGGCCTCCATCCTAATCTAATTTGCCATTTTCAAACTCTACCAACATTCTCTACAAAAAGAATAAAAACAAAAAAAAATACTGTTCTAATACCATACATAAGTCATATAGTCTTTTTCATTCCACTTTCCTTTGAAAACAGTAACATCCAAAATCTGAATTTCCCACACATTTTAAATGATACAAGCATTCAGGTAAATGTTAAAGATTAATAGACAACTCACCTTTGACATATGAATAGCTTACTATATAAATAAACACAGACCTCTAACCATGATATATATTCATCAGAATTTACTATACTTGCATCAACACTACAGAAATTTAATCCAAATGAAACTCTTCTTTATAAATAAAAAAATAAGGACTGGGGAGATAATGTCATTAAATTGCTTAATCCATGCTAAGAAAAATAAACAAAGCAGTCAGCGCAGTTGCTAGTACTTATTATCCTAACACTGGAGGGGCAGAGACAGGCAGCTCCCTGGGACTCCTGGGACTCCTGGGACTCCCAGACCAGCCAGCCAGCTAAACCCACTCAGTAAGTTCTAAGTCACTGAGAGACAAACCTGTGTCAAAAACCAAAACAGGGGTTAGGATGACAGCTCAGTTGGTCTAGCACTTGCTGTGTAAGCAGAAGGACCTGAATTTGATCCCCAGAACCCATGAAAAAAAGAGTCGGGTATGGATTTGTCCCTGTAATCTCAGCACTGGAGAACTGGAGACAAGTTGGATCCCTGGTGCTTCCCCATCCAGCTAGCCTGGCCTATCTGGCAAGTTCCAGGCCAGTGAGAGACTATCTCAAAAAATGAAAGGTAAAGAAGGCCTGCTGGCCTGCTGCAGTTATTCTGCTGGCTGGTGTACACACACACACACACACACACACACACACACACGAGGGGGTGTGGGAGAGAGGAGAGAAAGACAGAGAGAGAATGTAAGAGTGGAACAAAAATATGCTTCAGATACTTACATTAAGACTTTGAAATATGAACTAAGATTTCCTTATTTGACTTCTTATTTCAGAATCTACTACTGCATATATAAAAGGAATTCCCTATTTGCTGAGTAGATGATTAAACAAGCAAAAAAACTATTTTAGTGTTCACTGAATTACTATTAGTTATCAGCAACAATGCTAAATAACATGGAGAATAAAAATCCAGTAAGTTAGTGTTTTATTTTAAAAATCACCACCACTACAATGAAACTGTGATGAAAATAGCATGCACATTTTGTTATTATTAACTGGCACAACCTTCTCATGAAAGTTTTCCTAGATCCATTCAGACAGTTGTATCTTTTGACACAAATATGTTATTCTATCTGAAAGCAAAATGACAAGTGCACAAAGATGTTCAGTGCATTTATTTACAATAGAGAATTTAATAATAAACAAAGAAAAAATTAAGCAAACATGTCAGCAAAATAGATAAATATATTAATTAACTTTGTTTCTGGGTGCCAGGAATCAAACCTTAAGCCTTGCCTATATGATTCTTCCAGTAATATAAAAACATAAAATTTCAGATAATATTGATGTACAAAAGCCAGGCATGATGGTGCTTATCTGTAATCTCGGCACTTAGGGGATAAAGGGAGACGGATCAGGGGTTCAAGGCCAGCCCCAGTATATATAAAGTTGAAAACTAGCCTGAGGCACATAAGACCTTGCCTTGTCTCAAAAAACAAAACAAAACAAAACAAAAACAATAAAAACAAAAATATGTTTTTGTTAAGTAAAAATGGGTTTCTAAATAACAGATGAAGTAATTCTACCAATATAAAATATGTTTTCAAGTATATGGAAATATGAAAAAATGACAACTATTAATTTAACATAGAAGTAGTATGAATGAGTTTTCATTCTAAAACTTCTACTTAATGTCATCATCAGATACTTTTCATTATTTTTTTTGTATGAGCATTGACAAAGAAACCTATCACAAAGTGGCTAAAATAGTATTTGAAAATTAGCTTCTGAATTTGTAAGGGAAGAAATGGGAAGAAAAACCTATCATCCTACCATCTTGCTTATTAGACATTACTTTGGAAATTAAAAATTTGTAATCAAAATTAGGTAAGGAAAAATATCCATACCCATAATGTGATATGGTTTTGTTTTAAGAAGTACAAGTGCTTTAGATATACAGAATGGGTTACCACTATCTTAATTCTAATTGAATCTGTACCCAAACCCTTTTGATTACAGATGCACTAAGAACCACCATCTGTGAAGTAACATACATGTACACACTTGAGGATGTGGGAGCAGCAGGAGAAAAGTAAGGAGATAGAGGAGAGGAGGGTAGGAGGAGAGAGAGAATGAATGAAATGTAAGAATGAATATGAATGAACAGATCGATGTGTCAAACAACTATTACTTTAGAGGACTATGAAAAAGGAAGCTTTCTCCAGGCCCTGATATATAAGCTAAATCACTCCATAGGATGTCTGGAACTAAGAAGGAGAACTTGACATGGTAGTACCTGTGGCTGGAAGAGTTATGCTAATGTTCAATCTGTGAGCCAGTTGTTAAGCAGCTTTCCACCAGCTAGAATTTATTTAAATTGCAAGGATGAGGTGGTTCTTCAACTATCTGAAGGAGGAGAAAAACACATGACAGCAGCTGGGCTCAGCAATAAATGGTACATTTACCTTGTTAATTTCAAACTGGCTCACTGGGACACTGCCATTTAGCACATTTTCTCCAATTTCCATTAACCTCTTCTGAATGTTTTCCACAATGGTGTCCCGGCTTTGATCAGAAAGTATCTGGCCAATGACAAAACTGTTTAAGGAAAGAAAATATGATTTTTAATATCATTATGCCATTAACAAAGAAAAGACAGACAGATAAGTCATGAAATTGGCATGTGGACAAGAGCTATGCTAAGAGCCAATACGTGAGTTAGTGTCTAAAAGGCACTTACTGTTTGTTTTAAACTTTTTTTAAAAGTTAGATTTTTATTTAATGTTTATGAGTGTTTTGCCTGCAAGTATGTCTGCACATCATATATGTGCCCGGTATATGCCGAGGTCAGAAGAAAGTAGAGAATTTCCAGAAACTGGAGTTAAGCCTGGTTGTAAGCCACCATGTTGGTGTTGGAAGTCAAACCCAGGTCCTCTGAGCAACCACTGAGTCATCTCCCCTGCCTACACTGTTTTGTTTTGTTTTAAACTATTAACTCTACCAAAAACTTACTAGCCTAGGAATTCCAGGCCTGCCCTTTGACATATAGATCACTCATTTATGAAGCATCTAATGCTTTATGTATTATACAATAGAAAAAATATGTGCTATCAGATTTTATGTGATTATAAAATCCAGAAGCAATTACACTCTAACCATACATTAAAATTTTAGAAAATAAATTTTATCTTTGTTCATAAAGCAATAAGATATATCTGTGGCATCAAGATACTATCCATCAAAGATGGTGGTTCTCAACCTGGGAGTCGAATGATCCTTTCATAGGGGTCATCAGATATTTACATTATTTTTAATACATTGTATTTAAATATCATCAGATATTTACATTATGATTCATAACAGAACCAAATTACAGATATGAAAAAGCAACAAAAATATTTCTATTGTTGGAGTTCATGAGAACATGAGTAACTGTATTAAATGGTCTCAGCTTTAGGAAGGTTGAGAACCACTGATCTAAGATGACTACATAAAAAGAAATATAAAGTTAAGTAAACTTTAAAAAAAATCTAAGGCGCTAGAAAATTGACTCAGTGGTTAAGAGTACTTGGTCTTACAGAGGACCCCGGTTCAATTCTCAGCATCCACACGGCAGCTCACAACTCTACTCCCTTGGGATCTACTGCCCTCTTCTGACAACCATGGGCACCAGGCACTAACACAGTACATAGACATATATGCTGTTAAAACATTCATATGCATATAATAATAAACCTAAAAAGGGGGGAGGGCTCCAAGATATCAAACTCTTCTTACTTCAGCTTCATTATAAATTGTTCAGTGGGCTCTAACTTATGCTATCCCTCAAATTTTTATTTTACTCTACAAAGCCCCAAGAAAAAAAAGAAACAAAGAAGCCAATATTTTATCCATTTTCTGAGAAAATGCAGAGTGAGAGTTTGACAGCTGCTTTATAATTTGTCGGAAGAAGAATCTTGACAAAAACATTTGTATAGCTTTAATTACTAATACATTTCTAACTCAGAGAAATTTACTTCTATTATGATGTATCTTTTCTTAGAAAACACAAAGCTGAGGAGAACACTCTAATCGACAGCCTATACAAAGTAGTTTAATATTTGAGTACATTTGAGGGCAATGAAGCATTTCAAACCACATTTCATAAGAGACAAACCATGACCTATACTCAGATGATCAACTTTGCCTAATCAAGAGCAGTTTTGCAGAAGCAACAATTGCTCAATCTCTCAACTTGAAAGCAGAAAGATTGGAAATAAGTTTAAAATGCTGATATTTAGCAAAAATTAAACATACTTTTAAATCTAGCCATAAAAAAAATTCCACTTTCAGAACTGATCTAGATCACAAAATAGGAATGTGTGAAACATGGCATATAACATGACTAAGTATTAAGTTTTCAAATGGGTACTTCATACATTAATGTGACCATAAACTCCCCAAAAACTCTTTTTATTATAATCTTCAGTTTAAGGTACAAGGCTAGTAGATCATGTAATGTATTACTCTGGAGGAACACATAGTATTTTAAAACTGGCTCTCAAACTAATCTGAGATTAGTAAAAAAAAAAATCATTTCTATATACATGATATACGGGAATAAAGTCTCATTCCATGACCCACTTTTAATCACGTGTTTTAAGGTATAGAACAGGAAAATCATAAAAATTATGTTTAAAATTAGGATCTAGATTTCAGGAGTACAAAGCATAACATTTTCAAAAAGAAGAATTTAAAAAAACACAGTATCAACATAATCAACTCTCTAAGGATCCAGGTGTAAATATTTATTCTCACCACAAGACGTTATCTTACAGCTAGTGTTTCTCACTGTGCAAATTTAGCTTTATCTAACTTTTAATCTAACTGCAAAATTCTATCTGTAATATGTGATAACAGTAACAACAAAGAATAAAGCTGTATTCTTATGCTTGGCAGACTCATAGGCATTTTCTACATCACTTGAATTCTTTTAAACAAAAAATTAAAGGAGAAACAACAAAAACAAAATTAAAAGCTAAACTCACTTTCCAGTGTCCTTGGCAAGATCACACCAGTCTCTTCTAACAATATCTAATCCTTTCAGCTCCTGTTTGGTAATGTAATTCCCATCTGATGTTGGTTCAACAACTAGAGCAGCATATTTCTTTTTCTTCAGTAGTAGCAGAGACTTGAAAATACCATCAATGTCTATTTCAAGTAGTTTGTACAATTTATTCACTTCACTTTTTACCTGTGAAAATTTCAAATATTATTGTAGATTCTCACACACCTAACAGGAAAAGATGAACATGTTATAAATTCCCAAGAGTTAGCCTCAATAAAATTTGAGGCACATATAATTAAAATTTATTATTCAACTTACATAACATGGAATTATTTAGGGCATAACTTAAAGACATTGAAAAACACAGAACAAAATCAGATTTTAACACCATTCTCCAGTATTTACAGAGAAGACTCTAAGTCAGAATACCACAGAGCTATTGACTCACAGATGTTTACTGTAGCACTAGTAACAATAACTTAGTTATGAAATCAGCCTGGATGTCCACCAACAGAGGAATGGATAAAACACATTCAGTATGCCTAGACAATGGAATTTTTTCCAGACATAAAGAATAAAACTATAATGTATATGTAAAAACAACACAAGAAAAATTATCTTATTTAGCTAGTTAACTCAGACTCAGAAAAACAATTATTGGATGTGTTCTCTCATTTGTAGAATCTAGATTCTACATAAACATATACATACATATATAAAATCATATGACATGAAAGTAGAAACAAAAGTGTCTAAGAGAACAAAGGGGATTAACTAACATATGGAAGGTGGGAGGATTATAAACATGTATGATAATGTCTGTATAAAATTCAGAAATATGTACAATGAATATATACCAATAAAAATATAATAAAGATCTCAACAACTTGAGAAGCTGAGGCAGGATAATATCAATATTGAAGTCAGTTTGTTGTGGTTACAAAGTTCAAGACCAGCTTGAACTATATAGCAAGATTTTATCTTGAAAATAAAACATTTTTTAATTAACAAAGAGATAATAGCATAAATATTATCATTCCATCAAAACAAAGGCTAGGACTGGCTCTCTTGATTCCAGGAAATACATAACTATGGGAAATTATGCGAAGGTCTTTCTTGAGTCTAAAGACAATGCCTTCAAACTTCTGAACTGATTAACAACTAGATAGTCCAACAAGTATGTGGGCAAAAAAATTTACATAAACCAAATAATGTCTAAAATTTACATTAGCACTTTGCATATAGATAAATAGTTATATGTGGAAAGAAAAAATGAACAGTTTCTTTCCCTTTGTTGACAAGGCCGAGGCACAAATCATCACCTCTAGGGAAAACTGAAAAGCTTTGCAAGATTCATAAGACCCAGTATGAGTACAAATGGCCTAGCATATATACAAGTGAAGAGTACAGTTCAAATTCCACACTTTCTAGAAAGGAAAAATTAGGAATGTGTAAGATATTTCCATTTTTAGAATACTAGGACAAAATCTTAACAAACCATGTACTCGAGGAACACTTGCCAAGTGTGAATTACCATTAAGAGGCTACATGATTATTTTTCAATGCCCTTTTGTATTTTTTAATATATTTTAAGTACTTCTATAAAATTAAATGTTTATGCATGAGGAGACATGTATGTGTAGATAGGTAAATACTCATTTATATCTATGTATGAAATACATCTGAATACTACTGGACATACATTTTCCTGTGAATGACAATGTGAGAAATTCTAATGTAATTACATTTAAATTTTTTCAATTGCCTTTGAATTTTGCTTTCAAAACAAATTAGAATATAAGGAAAAATAAGAGAATGAAAAATTTAGTGATGCCAAATTTACTATATACATGTACATAACATATGAACTTATTGTATTTACTGTGCTAAACACAGAATTCACAAACCTAAGTAAAATAAGTAATCAAATCATCAAATTATCTCACCTTGTTTCCCAACTTAAAAACTTCTTCCAGATTGGTGCTATTGGTGTTTATCATAATTGAATCTGTATCTCCGTAAATAACTTCAAGATTCATCTAATGAAAGCCAAAAGTATAAAAATTAATAACAAAACCAAATTGATCACTATATATAATGAAACTAAAGGTTTCTAGTACTAGAGACTTTAGGAGCCACTAATTTTTCACACATCATGTTACTTACTACCTGTATACTGTCAGGGTACACCATTGAAGAGTAAGCCCTTCATGAACTAGAAATGTAAGCAATGCAACATCAAGAAAACTTTCCCAGCTTTCTTTAAAAAAAAGAAAGAACTGGGAGAATTACCTGTGTGTAGTTTCAGTTGAAATGAATATGGAATTTAATAAAAATAAGGAGAATAGGGCTGTAAAACAGTGTCTATATTTAACCATTGTACCATGGGTTTTGTGGCCATGACAGTTTAAGAAGCAAAAATATGGATTAAAAAAATTCCGGGGCACAAATCTTTAGTAAATTCTCAAACAGTATTTAGTAGAATATGAGGAGTATCAAAAAATCAATCATAAAAAGCAACACTGGAGCACACACAGTATAAAGGCATGGAGATTAACTTTAATAGCACCATTACTAATTTTCCTGAAACACATATAGGCTTCAAGCAGAGGCTAGATTGTATCAGTGTTGATACAAGAGAAAAAGCTGTAATCCATTAGGAGGAATTAAAAATGTAAACTAGGAATCCTAAAAAACAATCTTCAGTATGCTTGGGTTACAATTTTCCTTGAACACAGATATGTCACCTGGTATGAGATTTAAGTTGTTTTAGAATGGAAATGTTCATACCTTCTGTACCATCTCTTTCGTATGCATCAAAATCTAAATAAAATAAAATAAATATTACACAATTATAAAGGCATAAATATAGCATAAGAGCTTTCCAATTTCCGAGCATCTTTAAAGTTCTTGAAGGCTGCACAACAACCATTGTCAAATAACAGTAACATCAATATAATCTAAGTTTGCTTGTGCATTTATGCTTAATAGAAACACGCAAGCCAATAAATATCTATTTCTGTGTATCTTTAACAAACATGTATACGGTAGTCAATAAAATATGCAAAAGGTCATCTTATTCTCAGTACTAATATTTTAATAAAATTGCATGACTAAAGAAAGCATTATAGAGTTTAAAATCTAGAAACTCAGATCCATATTCGGAATCTTAAAAGGTGGGAAAAAAAGTACTCCATTTAATTTAAAATTCTTTTCTAGACTAAATTCCTTGAAAGTGACTTTATGACCTGAAGTTAGCACAGTACCTTAGTAAAATGATGGATTTCAATACACAATAAACGAAAACAAACATTAAGATAACTGACTGGGTCTGCTCCCGGGCCCACATGGCTATAGGCTACAAAACATAAAATAACATGTATACAGACAAAAGCAGATATAATTTACCTTGGGCTCTACCAAAAGCATCATATTTAATGTGTGAAGAACTCTGAAGAAGTAATAATATGATGTATTGAGAGCAGAAACAGAGGCAAAGAGGTATTAAATCGTGTGCAAGATACTATGCTGAGAGCACCTCTTGCATTCTATCCTTCCTTTCTCCAAGATCTCCAAGAAGCAGCTACTATTAATATCCCCATTTGTTAGCTGCCAAATAGCAAAGAAAGTAATTTCTCTCTCCTAGTCGCAGCAAAACAAGGGTAGAAAACTAGGGACTCTGGCTCCAGGAAAAGAAGCTTTAATCACTCCACACTATTGCCACTCATTATTCATGCATCAATCTAAGTCAGAAGTCTCTTTTTCCAGTGAGCCAAATGGAAGTTTGCCTTCATTCATGGTTCTTTCTACCTTGTGAGCTAAACTGAAATTCCAATTTCAGTCTTTCTTGTCCTGAATAGTACAGAGTACCCTTGTCTTAGGAGCATCTTTTACATCTATCCGTCACTGCTCATCTTCATTGGCCAACCTCCTTTCTTATTATTGCCTAACTTTGTTCAGATGTCCAAACAAGGCATGGCTTCCATGCAATGAGGGTGATGGTGAATTCTGATTAAGCCACTAGTTTTTAGGTGGACTATATAGTAGAAATACCCGAGGATCTTAAAATAACTAAAGCAATGACAACCAAGATCTTGTTCCTGGTGTAAAACTCTCCCTGACTCAAGTACTGAGAGCTACTGGCTTTCTAAAATTTATTATATAGTTCTACTTTTTCTCTCCCAAAACAAACATGCCCCTCCCCAATACCCAGCCCAGAATATCTCTGACCAGTTTTTAAAAGGAGCTCCCAAGATAATTCTTAGGACTGTTCCAAGAAAACCATGGCAATTCTATTCCAATTTAGACAGCTTTTAGACAACTCGTTCATATGACAACTTTACCATGGCCAATCAAAGGTAAGGAGAATTCCTCTAGGAAACTTACTTCTGCAAAAGGCTTTCCTTTCTTTTGTGAAATAGAAGAAAACCAGCCTCATAAACTGAGGGCTGCCTGGAGCAGCAATAGACATCATGGTGACCATGAAGGACCTTGCCAGAAGGTTCAACCTAACATTCTAAGAAAGCACCTGACTCCCAGGGCTATGTGTTTGCTGCTGAATGACACCTGTAGAGTAACATTCTAACTTTTCTTAGGGCTTACCAACTCAAATGAATTAAGACTAATCTAAAAAGTTTTCAAAGCTCCAAGATCAAGATCACATTATACACTTACATCTAAACCCGAGCTCTACCTGTACAGCTGTTATTTCCTTCAGAAAACCTCCAGCTGGGTGAGAAAAACTTCCCAGTCTTTGAATAGTTAGCATACGCAGATTCATCTTTTCTTGCCTTCACTCATACAGTGGAATTTCTTCCCCAGTCCTCTAACCATAATTACATTTCACAAAGTCTAGCTTAAACCAAACTTTATTTCACAAAGCCTGAGCTGACTGTCCCAGCTTAGAATGATCGTATTGACCTGTACTTGCTCTGTTTCTCTAGTAACTGAATGGTACTTTGTACTATTAATGACTGTTCCCTCTCCAACTAGACCATAAGCTTCTGGAGGGCCAAGGATATGTTCACACCCACAGACCTTAGATATGAGAAGCAATCAAAATATGTGTGCCCAAGTGACTGAAAGGCCCCATAGTAATCTCAATTGTTTTTCTAATAAACATTAAATTATAGGGCAATGCAGTGTGGAAAAATGCCCAACAATTTTGGGGGTAAGAGAAATAATGAGATTGGCCCAAGTTAAATTAATCGTAGTGAGGAAAGAACTACTTACCAAAGGTTCTCTTCACCATCTGCCCTCCTTACAAGACTTAGCTACTCTCATCACAATCAACAGCTGCATACATTCTCCAGGTTACTAAGATACCTGTTACCCTACAAATGAAGTAGCCCAGGAGCAGTTTGTCGCTCTTTCACTACTTACTCAAGTATCCAATTTCTGTTCCTCTTCTCTCACAATGTGCACCAAGTCCATGCTGTCATCCTGAGCATGACCTAGCAACTTTCATCACTCACATCCACTCTAATCTGTCACAGACTCAATTTTATTTCCAAGCCCGATCTGAAGACTACTATCAAAAGTATCCCACCCCCTGGTGGTATAAACCTTTATGTGGTTGAGTTTCTTTGATGTTGATGTTGCTGTCAAGACTGCTACAAACTGCTTTTGTCACCTAATGCTTTCATTTCAGAGACAATTCTAAAGCCATATATAAACAGTTCGTTTATTCTAATGACTAACAGTCCATTATATGAAGAGATCATTATTTATTCAACTAATTATATGTTAATTCAACTATTTATGAGCATAGGTCATTTCTAATTTTTGCCATTTTAGCCATATTTCAACTCCCCCAAGTGAGCTTACTGGATCAATGGCTATGGTTTATAATTTTTAACAAATATAGCCCAATAACTGACTATGGAATCTATACTAATTTTTGTGGGTAGTTTTAGTCACCATCTTCTCCAGTGCTTTTTCTACCAGAAGCTGGTGACAATGCCCTCAGGTCAAAGTTCTCACCATAGTCTGCAACTCTTCAGTTTATCAAATGTTGTATGAGACAAACTATAACCAGGGTGACCACTATCCTCTTGTGTTTCTCCACTAAGCAGATCTACATGGCAGATACTGTGGTGACCTATTGAGTATCCAATACTTACCCAAGTACTATTGAGCAAGATCATCCAAAGGCTGCCTTCAGGCCCAGGCCTCAATTCAAACTACTCACTGGTGAAGGTTCTGCTGTTGGATATCGAGTGAACTACAAAACTTAATATCTAGCAGAAGGCCTGGTACATGGGCACCTCTAATGAACAACTGGAGGGTGATAGATGAGATCCTAAAGAGTAGGTAGTTCCACAAGACACATGCGACAGATGGAAAAATTAAGCTCTGAGACTTTACCTGAAGATCTAGAACTATGTTTAACCCAGAGGTTATAGTTTAGTACTTGACCTAGAAGCAGGACCTTCGGATCATTTTCTTTTCATTGTGTCCCACAGCCTTATACAAAAGCCAGCCCATATGAATGTTCTAGAAGCTAATAATCAAAAAACGTATACATTATAGGTATTTTCTTCACTGAGGAAATGCATTTTTAAAAATAGCCACTGGTATGCAGAAAAATCTACTGGACATAAGGTACAGTGATTACAAGAGGACTGTTCATAAATTCACATCAAAGTGACAAGCTTAATATTAAAGCTAGCCATTCTGAGAGAAAATTATTTTATAAGCACCAGCGGCCAGCAAACAGGGCTCTAAAGGCTTGCTAAATTCATTAATAAGGCAGTGTGCAGCTATCTGATTTCACAGCAACACCTGCATATTTAGCTACTCATTACCAATTGGATGATGGAATTTTTTCAAGCACATTTCAAAAATCTGCCAACTTCAAGTGTAAAAAAATAAACTTTGTGGTTAATTTTTCCTTTAACAAAGTACAGCTGTTGAGAATAATTGTTCAAGATCTTACCCTGTAATGTCAACTGCAGCAGAACAAAGAGTATTTAATTAGCAAATCTATCCAGTAATTCAACACCTATTATATAAAATGCCTTCGTGATTTTATTCAGGATAATTTGCTAAGAGGGTTATTACTGACATTCAGATGGAATTTAAATTCCTACGCAAGTCGAGTCATAATAGCAGTAATGATCTCCCCAATCAGGAGATTCGGTGTCACACAAGGCTCTCTTGCAATGCAGCAGCCGATTTCCTGACTTCTTAATTCCTGGGCTCAGCTCAGTGAGAGCCCTTCATGCCGATATTTCAGTCAGCAATACATCTTTAATGGGACTCTATTAAAATAACTAGAACAAAAATGACTTTTTTTTGGTTAAAAAGAATGACAGCACTGCCATCATATCAATCATTGCAGGCTTTGCAGAACAGTGCAGTTAGGGGGAAAAAGGAGGGGGAAACAGGAAAGGGTAGAGGTGGGGGTGGGGAGAGTAATAATTAAAATAATATCAAAAGGTATTTTAACCCAAATTTGAGCCTCTGATGGCTGGAAAGGGGTGGTAAAAACTAGAAATGAAACTTAAAATAAAAAAAAATGTTTTTTTAAAGAAAACAGTTTGTTCTGGAATATACTTGCAATATGAAGCTTACTAAGCAGAAAGTACAAGTTTTCTATACCAAGGTTAACAACAACAGCAGCAACCTAAGACGACTACTGCCATGTGTGTTTATAGGCTCTCCCAGCATGCCCAGCAGGACACCTGGGTATTTATTTATATTTTCTTTCAAAAGAATATTGTGTGTTGCAAAGCACTCAAATGTTATGAAATGTTTTTAGATAGTTACAGATTAATAGTGTTTATTAATACTAAATAATTGAAAATATCCGCTTTTTAGATTAAAAAAAAGTTTCAAGGTCTTATTCCCATGGTTATGTCTAGTATAATAATGCCTACTAACAAGAAACCCACTTTAATATAAAATCTATGTGTTAAACATAATGAAAATCCTACATGCTAATGAAATATTGTATGAGGTCCAATTTCAACAAATAGTACATAAAGAGAATAACTGAAATCTCAAATGGCTACTAATAACACAGAATTAAAAATGAACTGGTAATTAAAAAATATATTAGCCTAACAGGAGTAGCAAAATGAAGGGTTTGAATGATAGGAAAGAGAAAAGTAGAAGAAATATAAGTATGATATTTGGTAATCTAGACATCATTCAAGTGCTTCCTAGTCTAAATTTTTGCAATTTCCAAGCAGGACCCAGTGCTACACAGTTCTTCCACTTGATGAACATTTATTTTAAATGTGTGATATTAGATTTCATTTTCTCTATTTTTAATCTTAATTCTTACATGCATCATATCTCTTTAAAGTGCTCAAAGAATAGGGTCTGTATGTAAGCTTTTCTGTCTTTACCAATTATTGCTTTTATGATACTGGATTGCTTACTGCTATTAACATTCATTTTATTTTCTCTAAAAATGGGATGTTCTTAGTACCTGGTTCCCTGACTGGGTAGGAATAAAGACAGCTATATTCTGAAAGGGTTCTCTTTAAAGATAAGCATTATACAAATACTAACTTTAAAAAAAAGCGAGAGGTCAAAAACCCAAGTCCTGATTTAAATTGCCAATTACTAGTTAGGTCTCTGAATCATCATTTACTAAACAAGGAGACTGATCCTCCAAATCTAAAAATCTAGAATTCCAAATTTGACATGCATAAATGTCTTTTGACTACATTTGGTTGTTTTATTTCTGAAGCACACTCACCTCTTTAATATAAGGGAAGAGAGACACTAATATATCCAACAAAAACAACAACACTGACTGCAAGGATATTTCATTTTCTAGGCTGCCTTTGAAGGCTATTAATTATAAAATAACTAAAACTGTTAATGCCCACAAACTGCCTATATAGCTTTATATACACAGTATAAATAGGTGGATGGCTATATTTGTGGTACTTAGAAACACACAATATCTTCTGTTAAGTTATCTTTTCTACTTCCAAGGAGTGCACATTGACATCTACAAGTACATCATGGTTTCTCAGTCTCAGTAACATTTATATTTTAGGTCAGATAATTCTTTGTTATGAGGGGCTACCTTGCAAGATGTACACTGTAAGATGTTTAGCAAAGGTCAGACTTTTCAAAATTCAACAAACCTATAAGTCCCATGATACTAGACTATATCTTTGCAATTTGGGGCCCCCTCTGCATTTCTATGCTATTCCTTCAGATCCTCACCAGCCAGTCTGTCTCTAGCATCAGTACCTTCTAAGTCAGTCTTTACATTTTGCCAATATTCATTCTAAAACATACTTCCTTAAAATGAAATTCAAACCTCCTCACTTGATCCTAATACTCATGATCTACTTGTGGCCTAATCTTCTAATGGTTCCCACATTTATCCTTAATCCAGTCCTTCCCCACATTTTAGATTCATTTTCTCCTTCTCCTTCTCCTCCTTCTCCTTCTCTTCTTGAGACAAGGTCTCATTATGTAGTTTTGGCTAGCCTGGAATTTACTTTGCAGACCAGGCTAGATTCAAACTCAGAGATCTGCTTCCTAAGTGGGGGGATTAGCCTGGCTCATGTTCTTTTATTGCTTCTGTGCTTTTTCACATGAAGTTTCCCTAGAGTGGTTAAAACTATGTCACGGTTAATTTTGTGTGTTAGCTTGGTTATACCGGGATATCCAAAGATTTGGTCAACACTAACCTAGATGTCACTGAAAGTGTTTTTCAAACATGATTAAGACTTAATTAATTCCATGTGAAGCAGATTACCACCACATCCAGTTACATGAAGGCCTCAGAAGAAAAAAATTGGGGCTCTCTCCAAAGAAGAGGGGACCCCAGCTGTAGACTTTCTTCTAATATCAAGCACAGCATCAACTCTTCCTGAGTCTCCAGCTTGCCCATTTGCCCCACAGATTTTATACTTGAAAGTTCCTCAATTTGTATGAGCAAATTCTTATGTATGTACCCTCCCTACAACTCACATAACTCTACCTCCTATTGATTCAGTTTCTCTGAAGAATGTTAACACAGGCAACCTAAGTGTAAATCCTAATAACGTGTAACTCAGAGCAAACAATATGCTGTCTCTAAGTTGCTAATTTTTCAACTAACAATTCCTTGTAGTAGGGCATTAAATATAACATTGTATAAACTTTAGTATGTATGCTTTCTGAGATGTAAGTATTTGATAAAGGTTGGACTATTACCTAATATGCATTTATTTTATAAGGAACATCATTCTGTCAGAAAGGTCTTTGTAGTTGCATGGTGCTGTGGCAGCCCAGCATGGAAAACATGGAGGCATTTTCATAGACTCAAATCCTGCCAGACCTCAGCAGAGGAAACCACCATCATGGCCAGTGCCATACCGACAGTGAGACCCTGAGCATTTAAACTCAGGTGTTTTTATTGATTCAGAGCTCCTCAAGTGCAGATCATAAGTAATCAAACATCCCCTCACAGAAATCCAACACCTTGCAGACAATACAAAATGCCAAGGCCTAGGAAGCCCCTCACCCAACAGTACATAAAACAATATTTTAAACATACTAAAAATAAGCTTCTACAAGTCTTCTCTAGTTTTGATAATCTAATGATCCTAACGAGCATGCCAGTCTTATGTGCCCACCAACATATGAGAGGCACAATTGAGAGGCTATAAGGAAGCAATAGACAGAAATAATGTCGTAAGTAAATCCATCATAATTCTTAGCACAGAGCAATACTTCAATAAATAATTATCTCAGGTTATGGTAAAATGGGGAAAATCCTCAGTGGTCCATTTTGAAAGAACAAAGCTACTATAAATCAGAACATTCAACTCTACAAGACCCCTCCTACATACATACAATACATATTTAAATGCTAGCTTTCCATATAAAAAAGAAGAGTGAATTTTGAAAAATTCATTTGAACTCCAATAATAAAGGCCCATCAATTATAAACATAACTGAAAGTATACTCTTCACCTACACATCTCCAGGTAAATGGAATGTTTTAAATCCTTAGTTTATAAGCTAGCTAGATCTTGGTAACTCATGTGTAAAGACTATAAAACATGTGAATAAACAACAATTTCTAAAAGGTTTCTACTTCCCAGAAGACATAATTAATGATATTTATGAGTATATCTCAATTATTGCCCTACAATTTGACAGGGCCCTAATTTTGATCCAAAAATCTAAAACATCACCAACTATGGTTTCAAATTATAAACTGAATCTCTTCCATTTCTTACAATGTCTTGTCTTTAATGTGAATATCTGTCCTGTGAATTAAAAAAAAAACTCACATTCTTAACTAAAGAAAACCTTTCACAACCATCATGCTTATCCTCTGTCCACTTCAGTGTCTGGTTTAGGAATTTGAGTTATGCTAGAACAGTAATGCTAGGCTTGAGGATATATCTCACACAGGACCCTGGATGTCTTTAAAGAGCACTTGAATCTTTCCTACTCACCAACACAAGAGCTCAAGTATGGGCCTTTACAATCTTAAAATATTAAATTTGCTGTAAAAAGAAAAATCTCTAAGAAGCTAAGATCGAAACTAGAGCACTACCCTAAGATCAGTGAAAAAAATCTGAAAATTCCCTGAAACTGATACCAAAGATTTAACGTGTATGCTTATATGCATTTATTTAGGAAGAAAGTCCTCATTTTTCATCAAATTTGAAGTTTTAATTTTCTTAAATCTAAGCACCCTTGAAGATACCTAAATGAGTAAGAACAGAACTTTCTGGGTCCTTAGGATTCACAGAATGTCCACAAGATTATAAACACTCCCACTCACTGGGTCTTGCCCCTAGCTTTAGAGTTGAGCATTTTCAACGCCTACCTATAGTGCAATTCCCCTCACAAAAAAGCATGTATGTGTCCAAAAGCTCAGAGAGTGGACTCCCTGATTGATTCATCTGGGGGGCTAATTAAGACACGGCCAGGCTATGTCCATGCTTTAGTGAACATCAGCACTCATGCAAGTTTCACACAACCTGATTAAAATTGACTCAAAATGTCTTACTTCAGTAATCACTTAGATGGAATGAATTTTACATTAGTGGGATCAAGCATGCACCAGGCCTCAGTAGAAATGAAAAGGGCTTACAGTAATAGGATTTATAAACCCACCCATTAGGTTAATGGCTAAATGATTTACATGTAACTTTCTCCCCCACCCCGCCTTCCCTCACCCTTTAACTCAGTAAAAACTATGCTTGGCATTTTCCACTGCAGTGCCACACACAAAGGAAATAGCCTTTCTATTTTGGGACATTCTAATTTCTAATAATGGCCTGGGTAGCTACCATTAACTCTTTCAAAGCACAAATAATTGACTAATAAAATTAAGTATTCTATAAGGCCTGAAAGTGCTTAATTGATCATAATTGTCTATTTGAGAAGGAGGCGTCAGGCTGGCTATGCTCAGATAATGAAGTTGGGCAATTCTGAAGCACTGCAATCAAGATAATACTTACAGCTAAAAAGGACATTAGCATTTTCTAGAATCTGCAACATTTTCTTTATAACTGAGGTCATGGGAAAATCTGACTAGAAAACTTTAAGCTCTCAATCCCTAACAAACAAATGACAGATCTAACAGGTTGTCACTTGTCATTACTAAGCACATAGCCTGAAGCTCGATCCTGAAGGAACACATAGCTGGTAGTCTAGAGGACGTGAAGTTGGAAAGTGACCAATGCATTGCCATCACCATTTTGACAGAAGCGTTTCTGATTTCTCCAAATCTCATTTTTAGGATCAGTGTGCAACAAGACAGTCACTGTGCTGCCTTTCATCACTATCAATGCACGAGCAAGTGGCAAAAGGAACTTTTATTCTTCTTTTTTTATTTTCATTTTTCTTTCAGTATTGGAAATTGAAGCTAGGACTTTAGGCATGTCAAGAAAGTACTCTACAACTGATCTACTCCCCAGCCTGGCTTGAAAAATTCTACTCCTAATACCTTAGAGGGCAACTCTCTTGTTCAGTACTAAAGTTACACAGTAAATTGTTCTACATTGGCCATCCTTTCAATACTTCCTCCTATGGTAATTTTTTAAACAAAGGCTATCCCTTCTTCCCCTCTATCTATACATAAAATGAGGGGCCCACTTCAGAGAAAAGTCTTCCAGAAAGATGATCTAGTTTCAGGAAAAGTAATTGTGTCCACCTATTCAGAGAAATATGTACTACAGATTATTTGTTCAGGCATTCTTCTAGAATAAAAATATTTAGGAACCAATCAAATCACAGGTTCTCACTTATCAATAATTTTTTTCTTCCTGTCCTATTATATTCTATATTTTCAGAAAAAGTATGAAAGAAAGTTTGAGAAAAGTCATCTATGATGGAGATATAGAATACATTCTAGAAGTAGTAATTCAAGGTCTGTGTGTAACATTTTGTTAGTCCCTGACCAAAAAAAAAAAATTCTCCTTCACTTCCAAGGTGGCCTTTCTACTCTTTAGAGTTGACCATGGCTCAAGGAAGCATCTTTTTCATGTGTATGTGGTTTTTCGATACAGGGTTTCTCTGCTGTAATTCTTGTCTGTCCTGGAACTTATTCATAGACCAGGCTGGCCTCAAACTCACAGAGATTCGCCTGCCTCTGCCTCCTAAGTGCTAGAATTAAAGGCATGTGCCACCACCACCTGACTTAAAAAAAAAACTGTTTCAAGTAAGCATCTTATACAAATGATATGAAGCACTGCATTATCTTTTTGTTTAGAAGCCCCCAGAATAATTCAATTATTCATACACCAAAAAGAATTTACTGAATTTCTCATGCACTAGCTGGTGAATAATTCAAAGATGAATGAATGTGTTTGTGCACATGCACATACATATATGTATTTGATAGGAGCCCCTGGGGCAGAAGTCAGAGAAAAGTTCTTGGAAGTAGACTGCATATGAGTGAAAGATGAATCACAAAGAATAACAGGAAAAGGAGACTGAAGGGAGACTGTGTGAAGATACAAATAACATAAGGAAACTAAATGGGATCAAAGAAAACCCCATTGTTCTAAAAGTTTTTAAAACAACAGTTTTATTCCTCCAATAGGAAGACTATAAAAAAGTATGATAGTGTTAGAATGCTCAGAGAAAGTGGAAAGAGAATGGAGAAGAGCCCCCCAAAATGAAAGAAAACCACTTAAGGACTTTAGGGGAGTGACACAATAGACTGACAGCTTAGAGAGGTCTCTAAGACAATAAAACAGGTAGCAAATGTGTAGGGTGAGGATACAGCAACCAGAGTGGTATGCTGTGGGCTGAACAGCATAGGAACAGTGTCAATGGGGATGCAGAATCACATGTTATTTAGGAAATGGAATCTAGACAACTTGGGGCAAGAGGAGGATGAGGTCAAGTATAATGCTTATGTTCATGGCTTAACAACTGCATCATCACTCATTATGAGAGGGAATCTGGGAGGGGCAGTTTTGAAACTGAATAGGACATACTTTGGGGACATTTAAATGAAGAGTACAGGGCTGGCAAGAGGTTCAGTAGGTAAATGCACTATGCTGGGCAAGCCCAGTGACCTGAGTTTGATCCCTGGCACCCTTATAAAAATGGAGGGAGAGAACTGACTCCTTAAAGTTGTCTTCTTGATCTCCATATGTGCACAGTGGCATGTGTATATATGCGCGCGCACCCCTCCCCTAACACAAATAATAACAACAGCAACAGTACATCTAAATAAAGATTACAGGCAGGCAGGTGGAAGCTAAAATATTCAGCAGAGGGGAGGGGATATAGAGTATTTGGGATATAAGAAATCTGGTGTTTGAAAGAGGTACAGTGTATGAATAAGCAAAGCTATGCCAGCCCACAGATAACAGTCTTGAGAAAAAGGTTACACAACTCAGGAAAGGCGCAGCAGAGAAAAGGGAAACTAGGCAAAGGCTCACACCACAACCAATGATACTAAAATGGCAGGTGCTCCAAGGAGCTCTTGATCCCTCATTCCTCCAGTACCTTCCATCCCCTTTCAGTCTCCATTCTTACTGTCAAAATTGGCAGGTGTCACACAAATGAGGGGCCACTGACAAATCTGACACAAGCTGCCAGTCAGACAGCCAGGCACCACATAATGACCTTGAATGAGAACAATCCTAACAGGTGGCTAGTGCAATTCTGAACAAGGTCAAAAAGGAGGAACACTGTGTCTTTTCACAAGACACCAAAACAGCTTCGGGGGCAACTCAAACAGCTATCAAAGCCTCCATCTCTGCCTCCATTTTGAGATGATGGTGATGAGCTTCATGGTAAGATTGAACAAGGATCGATTTAGATCACAAGAATGAACTTTAAGTCTTAAGTAACCATCCTTTCCCCTGCCCTTTCCCCATGTTGGAAAGAAAAGGTTCTTTTTTTGTCAAATTTGGTGCCATTAACAAGCAGCTGATTTATATTTATCCAGTAAAAGAAAAGATGGTAGATCCAGACTTGACTAACACCTAGTGCCCCAGCACTTAGGTGGCTGAAGTATGAGGATCACCATGAACTCAAAACCAGCCTAGGCAGCACAGTGAGATTGAGGCAAGACTAGACTACAGAGTAAAGCCCTGCCTGAAATAAAGCAAAACAAGATACCAGAATGGATTCTCCTCAGTATCCAAATTGTATCCTTCATAGGTTTCCTGAGAACTTGTGACTAGGTCATAAGTGGTTTTACTTCTTTGTCACTGGTTAGATTTTATAATAGCAAATGTCTCACAGTTCATGTGATCTTTAACTTCGGAACAAGTCACTGTTTATATAGAACAGACAGCTGGAGCTCAGAGGCAGGTAGGGTAGAGGAACTGGTGCAACCTTCTCTGAAAGCCCAAAATCCCACTGGATGTTAAGAAACCAGGAGTCATGTAACCTACTGTTACTAGGAAAGGTTGTAATGCTTGTGTGGGAGGTAGGTGTCTTTCTTTCCTCTGGAGACAACTTTCTCTGCACTCCTATCCTCTTAACCTTATGACTACAGATGGCATGGTTAGAATGAGACACACACCACTGGCATGTGAGTACTCAGATAAAGAATCCAACCAGTAGATCAGATTGCTGTCAGCTGTGAAAGAGCTAGCATTTCAGCTGCTTCTCATTCTTTATTTTTAAATGGCAGAATGGAATTAAAGGGCATGGTGGCCTGTCACCTAAGAAGACACTGAAGATTTAAAAAGATAAAAATCAAAACACTTGAGGGTACACAAAATCAAACAGGACTAAGGAACTAAACAAGAGCTTCAAAAAAAGCACAAGAACATTAGACCAAAAAAAGTCACTAGAGGCCATATCAGTCACACAGTAAAGGGAAAACTAAAAAATAGAAGCAAAAAATTTCAAAACTCCACATCAGTTCTTCATTAATGGGAATATAAAATACTTGCCTTGAGAACACTGATAACAGAGAATTTCAATGTTAGGGTGTGCTACAAAGTTACCTAATCAATTAATCTTCAAAACCAAAGGGTATACACAATTTTACACATAAATCAATAAGATGGAGATTTTATTCTCCATTTTATATATAAGTTCTCCACTTATCTACGGAGAACTAAAGTATGCTTTATGTCTCCCTATACCACTACCAACATCATCACTAGATCAGTCCTGACTTAATTCTCGTTAGTTGAAGACCAAGTTGGATTTTGATGTGCAAACTGCTTTTGATGATATTTCATTTTAAACAGATAAACACTTTTTTTAAAAAATGCAAGCCAAAAACACCCTTTTGAGAAACGAAGAAAACAGATGTGGAAGCCATTTGTTTAGATGAAGAGGAATTTTCGCTTTTATAGGAATACAATGATTCATGAACAGGAAAAAAACTGTCATCAAGTTTACTTCAATAGATACTCTTGGTTTTGAAGCAGCTTTCTAAATATGGCCATTGCTTTTCTTCACAGCTCAACTCTCCTGAAATATCTCAAACAACCACTAACAAACATCACTTTTGTCTTTGTTCTTTAAAGTTTTCTGCTTAGTTAATATATTATGCCAGAAGAAAAAAATCCTACAACTGTAGATACCAAAGAAATATATACTTTTTTCTATCCCTTAGGTAAACTGAACTAACTACCAAAAACTTTGGTCAAAAATATGTTGGTTTCAGTAAGGCATTCTGGAAGCAGAGGCAGGTGGATCTGAGTTCAAAGCTAGCCTAGCCTGCATACTCAGTTCCAGGCTAATCAAAGCTACACAGTAAGATTCTGTCTCAAAAACAAAACAAACCAACAAACAAAGCAGACAGGCTTAAGATTATTAAAAAGAACACAAAGCAAATTCTTGAGTAACAGTTTTCCTCAACCTTGAAGGAGATGGAATAAGAGAATAGTGAAGATTTTCCAAGAACTTCTGTCAAAGAGAAAAACCACCTGCCTTGGTTTCTGTTAAACGAGATGCTAAGAACTAAAGCAAAAGAAAAAGCAAATTGTATTAGGTTTAAGGCAAAGGCTTAAGAAATTTCTCTTCTTCCTTCTTGTGCTCCACCTACCCTCTTCTCTCCTGTTTCAGGCCCATCAGCTGACCTCCAAGCAGTGAGCCCTTGTAGAGGTATCAAGACGTACAAGGCCTGTGAGTGTAAGGCAAACCTGTCCCATACTGATCCATTTCTTTGATGAACAGTAACAACAACCACCAAAAAAACTTTCACGAATTAATTTCCTAACCCTTAAGCTTCACCTATGATGCCACAGATGAAAACAGTAACAATCTCCTTTTGCCAATACACTCATTTACCAATATTGGCATTTTACTTTCTATAGTTCAAATTTCAAAATTAATTATTTTAACCTACCTTATATATAGCAACAATAATTTTAAATATATACCTTCAAACTATACCTAGTCCCACTATGACTATGGCTCAATATATGCACCCCTTTGGTTATCTATAAATCTCTGAATTCATATACACATAAGCATGTCCCACCATAATGAATCCACACCTTTCACACAGTTTTCAAATGGCATAACCCTCTCCCAAAGGGTAGCCTCTTCCTCAGTACTTACAATGTTTTTATACTGATGCCAAATAGGCCCTAAAATAATATAGGAAGCTACTTGGCACACGTTTGTATTAGCAACTTTTCTTATTGTTCTGACCAAATACCTAACAAGAAACAACTTAAAGGAGGAGTTTATTTTTTATTAAACAGCTTGAGGAGATACCGTCTATGAAGGTACAAAAGACACAGCTGGAAAAGCAGCTTATAGGGCAGCAGAAACATTAGGCTGATGGGCCACATGTTGGGGGACCAGACAGCAGAGAAAAGGGAATGCTATACTCAGCTGCTTTTCTATCTTTCCATTTTTCCCCCCAAGGAACTGGACCTATGGGATAGTGTCACCTTCATTCAGGGTGGATTTTCCCTCAATTAATTCTCTCTGGAAATGTTCTCATTGACAGGACCAGATATGGCTCTTTGGTGATTCTAAATACAGTCAACTAACAATTAATTAATCATCCCAGTCTTAGACCCTGTGCTGTTTTATTTACTTTAACCAAAATTTACCCCAGAGAGAAAAAATAGTACTATTTTGTTCTCTCATTAGCTCTACTCCCATCAGTATAATTCCTCCATTCTCCTTTTTATTTTTATTTTCTGCACTCAACCATACCAGATACAAGTAACAAATTAATCTTATGCTTAAACGCTAAGAATGAACAGTTAATGGTCAAGATTTTCTATACTTGATCTTAGCCAAAAAGCTTGACACATGGAGATCCAAGATTTTCTAATAACACATTTCCCTATCTCAATCTACTACTTATGCTTATCTTACAAGTAATTCTACAGAATCCCTCTAATTAAACAAATATTTACAAGGGGCTCAAAGCACTGAGGGAAATATAAAAGAAGTTTCACTAGCTTAAAAGACTGTAAAAAAAGAACAATAATTATGATCACTTCCACTGAACACTTTTCACTCTGAAAATTAAAGCAATGGAGCCGGGCAGTGGTGGCACACGCCTTTAATCGCAGCACTTGGAAGGCAGAGGCCAGCCTGGTCTACAGAGTGAGTTCCAGGACAGCTAGAGTTACAACAGAGAAACCCTGTCTCAAAAAAACAAAAAAGAAAGAAAATTAAAGCAACAGACCCAAGAGCTAGAGTGAAGGAATGTGAAAACAGGAAGAATGAGCTAATGACACCAAGTCCCAAAACCTTTTTCTTTGGATGCATTCCTAGCTCTCTGGAAAGAAAAGGAGCATGGCTTGAGTCCATGCACAGACCAAACAGTGTACTTAATTTTTAAATGAGGGAGGTTGACACAAGATTGGAGGGGGGTGAGTAGTTTGACAGTGTTTAAATTACTTGACTCTACCTACTATACTTGTCTTAAAAAGGAAATTAGTACCCAAGGCTCTAATCAGGGTCAGATGTCTAGCAATTCAGGTGACTTTCATGGAATGACCAATATGCTGTTCCTCTATAGCCTATCTTCACATTTCTTCAGAATGTAGTCATTTCTGTCAAGTAAGAATCTCTTCTCTTCAAGTCTCTCTGGCCGCTTTCACGTCAGTGTCTGTAGCATCCACCTCTCCACAAGCAAGGATTACATTTGACAAACACATACTGACAGTCTACAGTACTCAAGCTGAAGATGAATGAAATGCAGTTCACGTCCTTTAAGAACTTGCAATCTATATTGAGAATTTGCAATCAGATTATTGACAGTAGCCTCATTAATTCATATTTTAATCCCCCTCCATCCCTACCACCTACTCGTAGTTAATATGTAAGACCTATGCTTCAGTCTGAGAACTCAAATCACTCTTTTGCCAGTAAAATCTTCATGGCAAAATTAATGGTCATTTCTCAGGTTACATTCTTCAGCAAACACCTACCCTAATGGAACTAAAAGACATGTTACTATCCTTCATCAGGTCCAAAACAACAGCCCATATGTGAGCATGTCTCAAGACACTGTCAAGCATCCCATATGGGAAAATTTGTCCCTGTTGAGAATCACTAACTTTTATCTGTAACTAATGTTTTAATGTCTTGCTTGAAACCCCACCCTCTTGAAATCAAGACTCACAAAAAAAAAATCACATCTTGAAAATCTAGGCTTTTAAGATTTGTAAACTACATGTACTATGAACTTTCTTTAAAGAATAGTCCTATAATACATCTCTCTTACTCTGACATATTAGCAAAAATATTCAAAGTCATATTTATTTAACCAGAATTTCTCACAAAGAGAAAGTAAGTAGACTATAATCTCCCAACAACGTCTTAAAGTCATTACATGTAACTACTATTATATGTTAACTACATGATTATGTTTCCATGCATGTTACTGCACAATTAAACTGGTCAAGATCATACCTTATATTTGTTTTCCTCACATGAAATCATATCCTGAAACAGTCTCTTTAACAAAGAAAATAAGTAAAAAAAAAAATGTCAACAGTTGAGAATATTACAAAAAAACAAACAAAAGCCATAACATTAAGGACACACAACATAAAGCTAGCCCAAGTTCATTTACTTTTGTATTTTCTTATTTGATGTGTGTTATCAAGAGATTCTGTCACCAAAATCTTCACTCTAAGGTGAATATAAAACCTTAAGAAAACAGCTGTATATCCATCAAGATTATTTTTCACAAGTAGCCAACGTGAAATAGAATTTACAACAGAGACAGGAAGAAGAGTAGGTGGAGTTAGAATAGAAGGAAATGAGGAGGCTCAACAAGAATTAATTACTGGTAATTACACATGCCTCTCTTCTGTCTCCACCCTCTAGCTAATCAACAGTGGGAACAGATGTGGTCTGTGGTATTGGGGAGGGGAGATGCTTAACAGCTGTTTGGAGAACATGCCATTAAAAAGCAGCCTTGTCCACAGAAACCCAAGTATTTTCTGTTGAAAGAAAAGAGGTAATGAATAACGACCACAGGCTTACTTTAAACTTCAGTTCTTTGAGGGCAATGGAAAAAAGTCTTTCTCCTGATTTTTGATATACTATGGCAATGCCTATTTTCTGTTAGAAGAATGTCTCAATACTTTATTTCACATATCTTATCCAAGTATTCCTAAAACCAGTACAAAAATCTAACTACTCATTATTGAGTAAAACATATGATAACTCTTAGCTTAGACAATGATTATCATAAAAAAAAAAAAAACTTCAGTCTCACTATCAGGGACACTAAACGAGGTCAACATGATCCTACATTTGCTAGATCAGCTTTTTAACTTCTTTCAGAGTAAGAGCTCTATGCAGTTCAGAACTCAGAACACTCCAGTTTACAGTTTTAAAAAGTTGAAGATTGCAGCAAACTGACAACATATATGATCTTTTCGAAAACTGAAAGTACAAATCATAGCCTGTGGTTAAATTAAAAACAATGAAAAAGTACAATCAAAGCTTTCACAGGAAATGTAGTTTACTCACAGAACAGAACGCATAGCCCCTTTCTAGTAAGGAGCTCTTTTTGCTTCCTCCAAACTGAGGGCTATTACTCTGGCACAGTTGGGAAATCAATGACATTTCCACCCCATCTGGAATACTCCGAAGGCCCAGAGACTGGAAATAACCCTAACCCTAACGCTAACCCTAACCCTAAATTGATCTGTAACTCTTATGCTGCAGTACCACAAAAAAATGGCCTTCAGAACCACTTAGATGCCAAAAATCTACCAATAAATTCATTTGTTTACATGTCCAAAGTATAGTCAATAAATGGCTGGTTATGCCACCAAATGAGAGGAAGTTTTCAAATTTTTTCAGCAGTTTAACAACTCCAAGTTCTTATCAAGTTAATGTGGGTAGGAAAGGTGTATGTACATAAAATGTTGGAGAACATACATATTCATACACATTTGTAGGATACAACGCTAATTTCTCATGACTGCTCTTAAACTTGCACTCTTTAAAATTCATCTCTGTGTATTTTGGAGAGCAACATCAAAATTTCACTCCATTTCAGAATATGAAAAATCTACTATGATTAAATCCTGTGAGACAGATAATGCCAGAGTTGAGAATCAGAAGAAGATAAAAGGTAATGTTAGAAAATGCATCAAGATTTTAGAATTTAAACCTGGTCTACCTAGTGAGTTCCAGGCCAGCCAGGGCTACCTACATATGGTGAGACTGCATCTAAAAAAATTTAAAGATGTTTAAAAAGAAGGCACACATCGATGACATCCAAGCATCAGGAGCAAAAGTCATGAAAGATGTGAGCAAGGAGCTCCCAGCAAATAGACAACAAGTTTCTGACTTTGAAAATCAAGAAACTAATGAACATTACAAAAAGACCCAATCATGGTGGAGGAACGGAAATAACTCAAAGCATGCTTATTATTTGCGACAAAGCACTTTTTTAATTAAGCAAGGGACAGTATGTAAAAAAAAATAAACGAAAAGACATTAGCATTTATTACTAAATCAAAGAGTATAAATTAAAGGGCCAATTGTACAACAATTAGAAATTATTTAAGTAAACATAAACACTGTTTATTCTTAAGGGTTTCCATAGATACACTCCTAACTTTAGTTCCTCTGCAGCTATAGTTCCCATGAGGTCTAAAATTCTTGGGCTTCCATTCTACACACATGACAATTTTCACGAACCTCTTGCTCCTGGTGATAAAAAAACTATACCCTTTCTTTGCAATTCACCAGAATAAAGCTATTCTTTTTAGTGTGCTCTGCATAGCCACCTTTTGATCCCTAGAAATAATGTTAATTACCTGCAAAAGAGCATGCAAGAAGTTTAAATTAATCCTTCATCCTGAATTATGTTGCTTTTCTGCATCAGCAAAGACACACTGCCATGCAAAATAATGAGGTTTTTTTTCCTGATAGAGAGTATATCTGGGAGAAATTGGAGTTTCTGGCAAAAAAATAAAGGCTTCATTACTTCAGATTTAAATGTAAATTAGGCACTCAGCAGCTCGCAAGTTAGGACAATTTTCCTTACACAAGATAAGATGAATTATATTTTATTCCTTAGTTTTTAACAAGAGTCATTTCCTCAGACATACCTAACCCTTAAACAAAGGCTGTTCTTTGTCAAAGCTAGGGAAATGTTTTTATTACTGATGTTCTTTAAATATGAATAAAAATCTCTTTTTTATACTCACACTCATAACAAGCTGTTAATTTGGCAAAGAATATCTAAAATGAATATAGAAATACAAAGAATATT
The DNA here is from genome assembly GCA_026225945.1 of Cricetomys ansorgei. Lineage (NCBI taxonomy): Eukaryota > Metazoa > Chordata > Mammalia > Rodentia > Nesomyidae > Cricetomys > Cricetomys ansorgei. The sequence continues at coordinate 838,440 of JAMJFZ010003399.1, forward strand.
TGCTTCCTATCTGAACACTACACATATCAACCCAACTAAAAGAAAGCTGCTTTTTTTAAATCTAAAAACAGATTATCTTTCCATTTATCTGCGCCTTTACCAATTTCTTTCACCAATGGTCACAGTTTTTAGTGTATATACCATCTATCATCACTCTTGGTTGAATCTGTACTTTAGCAATTTCTTTTGTGTTACTGGGGATGGAACTCAGGGCCTTCCACATCCTGGACAAGTCCTCTACCACCATGTTACATCTTGAATATGTATTTTACTATTTCAATTCTGTTGTAAATATCCTTTCCAGATCCTTTCCAGATACTTTGTTATTAGTGCATGATTTTTGTATCCTGTAACTTTACCAAACTCACTTATTATTTCTAGCATTACAGTGGAGTCTTGGGAATATTCTACTTATGAAAAATCATGTTCTCTGAAAAGACAGTTTAGCTTCTTCCTTTCTCACTTGGATGTCTTCTATTTCTTTCTCTTACCTAATTGTTCTGGCTAGGACTTGCAGTCTAATGTTAAATAGAAGTGACAAGGGTAGGAATCCTCATCTCCTTCCTGATCTTAGGAAGGCTTGCCGAGTATAACATTAGCTGTGGGTTTGACAAACAGCCTGTAATTGAGTTGAGGTACATTCATTCTATCTCTAGGTTGTTCACAATTTTTTTCATGAAAAGTGCTTGAATTCTAAAAATATTTTATCTGCATATATTGAGATTACCACATGATTTTAATCCTTTTATTTATTAATATGCATCAACATTTGTTGATTTGTGGATGTTTATCTATTCCTGCATTTCAAGGAAAAATTCTACTTGACCATGATATATAATCCTAATGCGCTACAGTCTTTAGTTTGTGAGGGTTTTTTGAGAGGATTGTTGCATAAAAGTTTATCAGGGAGTTACCTGCAATTGTCTTTTCTGGTATCATCCCTATTTGACTTTGTATGAGAATTAGACTAGCCTTGTAAAATTAGTTATCTGTAAAATGAGACTATTCTGGGGTTGGTGAGATGGGACAATTAGTGAAGTGCTTGCAGTGCAATTACCAGTACCTGTGTTTGGATCCCCAGCACCCAAGTAAAACCCAGGAGTGGCAGTGTGTATCTTTACCTCAGCACTGAGGAGACAGAGTCAAGCAGGACCCTGAAGCTCACTGGCTGGCGGCCTTACTAAATTTGGTGAGCTTCAGGATCAGTAAGATCTTGTGCCTGACTTTGCAAATAATAAGGTGCAGAGAGATGAAGCAAGATGCCCAAAGTCAACCTCTGGCCTCTGTATACATGTACAAATAAAAAAAAACAAGTACATATACCAGGTACACACACACACGCACACACACACACAGGCACACACAGGTATACACACACATGCATACGCACACACTATAATAAATTACTGAGAATACTCTTCACATATCTATATTATCTGAAGCAATCTACAAAATCAATGAAACTCCTATCAAAATGACATCAGCTTCCTCGTGCACAATGATCCCTGGTGGAGGGGGTGTTATTAAGTCCCAGAGGTAGTAAAAGTTTGCAGCAAAACAGTTTTTGCCAGATATAATAGGGCCATTATACACATGAACTCACAACTGTGACTCATGAATGATATCTGCACAAGATCTAGCCAGCCAAAATCCCAGCATGATTGAGGGAGAAGTTCATAAAGTCCCACAACTAGCTAAGGGGCTACTGGCAATTAATAGCTGTTAGGGGAGGGACAATCAGTTTTCTTCAGGTATATAACCCCTATACCCATGCACATACTAGCAGTACTAAGTGCATACAGTAGGGTTTTTTTTAAGAGGGGCACATGAATTTCAGAGGGAAAAGTGGTAATTGGATAGAGGAGGGAATGAGGAGTAGATTTAATCAAATCACATATTCGTGTATAAAATTCTCAAACAATAAAAAATTCAATAGCTTTGTCTACACAAACAGAAAATTAAGTCCAAAATGGTGCTAGATAGTCAAACCAATTCTGGCAAAGTAGAATAAAGTCAGAGGCAATTAACTACCTGATCTCAAACTTCAAAGTTTCAATAATCAAATAAGATGGGTACTCACATAAAAACCAAACAGACAAATAAAAGAGATCAGAGATCCTAGAAAGTAGCTCACGTCAACAAATTTCTGGCAAGGGTACTGAGAAAGACAATGGGGAAAGACTATCTTCCTAAGAATAAAATTTGAGCTTTTCCTCACATCATATCAAAAAATCAGCTCAAAATGGATTAGACTTAAATTAAGATTTGAAACCATATAAAGATAAAAGGGTGAGGAAGGGATTCTCTTAATCATAATCTTTGGAATGACACTTTGGATATCAAATCAATAGTTCACACATCAAACTAAACAACGAAACTACATTTAACTACAGGAAACAATAGTGAAAAAAGAGCAACCGAAAAAAAGACATTTACAAACTATGTGTATCTCATATAAGGTGTCAGTATTCCAAATAAAAATAAGTAAGGAATACATGCAACTGAATATATAGGTATATATACATACATATATATGCAAATATATTACACATATTATATAAATATATACATATATATTACAAACTGAACAGGTTATATTTAGTGTAATGGAACATTTACTCTTTATCGGCATCATGGCTGCTCTTGGATAGAAAGAATGTTAATATAACATCTTTAATCCCCATGTAGCACACACCTTTAATACCAATTCAGAAGGCAGTGGTGGTGTGTGCCTTTAATCCCAGCACTTGGGAGGCAGAGGCGAAGCTCAGAGTGAGAAGCAGGGATTAGAGGCAGAGTTCAGAGTTCAGAGAAGGAAGCTTCTTCTACCAAGAAGAAGAGTTTGGAAGCAGAGCTCAGACCGAAGCAAGTGGAATCAGTTAGATAAGACACAAAAGCAGTTCAGCGGAAGGAATTAGTAGTGTCAGACAGGAAATGTGAATTTGGGAGAAAAGGTCAGCTAACAGCTAGAGTCAGTTTGAAGCCTAGCAGATCAGTTCAGTCAGAGAAATTGCAGGAGTCAGCCAGAGTCAGAAGAGTTCAGTCAGAAACAGCCAGCTCAGAAGGTCAGTTTGAACCAGTCATCTTGGAGAAGAGTTTGAGCCAGAACAGCAAGTAAGTTGCACCTCTGAGTTCAGAAGGAGCCTCTGTACAATCTAATTTTAAAAATATCTCGATCTGGAAGGCATCAGCTTCCTTATAATATAATCTTCAAGATGCTAGCTCCAAAGTAGAAGGCTTCAACCTCTGTACAATCTAGTCTTCAAGATGCAAGCCAGGACCTTGAAGGTCTCGGTCTCCATACAATCTAATCTGTTAACCTAGACTAGAATGTTTGAGCCACCAAGACTTACTGCTAACTGACAAATCTCCGGGAATATCTTCAGAGGCATTGAAATAACCATTTCAACAAAATAACTATACCCACAGATTGAATGCAGCATTACTTACACTCAAAATATGGAGACAATCTAAGAAACCAATGATTAAAACCATGATGAGACATCATCTCACCCAAGTTAGAATGGCTATCACCACACTTCAGTACATTAGTTGAAGGCCAGCCTGGGTATAATAGGAAGCCAAACACATTATTTTTTTAAAATTGGTTATCAAAAAGACAAAAAATACCAAATGCTGGAGAGGATGTTAAGAAAAAAGCTTCTATACCTAATTAGTGAGAATGCAAATTAATACAATCACTATGGAAAATAGTGTGCAGTTTCCTTTTAAAAATTGAAAACAGAAATACTATATGATTTAAGAATTCTACTATTGGAATTATATCCAAAATCAGCACATCAAAGAGATACATCCATGCTTATTGTAACATAAGGTTAAATGAAGTACACAAAGCACAAGTGGATAAAACTGTATTCTCATTTTCCTAAGATTTTAAAAAGAAGGCTAGGAAGGGTAGAAAAGAGTTTTAGAAAACAGGTACCAACACAAACTTATGATTTTGATAAAGGAAAAATATATATGAAATTCTGAAAGAATATATACACTTATATCAGAAAATAATTTTTATGTTCTAAAGTACAGCCTACTAAATTAGTCTACAACAATTTATTATACACTTTAAAGTAACTAATGGAAAAGAGTTTAAGGGATCTTAACACATATCAATGTTAATATTTGAAAAGATGGAAATGCTAATACTCTGACTTGATCACAACACGTTTGTATATAAATATCAAATCATAATTCTGCACCTCATAAGTAAGTACAAATATTATATAAAAACAAAACTTTTTAAAAATGAACAGATGATGGGTATGTGAAGTACAACACGAGTAGTGATAGATGTGTATTCGTTTGATTACAATAATCATTACACAATCTGTATTTATGTCAAATCACGATGCATACCTTGAATACTTACAATCTTCAGTTGTAAATTAATTTTTTAAAAAATAATTGTCCCTCAATACTGTCTGAATTTAGTTTAGAAAATGAATCACACTAATGTAACTACCATTATTGACATTTTGCTCTTTTTAATAAAAAAAAATGCTTTCCTTTAAATCCGTATGATTTCCCAGTGTATCTAGCTATCTCCATTCTGCAAAAGCATTTTAATAAAACTTGTCCCATCTTTGACTAAGGCACAGTGTTGGTTAGCTACAATAAATATACTTTTAGTACATCCACCTATTTACAAGATCCTTCAGATCTGAGTAAGAAGCAGTAGTATTCCTCAGAATGGTTTGCTCTAATCTGACTATATTACAGGACTCAGAATCTTTTAATCTGATTGTGTACCTATGGCAAAAATATACTCCTTAACTTTTGGTCTGGATTTTCCCTTTTATTCTGACAGTGTGAATATAAGAAATGAGGGGTTAGAAGATATACTTGACATCTTACTGAATTAACTCATAACACTTAAGATTCTAACACACAGTATCAAGCTTTTAATATCAGCTTTACACTTGAGATGTTCTGTAAGTGTGAAAAGCCTTTTCAAACTAAACTCCTTGAGTAGTATTTCATCTGATGAGAGTACAACTGACCTAAATTTCTACATCATGGAATCTTAGCTATGTGAATCTTTTTAAGAGTACTACTGTTCAAAATTACCCAGGGCAAAATAGGGACACCCATCTCAAAAAGAATTACTGTAACTTAGTCACTTGTTCTTATGATGGCTGTGCTTTTATTTCATGTAGAATAGTGTGCCTGTCCTATCTTTCTCTGTTGTACTCCAGCAAATATTCATAGAAGAAAAGAGAAATGGATTATTATTACATTAATTTCTATTTCAATTTCCATTTCTGCTTATCTGTAAGAGCAAACTTATCACACATATTTTAAATTATCTAGGAAAGATAGGTGAATGTATTTAGAAATATTAACTTTCAGGAAGAAATCATATAAACAATGGCAAAATTAGTTTGCAAACTTCCCTTCCTAAACTAAACAGAAGTACAGGCAGGAGAATCAAAACTTCGAAGTCAGAGTTGGCTACTAAGATCCTGTCTCAAAAGAAAAATCAATTTAAGATGTCTTTTAAAGAACAGAATTTGTCCATAAAGAAAATGTGAAAGTATTGCAGCAGTTCAGATGGAATCAAAGGGATTCACCAAGTGTTTGATTTTTTTTGCATATATGTATATGGAGGTATGTGTGCACATACATGGAAGCCAGAGGTAGATTTCAGATATCCTGTCCTATTATCCACTGTATTCCTCTGAGACAGGGTCTCTCATTTAACCTGGCACTAGGCTGGTAGGCAGCAAGCCTAAGTACCTCCTGTTTCTGCTCCCTATTGCACTGAGGTTACAGATATACTTATGGGGAATGCTAGAGATGTGGACTCAGGTCCTCACACTTTCACAGCAAGAACTATTACCCACTGGGCTATCATCCCAGCCATGATTCATTCTTTTTAAACCAAAAATTCATAGTAGCTGAGAGTATAGGCTTAATAGGAAGCAGAAATGGTTACTAAGGTATCTATGCATTATACAGCTTACTAATGAAATTCAAATTAGATTAATTCTGGTTAAAGGATTCAGATTAGTTTGCTTTCCTGTTGCTGTAATAAAACATCATAACCAAGAAACTTACAGAATGAAGATAGTTCACTTTGGCTTACAGTTCCACAGAGGTAATAGTCCACAATGGTAGGGCAAAGGCACCAGGCAGACATGATGACCAGAGCAAGATACTGAGATCTCATATCCTTTGCCTTAAGCATGAAGCAGAGAGTGTAACTGGAATTGACACAAGTCTTTAAACTCTCAAAGTCTGCCTACAGTGACAGCCTTCCTTCATTAAGGCCATACGCCTAAAACTCTCTCAACAGCGCCACCAACTAGGGACCACATGTTAAAATATTTGAGCCTCTGAAGGAACTTATTCAAACCATCACAGAGCTCTGTGAAAAATCACAGAACAGACACACATATTATAATTGTTACTATCAGTTTTGCTGTTGTGGTTCTTGCCATCAAGCAACATACAAATTAGCCCCCGACAAGGCAGAACATTTTAGTGGTCATATAGACAGTAATAACACTCCACTGGTACTAAAAATATGACAATGATGGCTATCACTAGGTCTTAATATTACTTTTTGTTTACTTCTCAAAACAGTAACTGAGTAGTACTTCACTTTTGATGAAGAGCTGATGTGTAGACAATGATTGAAGGAATGATAAAATAATCTAGTGAGTGAAAATGGCTTACAATTTCAGTATCTAAATGTCCACTGTACCTGAAGGCATGTGATTAGCCCTTGAAAACAGTAACTTTTCAAAGTCGCTGAACTTTTTATAGGAAATTCTAAACACATTCTCTTTTTTTTTTTTAAATTACCATGTACGGTTGGATTTCAAAACTTTCTAGATTTAAATTTAGGTACTCATTGTAGCTTTAATAAATTCATCTTATCTCATTGAAACAGATCAACCACTTCCATTGAAACATGTTATATTATGGGGATTGATCTTAAGAATAAGGTTCTAGTATCAGTAAATCATATAAAGGGCAGAAATGAATCCACTAACTACTTAAACAATCTCAAACCAGTAACACCAGTACAAGAGGACAATTTGGGGAATTCCCAAACCCTTTCCACACCATGGATTCAACAAAGCAGGAAAAAAAAGAGGCTACCCTCTGAATGTTAAAAAAAAAAAAATCCCACATGACAGAGCTGGTAGCACTTTATCGAAATCAAAAACAAGTGTCCACATGTGAGCTCAGGCTCAAAATCTGAATGTCTCTAAATATTTCCTAAGGTGATTTAAGTTCAGTCTTGGGAAGAAGGCCTAGATTACGTTTCTCGTTTAGTCAACTGTATTGTGTAGCTTAGTTTGAAAAAAAATATCAACAGAGGAAAATGGTCAACATAGAAATAAGCCCCTCAAGCCCCAGACATTGGCAAGCTTTTCTGTTCAGCACTACTCAGGGGAACCCCAAATAGTCCCCATGGCAGGTGGATCCTAATCATGGATTATCTAACCAAGTCCTTTTGTTTTGATTTCATTCTCACCAAGCAACCCTGTGATTGTAATTTGGCTTCCCATGTGGCTTGTCTATAAAGAGAAAATGCACTAATCTCTCAGTTCAACCTCACCAGTCTAATTAACAGCTGTAGTTCTCATTTCAAATGAACAAATTGGCATTAGGGCAAGTACATGTGAGTCTGACCATCCAGTGTGCTAACAAGGTAATATTTCTGAGTCTCTAAGAATATAAGCTCCTCCTTTACCATTGAACCTCTTGTGCCCAAAACACAGTGTAGTTCATGATAGCTGCTCAGTAAATATTGGGTAGAGATCAGATACCGAAGATGACTTTTCCTAGTGTCTTTCAGTTTAAATTGTAATGTATACTAAAAAGGACATTATAGATATCAACATATCAGGAAATTCAATCTACTACAAATAAAATATTTAAGTTTAACAGCATTAACATGACTAAAATTAATTCATTATATGCAATACACATTATACAATTAGAAATGCTTTCTTTTCAGGTCTAAAACATCACAATTTTCATCATTTTCTCTAGAAAAGTTTCCCTGTAGCATGCAAAACACTCAAAATCATTAAAAAACTGGGTATAGTCAGTATTCAAAATGTATACTTTTAAAAGTGGTTACAGTCTCTCCCACTGTAAACATTTTGAAAAGCATGAACCCAGCATTTCCTTTTTGCTTTTCCCAATTCCATAATTTATTCTAAATATCCAATAGAGCTATGCCATATCAGATTCAATAAAGACAACAATGAAAACAATGCTACTAAGTTATCAAGTTTTATGCTTTGATTGCAGCCACTTAAAATAAGTCTTATTTTTGCTAGAATGTCACAAAATCAGAAACTCAAACATTGTTTCTACCACTTGGCAAAAACTCTTACAGAAAACAACTATTACTTGGACATGGCAAACAAACAATAAAAGAAAAACTTCACAACTTCCTGAAGGCACTGGAGAGCAACCACAAGTAATCCAAAAATAGATGTAAGTCTATAACTGAAAAGGGGGAAAGGAATCAAGATGCCTAATTCTCTAACTTTTCACTGGAGTACAGGCACAGATTCTGCATGGAACAATAATGTAGACCAATAGAACAATAACTGAAGATCAAGTTCAGAGCAATCACAATAGCTGGCCTAATAAAAAGATACTAATTACCAATATTAAGAATGAGAGCAATATTATCACTCTCAATTCTATAAACCATAAATGGTAAAAATACAAATGACATGGCAGATTCCTTAAAAGACACAAACTACCAAAACTCACTTGAGTAATAGAAATTTAAACAGCTGTGTTACAGAAATTAATCTGTAGTTTAAAACTCTTAGACAAATAAAGCTCAAATTACTTAAATAGTGAATTATTCCAAATGTTTGGGGAAGAAAAATACCAATTCTAAAAAACTGTTCCATAAAACTTAACAGGAGGGACTACTTCTCAATACAATGTACAGTGCTGTTTTTACCCTGGCTACATTGACTGAAAAAGGTATTACAAAAAGATAGGGACTGAAACGATGGCTCAGTAGTTGATAGCATGTACTATTCTTGCAGAGGATCTCAGTTTGGTTTCCAGTAACCATGTCAGGTGGCTCACAAACACCTGTTACTCCAGCTCCACATGACCCAACACCCTCTTCTGGCCTCCAAGGTCACTTACACCCACGTGCACACACATCCACACACAGACATACAAACATAAGACACAACTGAATATTTTTAAAATTCAGACAAATAATCTTCATGAATATAAATATAAATATTCTAAAAAGCTTTACTAAATAAAGCCCCAAACATATAAAAAGTATCCACCACGAACAGGTAGTATTTATCCTAGGAGTATAGAATTGTTTAATGTACTTGAAAATCTATCAATCACCATTTTAACAAATTAAATGTAAAACAGCAAGAAAAATTCGTGATCAACAGACACAAAAAGCATTTGATGGGCTGGAGAGATAGCTCTGCATTGAAGATTGCTTATTGCTCTTCTAGAAGACCCAAGCTCCGTTCCCAGCATGGAAATCAGGCGACCCCCAAGTACCAGGAGGGATCTGACACCTTCTTCTACCCTCCCTGACATCCATGTGTGCATAAATATACACACCAAAAAATTTTAAATTTAAAAAAATTGAAATTAAAGGCAATTGAAATAAACCCAATAATCATTTTTGATTTAAAAATCTTTTTTAAATGTAAGGTTAAGAAAGAAATTCTCTCAGCTTAAGCATGTAAGCTGCTGTGGGTAGGGTGGTATATGTCTGTAATCCCAATACTCAGAAGTCTGTGTATATACAAGAGCCAAAAATCTGCTCAGAAAGTGGGATGGGAAGTTATCTAACAAAAACCTGCAACCAGCAGTTTAATTAATGCCAAAAGATTAAATGTTTTCCACCTAGTTTCAAAAGCAAGACAAGGCTTACCACTTTCACATTTCTATTCAGCTTGATAGTTGGACATCACACACTGACAATCTTATAAATACAATTGTAGAAAGAAAAGAAAAACATAATGAGGACCTGGAGAAATAACTCAGTTGATAAAGTTTATACCAGGCAAGCATGAGGAACTGAGTTCAATCCCTAGAACCCAAAAACAAGGCTTAACATGATGGTACATGTTTTGGTACATGTTTGTGATCCCAGTGAAGTGAGACAGGCAGATTCCAGGGGCTTACTGTCCAGCCAAGCTAACCCAACTGTAAGTCATGGGTCCCAGTGAGAGACTCTGCCCTAAAATGTAGAGTAGAAAACTGTTAAAGAATACCCTCTTGCCTGTACCTACCCACAAACAAAACACTCACAAGAACACAAAACAATGAAATTAAGAGTTACTTTTTTGAAGAGATAAATCAAGAAACCTTTAGCTAAACAGTAAAAATACTCTAAGAAACCAAAGTCAGCAAGTAGAATAACAAGGAAGAAATGTAATGTATCTTAGAAACATTCTTACCACAACTGAATCATAAAGAAATCAAAAATAATAGTAAGACTAAACAAATAACCAAAATCTTCCAACAAAACAAATCTCAGGACCTGATAGTTTAACTGGTAGAATTCTACAAAACATTTTTTAAAAAGGCATAAATAAAGGGTTTGATAGCTCAGTTGTCAATTGTATGGCTAAAATGCACAATGTTCTAGCTTTAGTTTCTAGCACCTAAAAAGACAAAGTTTTCCAAAACAATTAAAGAGAAGAACATTTCCAAATGTATTTTATGGGACTAACATTATCCTGATACCAAAGACAAAAAATAAATAAATAAATAAATAAAATTGCAGAACACTTCTCTTGATGAACAGAGATAACAAAAATCCTCAATAAAATACTAACAAGATAATCTTAGTGGCACATTAAAGTAACATATTTCATGATCAAAAAGAATACAAGAAGGCTGGAGAAATAGCTCATGGGTTAAAAGGACTGACTGTTCTTCCAGAGGACCTGGGTTTGATTCCCAGTGCCCACATAGCCGCTCATAAATGTTTGTAACTTCAGTACCAGGGTATCCAACAGCCTCTTCTGGCCTCCCTGAGCACTAGGCATGCACATGGTGCACAGACATACATAAAGGCAAAACATGCACATATATCAAATAAAATAATAAAAATTTTAATGAACACATAACCAGAAATACTAATTTTGGCAAGTTGGTAAAATGCTGTTGAAAGATAAAATGATGTCAATTATATAAAATGTCAGATACTCAACTTTTCTGCCCTTAAAAAAAGATGATAATTACATCTGTCAAAATTAGTAGTGTCTGGAGACAGGCTTTGACGCAAACATTTCTGGATTCAAATCCTAGAGCCACTGTATATGTTTTTGGGTATATTATATAGTTTCGGTTCTTCATCCAAAATAGATACAGGATTATACACTTACCAGGTATGTTCTCAGGAGCTAAATAATATGCATCCTAGAGAATGGTGCCCAACCTATGGTAAGAGCTGTGCCTGTGTGAACTATTATATCATTAATCACAGCTCCTTCATGTGAAAAGATATTACCTGTTTCCTGACTTGATACATGTGGGCATTTAATGACACTACCTCAGAAGTCAGGAGAAGTTCTTAATTCTATTTTTACACAATTATGAAAAGCAAACAAAAAACCCCAAAAATCCTACAAAATTTTAAGATAAATACACATTTCAGTCTTCAATCTGTGAGTACTCTATATATATCCACTATCAAATTCAGTTATATCTATATTTATATCTATATCTACATACAGAGATAGAGATAGATAGATAGATAGATAGATAGATAGATAGATAGATAGATAGATAGATAGATAGATAGGAAGGAAGATAACTGAGTTTGATAGTGGACAAGGGTTTCAATTTTAGAATTAATTTTCTGCTTAATTCTAAAATTTACAAAATGTGTCCCCTCCACCAACAAAATTAAAATTAAAAACTACAACAGAGCATCAAAGGTAGGAAAAATTCAACTCAATTACCCATTAATGAATGAATGAATAAAATGTGGTATATACATTCGATGGAATACTATTCAGCTTTAAAATAGAAAATAGCCCATCAGATCTATAAAACAAATGAACATTGGTATACTAAGTGAAGTCAGACAGTCACAGAACACAAGCTCTGGTTCCGTTTACATGGTATATCTAAAGCAGTCAAAATCAGAGTCAGAAGAAAGAATGGGGGTTTATAAGGACTAGCGTAAGGAGCATGTTAGTACAGAATGTTTTATAAGATGGGAACATTTGTGATATTTTTAAAACATGAATATAATTTATAATACTATGCATGTAAAAACCTGATGGCGGATTCTGTTGTTTTTTACTTTAAAAGTATATTTTAAAAACCAGAAAAAAAGATAAAAAGTTTATTCCTCTAAAACATTCATTTAATTAGTCTTTTTCCATTGTCTTAAGAATACATGACATAAACGGTATGCTAAATATTAAAGCTTTTACAAAAATTTCCTTAAACCCCAGAATTCAAGTCATTTTAACCACACATACCAAAAATAGTTGTTCAAACTATTTTACTGTGATCAAAATGTATCCGGTATCATCCAAGCATGCAACAAGAAAGGTTAGAAAGTTGTTTTGTTTTGTTTTGTTTTTTCCTGGCCAAACCTTATATTGTATTTCATATGCAACTAGATGCCCAATTTATCTGAATTCAAAGAGAAACAACAGCTATAAGGTGTAACAGCCTATCAGAAGTGTTAATTTTAAAATATGTCTCAAGAAATCTTGGGATTCAGTAAAATGCTTGGAAAAGCATCTATCTTAACTACCAAATCATAACAGTCTATCAAGGACTGACATAAAGAACTCCTATGATCTATCAATTTCCAAGAATTAAACAGAAGATTTGCCTAAATTTAAAGGAGAAGCAATTCTTGTCACAAAAGAATAAGTGAGGGAACACAACTTGAGCCTGTCTTAGGTCTAGACCACATTCAGTCACAACTTCAAAAATCATATTGTTCCTGGTTAAGTTTGCTGTTGTTTGTATTTAAATGGTTTGCAGGCATCCAATTTACCTCTCATACTACCAACTGACACAAATCTCAACTGCAAATTTATTAAATTTCATAAACACTTGAGAAAATAAGAAATAATCATGTAAAAACAGTGTAAAAAACCAAAGTACTTTATCAAAAATGAGGCCCCATACTCTGTCACAATCATTCTAGGAAGTTGTGACAGCCATCAACAGGAAATAGAAATCTGTCCCAAATCTATATTACAAAAAATATTTAAGTACAGTTTTGTAAGATCCAGACTATCCACAGATCTATAACAAGGTTGAAAGGGCACAAACTACTCTCTTTTCACATGCTTTGCTATAGTTTACAGGTTTTTTTTTTCCTGAAGAATTTTTTAACTCTTAGCCAATTTAGGAAAAGAAAAGGGAAGGGGGAGCTATACAAACCAGATCTACCCAACTAAGGTGGGGAAAAAAATAGAGGATGAAAGAGAAAAGAGTCTTTAAAATAACTGTGCATGCAATAATTATGTTTTCCTACTTTACCCCCTCCCTTCACTGTGCATTACATTATCAGCATGAGTCTTCCAGATGACTTTTAAGTGGCAATAAGAGAGTAAGCATTCTGTTAACTGGGTAAAAGGTGGACCCAGAAAAAAAAAGTCTGCTCAGACTTTGTGAAGACTATAGATGGAACAGATGAAGTTATTTAAAACAATGATAAAACCTGTTTAGACTCATGGATCCAGCCATATTGTTTTACAGATAGTAATTTTCTAGATGATTCAGTACTTTCCAAATAAGGTGAGATCCAATCAGCTCTCCTTCAGGAAGGAAGATTCTAACTTTTAATTATTATCAGTTTTGATTGTGGCTCAATCAGATCATAGAGACTAACATTTTTTTTCATTTGTAAAGTGAGAAGATTGTATTATAAGGTTCTTCTCAACTAAAACGAATCTACATGCCTAATATTTAGTAATTTTTTAAAATATTTTTCACTGCTTAGGGATGTAAATGAATGGTAGAATTCTTACATAGCATATTCAGGGCTCTGGGTTCAATCCTAGAAGTGCAAAATTTAAAAAAAAGTAAACATCACCTATGTCTATTATTTGCATGATTATTTTTGCAGACTTTTGAATTGTGTGCATAACATAGCACACGAACAAGAGTAAAGACAGATACATTCCACTCTAAGGTTTCTATGTTCCCAGAACTTTGAGACTCTATTACAATCCTGTTATTGAAGACTACAAAGCTGTTGGTTTTATAAAGTTTGAACATTAAAAGGGGATGCAAAGCCTTCTTAAGGCACTGGGCTTAGCACACTAGCTCAAAATACATGCTCTACGATCCTAGGTCTTGAAAGTATCAGCCTTTACCACAGTGCCTGTGTATATCAGTATTTCAAATGATGCATCTCTGTGCTCTACATTCTGGCTGGGAAAAAACCACTATTCAAAAGGAGTAAAACTATGATTGCAATAGAACAGCCAGTGCAAAATTCCACAGGTGCTTTGTCTCAAACTTATTAATCCACTTGGTCCACAGATGCTTTCTCTGAAACATATTAACCCTCCTGGCTCACAGATCAGCAATTCTTTGGACCACTCACTGTACAGCAAGGACGTCAGTTACTGCCTATGTACTGTAAGCAGTAGATTGACTGGTCTCAGCAAAATGCAGCAAGGCCAGTTCTTCTCTCCAATTATCAATTGCCAAACAACACAACTAAGCACAATCTTTAACATTAAAAAAATAGACTGGAAATTCCTTTCATATTTTTTCATTTTTCATTTCTTTTTTATTTTTTCCCAAGGTGACTCTTAATAATGGGTTTTATAAACAAAATAATAATAAATAAAGGAGGAAAAAGCCACTTTATTTAAAATGAGAAGTAAAAATGTGTGCAGATCATCAAAAACATTAAATAATAGACAAGGTATGATTACATCAGCTTGAACTCCCACAAGCTATCTAACAAATGAACAGTTAAACCTCTTGCTTTCAAGATAATACCAAGTTTCATGAAAGAATCTCAAAGAATTTTATATATGTCATTAATTCCCATAAACCCTTGACAAGTGTGGCAAAAAGCCAATGCTTCTAATATTATAAATGGGAGGCATAGCACAAAACAATTACAAGATATGTCAGAATTATTCAGCAAAAAAAAAAAACTAAAGGATTAGGTTCCCACTTGGGCTTTGCAACTTCACTATTGGAAAGCTATTTCTCAGTAGCTAAAGGACAAAGAATTACAACTCATTATGACAGAAAAGTAATCTCAACTCAATATATTTAAGTCCTTATAGCATGTATAATAGTGTGAGCTCTACTCTTCTTTCATAGATATTCAGAGTACTGATGGTAAATTGAGAGGAAAAAAACAGACAGTGAGATACCTGTCACCCAGAACTCCAGAGCAAAAACTAAAGTCCATCCTCAGCCTTGAATAAAATGTGAGGTCATATTCAACATAGACAAAACTTATGTGTGCCTTCTTAAAAACCATTTGCTGCCAACAATTTTCTACTTTCTGATAGACTTATAAAAAGGAAGAGAAAAAAAAACATGCACCCTCATTTCAAATCATCACCTATACTCCTGCCAGTAAGGAATGATCAGCCTGAAACAACAAGCTGGGCCATAAGATTGAACCAAGCTGGGGAATGGGCTGATGTCAGGCTGACACACAACAGGTGAAAGAAACTGCAGCAGAGAAAGCAGGAGTAGGCAAGGATTAGCAGCAGCAACTCTTCCAAAGATGCACTCAGGGGGCCTTACTGCATGTTTTGTGATAATCCTGCATATTCCACTTACAATCAGTGAACCAGTCTAGACTTGGAAGGAAATTTAGAGGTCACCCAGTCTAAGGTCTGGTCAAAGAAGGTCTTTTTTTGTCTATTATACAATTGTACTGATGTCCAAGATTTCTACTTGAAATCTTCCACTTAGGCAACTCTACTTGTGAGTAGGGACAATTGGTAGAAAGTCCCTTATGGTCAAATCCTATGGGTTAAACACCTTTCTGCCTTCTTGGGAAACACATGGAAATGTCAGTGCTTTCTTTATAGGACAGTTCTAGTACTATAAAACAAATGAGAGGATTGCCCATTGCACTTCGTTTGCAGTTTAAGTTCATGCCAATTGCCTCCAATTGTAAGATTCACTAATTTCATTTAAGAAGTGTAAATTATTTACTGTCTAGGATTAACAAACAGCAACTAACCTTTACTGATCACATACTAAGGGTCAAGAATTACACTTATAGTAATTCTTATCAGTGCTTCACATTTAATAACTTACTCTCCCCCATGAAACACAATGCATGTATTCTGTTAATTCCTATCTTATTGCCAAGTAAATTAGTACAGAATGATTAAGTAACTTTGTCCGTGTTCATACAGATAATAGACAACAGTATGACCCCCAAAGGGGGGATGTTCTTACGTTCAAGAAACCCAACCTTGTAGGAAAGAACTAATAATCATCACTCTTACTTTGTGGCTCATCTAGAAGCCTTCTCATATTTTAGGAGTTTTGTTTAACATCAAAATTGCTACAATCCTTCAGGGCAGGGTCAAAAAAATCTCACCAAATCATAATATAGGTATCCCTTTCAGTTGACAAATCCTTTAATAAAACTCTTCAGGGCATGATTGCTGTGTAAATTACAGATCTATAACTCTACCTGCATTCACTTCACACTGGCTTAGCCAAACCTTAAGGATGCTGTGAGAAACTCTCTCAGGTCATTTAACAAAAATCAAATTATATGATCTGTTTACTAAACCTATCAAAGGTAGAAAAACATTCTTGTTTGTCTTAGAAGTGACAGCTAATTGTGGTGATATTACAGTAAAGTAACACATTGCTGGGGAAAGTGGAAATCCTATGGCAAGCAATTTTAAAGTATATTTTACGAGTTCACATGCTTTAAGCTAGAAAAACCACTTTTGACAATTCAGCCCAAAGAAATCATCAGCAATGCAAATCAAGATTTATGTAAGATGCTTACTGTGATACTATTTGTATTATAAAAAATGCCAGGCAGGGTGGTGCACACCTTTAATCCCAGCACTCAGGAGGCAGAAGCAGGAGGCTCTCTGTGAGTTCAAAGCCAGTCTGGTCTACAGAGTAAGTTCCAGGAAAGCCAGAGTTACAACAGAGAAACCCTGTCTCAAAAAACAAAAACAAAAAACAAAACCAACAACAACAACAAAAAACCCCTACAAACAGCCTTTAATCCCAGTGCACTGGAAGGCAGAGGCAAGAGGATCTCTGAGTTTAAGGCCAGCCTGGTCTACAAGGTAAGTTCCAAGACAGCCAGGTCTATAGTGAGAAACCTTGCCTTGGAACCACTCCCCCAACCCCCCCAAAAAAACCAAACTATAAACATGTCCTTAAACAGGAGTACGGATAAATTATGTGATATCTACCTGATGAAATCATTATGTTAAAATTTGTTTTTACAAATTACTAATTATAAGGAACTGCTTGGCTTAATTTAAATAGCCAGAAAATCTACAAACATGAACTACACTCTACATTAATTTTTGCTTGAAAAAAATATTCTGGTGAACATGTATGTGTATGTATATGTACATATATGCAAATACAGAAAAATAAACAAAAATTAAATTTTAGATTATAGGTAACTTTTTATTTTCCTCTATTTTTTCTGTATTTTCTATGTGGAACATGTATTAATACTATGGCCATAAAAAAAGAAAAAGAAAAAAAACCTATGGTGATGAATCACAGGAAGCTGATAATATTCAACAGCTTTGGACTTTTTTTATTTTTTTCTTTTTTGGTTTTTTTCGAGACAGGGTTTCTCTGTTGTAACTCTGGCTGTCCTGGAACTCACTCTGTAGACCAGGCTGGCCTTGAACTCACAGAGATCCACCTGCCTCTGCCTCCCAAGTGCTGCAATTAAAGGTGTGCACCACCACTGCCCGGCTGCTTTAGACTTTTAAAACAGTTTCGTGGAATCCAAACTAATATTAAACTGAAAAGGTTAAAAAAAATTAAGGACACTGTTTTGTTTTAGGCAAAGTATAATACTGATCACTGGCGACTGCCGTAAAACGCTGCAAAACTACTTAGAATTGTATGACTCAATAGTCACACTTTTCTAGTGCTTGCTTTTCAGAAAACAGAATCAATATTCTCTATATTCAGTCTTGCAGAAGGAAACCCTTGAGAAAATTCTGACATGGTTATATAACTGGCACCCCAAATGACAAGTTATAACTGATCTTGCTATTTCTGCCATGGGAAAAGACACTCAAAGTTTTGTTACCTTTTATTATACAAGGTGGAATCCCATCTTCAGGTCAAGCAGGTCTAAATGCTGCTTAGTCCTGTTTATTAGGAAACTGATACTGTAGAACACTCTGACTGAGCTTTGTTTCTTGATGTCCCCTCTACAACTTCTACCTCAGTGTGGTCAAAAAGATCTGAAAGTTATTCGGTTTAATTGGGGTGAGTTTTAAGTATGATAAATCCCAGAGAATTCCTCAGAGATTACCTATAGCCATTTCACAATCACATTTTTTTTTCATAGATTTTATATCAAAGGTAAAACCTCTCACTAGGAACCACAGCTGCCTTAACCATTCTAGTATGAGATATAATACATATAATACATATATTATAATACAATATAATAATATGATAGGGACATGAAATTTTTAAAAGAAGTCTTCATTACTTGAAGTATTTTCACATAACTTGGACTTTGATGCCCGCTTGACAATCTAGTTATGCTTTTTGCTATCACTGCAGTAAAGAGAAGCAGTAAGGAGGGAGGGGGGACAGAGGGAGGGAGAGAGAAGGGAGGGAGAGAGGGATGGAGGGACAGTTACATAAAAAGAACCGTGTTATGTAAATGATTACCTCTTGGGTTGGTGACAGTGGTCAAATCAGAACTCCCTCTACCCTTCTTAGTGGAAGGAGAGGCAATAAAGAGAGGTATAGTTTAAGTTTAAAAATAAGAAAAGGTCATAGCTATAGAAACAAGATTTTTTTTTTACTTATCAAAACCCAAACAAAGAACAAACAAAATATTGTTGTGAATTTAGATTCCTAGCTAGAAAAATAGGTTTCCAAATTTGTATTCCTGGCTCATGGATCCTCTCCAATTTCACCTGCAAAGGCTTCTCTAAAACAAACCCTGGCAATGCCCTAAGAATCAATAGTGAAAACTATCCTATGGGCATGGCATCATTTGCTGGTTTCCAGATAGTATATGCTTTTCTTCTTTTCTTTAAATTTACTATATTCACATGTTATGGAATTTGTTCACAGGTCAGTGCTTTTACTTTCCCTCCACCTCTATGCCTAATGCAGTCTTCAACCAGGGTCTATAGTCTTACTTTTGTATCGGGATTCAGTACAGAGTCCAGGCAAGCCACAGAACTGAAGTGAATTTGGGCCTTAAAATCTGCAATTTTAACAAAAAGTTCTCTATTGAAATACAATAACAAAAAAATCTGTTCCAGTAGTTACCAAGTGTAAAGAATACAAATATTGATGTCTATGCTTCCTGTATTTCAGAAGAGTCAATACAGATGTGAGAAGCATGTTCATTTTAGCCACTCAAAATAAAGAGACCTTGGCAATTTACTTAATCTCTTTGAGACTTTATCCTCATTTGTAAAAATGGATAATAACCCCTACTACAGGGATGTGGGGGAATTAAAAGAAATTTATCTATGTGGATAGTGGGCTCTCAGACAGAAGCTTCCTAGCCTCTACTTCATCCACCAGGCTATCTCTTGTATGTTTTGGCTCTACCAATGCACTTCAACTTACATCTAATCAAAAACTCAAATTTCATTTCCTTCACATCTCCTTCCATTCTCAGTTTAAATCTTGTCATAAGCCACCAATGCCAGAGGCTTGCAGCTTTGGCTTTTTAAAGATTCAAAGGTGTTTTCTTTTGGCTTCCTGCACTTAGTTCTAACATGACTGCTTAAAAAAATTGTGAGATGAATTGGAAGATGGTCAAGCTCCTGATTCTACATTTCTTAGGACTCAGGTATAACAGAATTCAAGAACACTTGTTTCTCTGGAAGGAAGCTTTATACTTTCCATTATATGAGTATTCAGGTCATAGACAGAATGATGAAAACCCCAGAAACCCATCACCAAACCTGCAAGTGGAAAGCTAACATGAAACTGGGCGAACAAAAATACCACCTTCCATTAACCTAGCCAAGCAAGCCTGGTGCCAGAATGTATTTCACTTGGCCCCAACCCCTCAAAACTAATTAGTTCCCAAGAAAAGATGTCACTTGACATGATTAAGAATGAGAAAATCTAAGTATGAATCTTACACAAAATAAGGAAATAGTAACAGTAAAGAAAAACAGTAAAGAAAAAAGTCTCTAAATTCTGTTAAAATTTATAATATAAAATTAATTGGGAAAAATCCTGGAATTCCTACTATGTAGAACATAGCCAACAGACCCTATTAATAAGAAATAACATGGCTTGGTAGCTTCAATACATTAAGAGGCCAAAGACAAGACAGAGGGATAGATGATGTGTACTAATTCCCCCTTTTCCTTGCAAGAAACAAATTACCGCACAGGTACACTTTATTACACTGCATATAAAACAATAAAGCACTGTTTCTGGGCCACAAACACTTTAGGAGCTTAATATTCATGGTGTAGAATCTTAAAAAGTCAGTGAATGTCTTGGAATTTCACCATACAAACTTGCGTCACCACACTCTTTTGTGTCAGACTGTTTAATTACCTTCGAGACTTAGTATAATTGGAGCCTCAGTCTAAAAATAGGTTATTTTTCTTTTGCAATCTGTTTGGTAAACAAAAGTTAGGGGAGTTTTTAATCTCCTTCATTTGTTTTAAACAACTCCTTGCTTCTGCTCATCAAGCAAAGATTACATTAATACATTTTCTGGATCTATTATTTGTTTACTCTGCTTAAGGCAAACTATGACCTTCACCATGATGTAAAGAGTGCCATAAACAAGGTACACAAGAGACAAATTGAGCAAAACACACTGTCCAGCCCTATGGCACGGCACTCAGTCTAATAAAAAGATGAACAAAAACAGACAAATGACAAAACAGGAATAAAGCAGAATGCTGAACAAGAAAAATGATAATAACAGAGAAACTCCTATACTGGCACACAGAGAGGTAAGTACAGCAATGTTTATTTTTCTAATAGTAGAATACTAACCACAATCTGAATAACCATGGTAGATATAGAAAAATAGACTGTAAAACATTCACAGGATGACTATTTATAGGGTAGTTCAAATGAATGATCAATCTATGCGTAGCAACAGGATAACATTAAAGAAATACATAAATGAAACAGGTGGTGGTGGTGCATGCCTTTAATCCCAGCAGTCAGGAGGCAGAGGCAGACAGATCTCTGTAAATTCGAGGCCAGCCTGGTCTACAGAGTGAGTTCCAGGACAGCCAGAGTTACAACAGAGAAACACTGTCTCGAAAAACATGAATGAATGAATAATACATAAATGAATATGCAAGTCCCGAGTCAAATAACATAATACTACTTACATAAAGCAGATACATTCATAGGTAACAAAAGCATACAAAATACAAAGATTCATATTAATACCACAATATCAAGTTTCCTCAAAAAGGAAGGATGCCAGGAAAGAGTATCCAGAAGACAAGAAAGACTATGATCTTTTATTTAAAAGAACATGAACCAATTATGAGAAAATATTAACATGTATTAATTCTAGAAGATGAGTTATGCATTTATTTCCCTATAAAAATAGTTGAAGATGGAAATGGAAGGTTGGCTCAGGAATTAAGAGCATTAGTTGCTCTTCCAGAGGACCTAGGTTTGATTCCCAGCACTCAAATAGCAACTCACAACTCTGTATAAACTCCAGTCCCAGGGGATCCAATGCCCTCGTTCAGGTCTCTGGAGGCACCAGATACACACATGGTACAAAGACATACATGCAGGGAAAATATCCATTAATTTTTAAAAATAAGACATGGGGATTAGTTAATGGACCTATTAAAATAAGTAGTCAAAGAATTCACCAAAAAAAAAGACCTAGAGTGTAAGACCTAAAGATAAAAGCAACCCTTAATCAAGCTGGAAGAAGCTTTCTAGACAGAAGAAATCAGTTACACAGAGGATCTATGTGGAAACAGAGCAAAACATGTAGCAGAATTCGAGAATAGTGCTCCATGTGGGTGACAGAAGCAGGAGAGTGAGTGAGGCAGGGAAGTCACAGATAGGCAGCACAAAAAGGGAGGTGAAGCAAATCACATAGGATCTTGGAGTTCAAGGTGAACTAAGATGGAGGGAGTTCTTCTGGGAGCTTGGAGAAACAATTCCACCTTAAAAATGGTTCAACACTGGTGTATTGAGACTGGCTTCAAGGGGCCAAGAAGAGAAGAGAGGCAGTACTGGGAGGCTTCTGTAGTGATATTGATCAAAAAGGATGATAGCCTGACATAATCACAAAGATCAGATGATATGAGTATTTTACTGGATCTTGGGCTTGGAATAGGAAGTAGTAAGAAAGAACTATTTTTGGATATAAAAAATACTTAGAACTTGCCATTGTGTACATACTACTTTAAAGCATTTTACTAGATGCTACTGATGGACATTTTAAAAGCATTAAAAAACTGATTTAGTAAAATGAAATGAACTTATCAAACTCATGAACATCCAATTGGCAAGAGTGAGTGAATTAATATAACTTCAAGCTAAAGCCATTAAACTGGGTGACTGAGGAAACATCAGGTTAAATCAGTCATGTGAAGTTAAGTTTTGGGGAAGATTAAAATTAGTGGTGTAGGTAGACAAAAGCACTGAAAGCCCAAGAAATGGCAAAGCAAAAACAGAATTTGGAAGGTATAGAACCACTGCCATTGGGCATTAAATCATCCTTATTAAAAGGGGAAGCGGAGGCTCAGAGAGGTAAATCACTCTAGGAAGAAGTAGAGCCAGGACGGAGAAGGCACTGACTAAAAGAGCAGGGTATCTGAGGCTCTTGGGACAGAGCCTGGATTCCAGCTCAGCCTATCAGTTAACACGTTCCACAACTTACTTACCCTCACTCTAACTTCTCAGGTATAAGCCAAAGATTTCTAATTTCTTTGTACAGCAATTCATTGTCATGATCCCCCTCAAACTGAAACACTGATAAGAAGATATTGATCACCTCCCCGTCCCTAATTTGATGGAAATTTTTCAAAGCAATCATTCACTGCTTCTTTTTAACAATTGACCACTACCTACCTCCATGAAACATTCTTCCTTGACTTATATAATACACTTCCTACCTTTAACCCTACTTTGGCTATATTTTTTACAACCTTAATTCTAAGCCCTCCCCGCTCCATCACCACCAAGTTGTGGGCCCTTAAGCCTGAGTCCTATACCCACTTCTCTTTGTATTTTCTCCTCCCAAAATAATTTCATCCATCATTTCTCTCTACATACCCATGACTCTCAAACTTATAACCTGACACTACAAAATTAACATGTCCATTACAGGGTGCCATTGGTTAGGAGAAATAAATTCTAACATTCTATAGCACAGTAGGAAAACTATGATTGACAAGAATTAACTGAATGTTCCAAACTACTTAGGAGAGGATTTTGAATGTCTCCAACACAAACAAATGATAAATATCTGCAGTAACAGAGAATGTCAACAATGGTGCCCTGGTCATTATATACTAAATACATGTACTGTCATATTGTACTCCATAAATATGTATAATTACTATGTCAATTAAAGTAACTATATCTTAAAAATTAACATATCCAAGATCAAACTGTTCATTGTTCCTTTTCTTGGTCACCTTCCAGTACTTCAGTGAAAGGTTCCACCAATTACCTGCACAAGTCAGAAAGCCAGGAGTTGGTCTAAATATTCTATTCTACCCTAAACTCCAATTTATCAAGTCTTTGAAATTTATAATTTTTGGTTTTTGAAATTATAATTAACATCACTTCTCCATTTCCCTTTCCTCCACCTACCACGCCTCAGTACCCCCCTTGCTCTCACAATTTCAGGTCATCTTTTTCTTTGTTATATATGTATCCTCAAAGAAACTTCTCTTGCAACAGAGACCATTACAGAAAACCAGAACAAGTCAAAATGCAGAAAACAAGATATTATGTGGTACTCAGTCTCAATTGATATATCTACAACACAATTCCTGCACCTAAGGCTCAAAAAACATTGCAAAAAGATTGTAAGAGCCAGAAGAACAGGAAGTTTGCTGCAAATTGTCTCCTAGAAATGCCAGAGAGGTTGAATACACCAATGAAGTCTCATTAACATGCTGCCTAAAAAAGCCCTGAACATCATTTTTTACTAGTTGTTTTTCTTATATCTCTCTTATACCCTTCTCCCCCTGATTGTTCTCACATCAGTGAAGTTACTAATGTATCTTGCATAGAATATTCTGATAATAGCCTACTAATCAGTTTCCCTACCTCCAGTCTTTTTTTAAGACTAATTTTTATTTTATGTGTTTGAGTATTTTGCCTGCATGCATGTCTGCACACCAATTACCTGCAGTGCCCACCAAGAAGAGGGCATAGTATCCCCTGGAGATGAAGTTAGAGAGAGTAGTGAACCACCACGTGGGTGCTAGGAATTGAACCTGGGTCCTCTCCAAGAGCATCTGGTGCTCTTAACCACTGAGCCATCTCTCCAGTCCTTTGCTCCACTATTTTTTATTTAAGACTTTTCATACATATATTTGATCATATTGTGTCCTCTTCAACTCCTCTCACATCCACCCCATCTCCCTAGCCACCCAACTTCACATGCTCTTTATCTTAAAAAAATGAAAAAAATTTAAAATGCCAAAATGGAACAAAAAGTCCACAAAAAAAGAACACACACACACTATGGATTTCATTTTGTGCTGGCCAACTACTCCTGGACATGGGGTCTGTCCTGGAGTATGGTTGATATATCCGGCGTCAAAAGTGACACTCTTTCCCAGTACGTATCATTGCCAAAAGCTTCTTGGTTAAGGGTGGGATTTTGTGCCCACTTCCCCTTCTCAGTGTTGGAATTTTGTCTGGTTGAACCCATGCAGGTCTTGTATGTGTTTTTAGTCTCTGTGAGTTCATTATCAGTCCTGCTTTATCTGGAAAATGCTGTTAACTTGGAATCATTCACCACCTCTGGCTCTTAAATCTTTCTGCTTCTCTTTCCACATAGATCCCTCAGCCTTAAGGGAAGGTTTTGATAAAGAAATCCCATTTGGGGCCAACTGTCCAAAGCCTCTCTTCTGCACATTGTCCAGTTGTGGGTCCCTGGGTTAATTCCCATTAACTGCAAGAAGCTTCTCTGATTCTCCCCTCCACTCTTAACCTTCCAACTCAGTAATACTTCCAACTCACCATAAGAACTCTGCACTTGATATCGCTCATTCTGGAGTGTTTGTCCCTAAAAATCTTTACTTAGTTCACTTTGATCCATACTCTAGATCTCAGCTCAAGTGCCCTGGGCTCAGGAATCCTCTAATTTTTCATTTTATCACAAGAATCATTGTTGTCAGCATTTATCTTCCTTTTCTTTGCATTTATTTTCTTCAGTGTGGCATAAATGTTCATTTGACCAACTCACTGATGGCTCTCACCTACCAGAACGAAAACTCCGTGAGGACAAGATCTTGAATACTTAAAAACTTACCACTGTCTCTCCAACACCAGCACCAGTCTAACACCTGGTAGGTGTTCAGTGCCCTGTGTAATTGCTTTCTCTGACAAACACAATAATGGACTACACTAAGATAAGATATTTTGTACCTGTAGCCTACAATACAATAACCATCTTCACCTATCACTCACTGACAAGAGAAAATGAAGAAGCTGAATCACTTGCTCAAAGCCACACCATGCAAATGAATAGGTAAGTGTGGCACCCTAGATGTTTATTTCAAAGCTTCCTTGAGTGCATTTGCTTGGATTTTTGTACCTACACAAATAAACAAGATCCTTCTCTTGTTTATTATTCTCTTGTTTATAGTAATCATATGCCTAGTCTCCCAAGCTCTTGCTCTACTTTTTCATCTCAAGCCTATGGGTCACAAACAATGTCATTTGTCCCCATTTCCCCCATGGTACACATTTAGCAAATATTGCTTCAAGAATTTCTGGCTATGAGACAAGAATGAGCAACTGAATTAAGTATATTCATCCACTCTAAATCCACTTTTTGAAAACAAGTTATTTTATTTTCCCAACCAGAATACCATTAAAGAAATATCAAGGTTTTTCCTGTGATGAAATTACCAGCTGCCCATTGCATTGTGCCATGGACTACAGTGGAAATAGAACATGTACCCAACCCTGTAGACCAATGTTTAAAAATACAACATGTGGCCTCAAGAACAATGTACATTATCAATAGCCTATGAGCATATTCCTCTCCCCAATTATCACCCTCTTCCTGAGGAAGATACACCACACTCCTACATAGGGCTGAAAATGTAGCCTGCTTCTATGTTGGCAGGAGCAAACGGCCCCTGGAATAAATAACGACAAATGTCTGACACTTAAAACTATGAAAGAAACATAATATCTTTGTTCCATCTCCTCCCCCAATCAACATTTACCATTAAGGCAAATAAATTCCATCACTAGCCTCAAAAGACAGATCTTGTTTTAAGTGGAAAAAAAAAGCCAATAAAAAATAGGTAACTACTAACTCCTAAATATATGAAAACAAGCAGTGAGAAGAATTTCAAGGACAGTAAATAAAGCATTTCTGGAAATCACTTGTGCTTTGCTGTTCTTTAAAAATAAAATGAACAGGGATTCACTTTACTGTTATGGTCTACTTCATGTTGCTTTTTCAGAGAGGGGAATATCAAAGAGAAATTTTAGAGTTTGAGGCTCTAATACATTCAAGTTTAAAAGAAATACAAGCCAATTCAACCACAAAAATAAAAAAAAAAAAAACAAGGACAGCTGTACAATTCAATGCTAGCACTAAATTTCAAAATAATATAATAAGATCTCAAAAAGAATGACTATATAAGGCCCAGGAATATATCTCTCTCTCTCAAACACACACACACACACACGCGCGCGCGCGCGCGCACGCACACACGCACGCACGCACACAAAAACACAGGCATGCGCATACACGTGCATACTACTCTTACTTCGAAAACTCCCAACTTACCAAACTCAGTTCACTGTAATTTGACACACTATGATGCGGCAAAACAACACAGGCTCATATTTCCCAGTGAAATAATAAAAACAAGCAGAAGACACTATTTAGTCTATTAGTGTCTGCTCAGTTGACCAGTCCTGAGTCATAAGCACAAAAAGCCTGTTTTGTTAACATGGAGGTACCTTTAATGGGCCTCACTACACTGTTGTGAAAAAGCAGTTTAAGCCACCAGACAGTATAGGCTGCCAAAAGTATGTTCTTCCAATTAGTAATAAACATACTCTGTGTGGCTGAAGTAAAAAAAGAGAGAGTAGTGACATCATGCACATTACAGATGCAAACACTCTGGCACCTAACTCAATTGAGGATAGGCCAGGGGAAATTCTCAAGGTTATTGGGTGCTGCAATGTCATGCATAAATCTTACATGACAAATAAGGACAGTAAAGCCTATGAGGAAGAAAATGTCAATGCTTTGGATTTTTGGAAATCATTTTACTTTAATTGATTTATCTATAATTTGTGAAAAAGAGAGGGGGTATAGTTAAGAAAAACTTTTATGCCATTCCTTCCTAAGAGTAATATTAGTCAGGAAATAACCTATAGAGACTGACTATAGAAACAGACAATTAAACCCTACACCAGTTTCCATGCCACTGGTGAATAGTGGTTAATAACTTCACACTTTGCTTTTTGTCTGTTAACAAGGAGGGAATAGCACTTTTGAAATCATTACTGCTCTGTCATCTTGGTTTGCTGCCAAAGTAAGGAGCTTTAGAACACCTGTCAAATAACACACAGCTTGTGAAAAAGAAACATATACCAAAATAGGCTGTATAAAATGTTCACATATGCAGAAAATGGGACAAATTTAAGTTAACAGAAAGTCATTCATTCTGAAATTTGGAGAAGAAAGGAAGAGATTTCCAAGGTCATGATCTATGTGATTCGAGTCAATGTAATGAAACTTAATCTCAAAGATCAGTGACAATGGAATACAGTCAGTCTAATAGTATTTATCCCTTACCCTTAGCCACATTCCCAATGGCTTCTGTAATTCAAAGGGTAAAATATCAAAGCAAAAATATTCCATTTGTGCCTTCTCAAATACCTAGCACAAATATACAAGGTACCTATCTTGTACTGAGTATCTTGGCTATTCTTATAAACTCAAAATAGGCTTAAATATCAAGACTCTACATAAAACTGTATCAAGTCTGTATCTACCCATCTTTAGTTGCAGAAACACATAGATGAGCATGATCTCAAAGTGAGTACAAACAAGGATCACTGCATGGGTACAGGAATAGGTAGGACACAAACACACGTAGAGTGAAATCTAATAATAGAAAATCCAATATATAGGTGGAAAAGGGCACAAGTTTAGACTGAGAATAGACAAACCTTCATGAATAAAAGGTACCTGACAAATGATCCTGAGAACCTGGAGAGACCAACCCACAACAACAATGCTAGTACCATGCGTTAATATCACGGAGTTAGCTGGGCGGTAGTCAAAGGGGAATCCTCCTTCTCTGAAAGAGACTCTGGCATATGGCCCTTGCATGAATTCTTCAAAGCTCAGGTCAGACAAATATGTAGCAATCATAAAAACTTTAGCAAATGCAAAAGAAATTAATGAGAAGGAATCTATGTGGTCTCCTTGATGAAGCCTCCTCCTCTTACATTGACAAACTAAGATCTATTTCACAGGTGACCTCCTCAGTCAGATAAAGTCTTGAACCAATCTTTCTCTTTTCAGGTGCCTTTAATATCATCCACCTTGTGATGTCCTAAACTTGTATCTTTAAAATGAATAAATCACCAGAGGTGATTCTATTCTTGTTAACTATAGAATATTCTATTCTATTCTTGTTAACTATTACTAACAAGAAAAGAGAAGATGATGTTGCATTTGTATCAAGTCTCAATTTTTTTCTTTTTGGCTATTTTCAAAGAAATACAGTGTTTGAAATCATAGGAATTGTTTCAAATTAGGCCTAAGTATAACCTACTTATTTCTATAAATGCAATGCTGTGTTACATCAGACACTAATATATATGCCAGTTATGTTTATAAGTGTATGCCACTTGTGTTTATTATAAGCAGCTTATATAAAAATATACTGGCTTTGTTTTGTTTGCAGTTACAGAGATTGAAGGGAGGGCTTGGTGTATGCAAAGTAGACATATGATCACTGAACTTCAAATACAGACAAAATTGGCCTAATTTTTGTCACTACAATTCTCTAAATTATTAACAAACTAAGTTGCCATAATCTGGACTAGCATCTCTCATGGAGTGTTTCCAAAGCAGAGCTTCCTCTTCTCAACTTGATATTCAGAAGTATTACTTACACCAATTTTTAGAAAGGATACAGCAAGTAGACAAGCAAACAAAGGTGTTTTAGTACAATATATCAATACAAACGATCTGTAGTTAAGACACCACTTATCTGATGGCAGAGAATTATTTCTATAAAGTTTAACTCTATGTAAGAACCTAGACTCTAAAAACAACTATTAAGTTTATGCTAAGAAGACTTGTACCCATTCCATGAAAATTAAGACAAATTCTTAACTAATAGAATAAAAATAAATAAAGCCTCATAACTTATCAGTTCTGGAGAACTGTAAAGAATTTAAAACTCAAACATCCCTAAAATATGTCAATAAAGTTTCCCTGGCTTTGAACTTTATAATGTAAACAACTTCAAACATGATGAGTAACCTATGGTCACTAAAAAGATACTATTCTTTTCTAACATGAACTATATCTGCCAAAATAAGCTAAACATTCATTTTAGGCCTCAAAGCAATTCTTATATTAACCTCATAGTTTTGTTTCTGTTTTTTGTATTTTAAGTCTAGGACTAGACACAGTACTACATACCTGTTAATATTTAACACTGAGGAGGCAGAGGCTGAAAGATCACAAACAGTCTGGGATACATACTACATTTCAGACTGGCATGTGCTACATAGTAAGACTGCCTTGGAAATAAAAATAAAAATAAAAATGGGGACTGGAGAGATGGCTCAGCAATTAAGAGTTCACATTGCTCTTGAAGAGGACCTCAGTTTGGTTCCCAATACCCATGTCAGGTGACTCACAACTGCCTGTGACTCCCGGGAGAGCTAATGTCCCTTGCCTCTGTGAGCACCTGCACACATGTGCACATACTACATGCACATAATTGTAAAGAAATCTTTTAAAAAGTCAAAATATTAACACGAATGTCAAAAGGAGGTTTTTTATTTGTTTGTTTGAGACAGGGTTTCTCTGTTGTAACTCTGGTTTGTCCTAGAACTCACTCTGAAGATCAGGCTGGCTTTGAACTCATAGTCATCTGCCTGCCTCTGCCTCCCAGGGGCTGGGATTAAAGGCATGCACCACCGTCCAGTCAAAAGGAGTATTGTTGGTGGTCACTGCAAATCTGAGGACAGTAAGAACTCTTCCTCCTACCACCTATAGTTTCCATGGGTCTGGTCTGACAAGAAAATACTTCACTCTGCATATTTTAGGTGACAAAAGCATATATTTTTAAGGCTATAGTTTCCCGTCAAGCTCTATTTAAAGAGGGCAGAAATAAAAGAGCCTGCAATTCTTTATCATTTTCATAATAAGCCCCCCTTTGAAATATCTTTAAATGCTATGCACTCACTTTCTAGAAAATCCATACATATGTACAGACAAAATGTTTTTTTCTGAAACTTAAAAATTCATAGACCTCCCTTTTGTTCTACTTGAGAAGTCTTCATATGGCCATTTGAAAGACCAGTAAACCTCAAGATCTGTAATTGTTTGTGCCCAAAAGACTGATTTTCTTGCTTTTTAATACCTTCAGTATAATTTCCTGTATTTTCATCAATCATGCCTGATAGTGTTAGAAATGACTCACTCTTATATTACACAAATTATCATTTGCTACAGAGGATGGCAAAACTTTTCTATAAAGGGATAAATAATATATATTTTAGGTTGTATGACAACAACTCCAAAGTTTGATATAAATACAGTCAAAGGCAAATGGGTGTAGCTGTGCTTCAATAAAAAACTTTATTTGCAAATACCTGGAATAGAGAAACAAGCTCAACAAATCCACAAAGAAGCAAACAGACAAATACAACTAGATTCCTAAGTTAAATTCCCCCTCAAAAAAATCTCCAGAAAGACTAAAGATCTAAATAAGAAAAGCCAGGGCTGGAGAGAAAGCTCAGCAGTTAAGAGCACTAGCTTCTCTTCCAGAGGATCAGGGTTTAATTCCCAGCACCCACATGGCAGCTCACAACTTTATGTTAACTACTGTTCCAGGGGATTTGATACCCTCACAGGATATACATGCAGGCAAAACACCAGTGTACATAAAATAAAAATAAATATTAAAAAACAATAATAATAAAGAAAAGCCAAGTTTTGCAACATTTAGAAGAAAAAAGGACAATATTTGTCATTGCAGGAGAAAAATATATTTTCAGAATAAGCTTAGATGGTGCAGAGAAGAAAAATATCAAATATTTAGTGTAAAAAAGTACACATTTATTCACAATTAAAGACCATAAATAAGCTTCAAGTACAAGCCATACTAAAACATGGTATTTTTAATACAAATAACCAAACAAAATTCAGTTTTTGAATTCCTAAAAAACAGTGAAGAGACCTACAATGCAACAAAATAAAACGTGTGTTTATACATGCAATTCAACAAAAAAGTAGATGAGTTAATAAACATGAAAAGAGACATAATTTAACTCTTAAGTAAGGAAACAAAAATTAAAATAAAAAACATAATAACATTTGACACTCGTGAGACTGGCATAAAATAAAGATTCTAATCCAAGTATGATAGCACAGGTCTGTAATTCTAGCACTTGGGAGGCTAAGGTAAGAGGATGGCAATTTAAAGGTTGTCCTGGGATATACAACAAAAATGAAGCAGCCTAGGCTACAGAGAGAATCAGTAACAAAACAAAATGAAACAAAAAAACCTACTGAAATAATAACAAGTGTTGACAAGAATGTCGAATAATAAGGATTATGTGAGTATATTTACAAATACATAAGTGCAAAGTCCTTCAAAAATACCCAACAAATTTCAGATGCAGAACTGTATATTAATCTCTAGATTAGCATATGAATCTGTGACTGAGAAAGAATATTATGTTGTGGCTTTTGAAAAAGATATGAACTTAGCTTACTAACAGAAGAATTTAACTTACTATGGTAAATTAAATCTTGCACACGTCACATTATCTACTATAACACTGCTTGTAACAGAAAAAAAAAGAAAGAGAGAAATGAGAACTTGAAAGTTCAAAATCATGGATAAAGCTAAGACACTGATAGTGTCACATACCTTTATTCCCAATACCAAGAAAGCAGGGGCAGGAGAAAGACAACCTAAGCTGAATACTAAGTATTGCCTGCTTAAGATACATAGCAAGATCCTACCTAAAAAAAAAAAAAAAAAGGAGAAGGGCCTTTGAGAAAATCCAACACCCCTTAATGATAGAAGT
This sequence comes from Cricetomys ansorgei, assembly GCA_026225945.1. Lineage (NCBI taxonomy): Eukaryota > Metazoa > Chordata > Mammalia > Rodentia > Nesomyidae > Cricetomys > Cricetomys ansorgei. Next base: position 871,116 of record JAMJFZ010003399.1, read on the forward strand.
CCTGGAGAGATTAGGGTTACAAGGGACATACCTCAACATAATAAAGGCAGTTAACAGCATACCCATAGCCAACATCAACTTAGAGGGAAACTCAAAGCAATTCCAATAAAATCAGGAACAAGATAAGGTTATGTAGAGGAACACTTGGAATTTATGTTAAAAGCTTTTTGGTTTAACTGACTAGTCACTAGAGGTTCGTGTTCCCACCCAGCTGTGGTATAGTTGTTTACAAGTTGGAATTGGAATGCTTGATGCAGGTGGCTATAATTTGGTTGGGTGCAGTCGTTCTGGCACCTGCAGCGTATCTTTGGGATTGTGTGATGCATGGGTTTATGGAAACTTTTGGCTAACAGTATAAAGGGTCAGAAGCCCCGAGAGTCAGGGTGGGTGTTGGTTGATTTGCTGTCTTTAGTTAGTATGAGAACAAAGGTTGGAGAGATTCGAGCTTAGGACAGCCTACAAAGAGGCTTCTGTGAAGATTTCTACCTTTCTCTCTTTCTGTATTAAGGCCACTTGTAAAAGCCGTGAAGATTTCTATCTTTCCTTTCTCCTTCCCTAAATTGAGGGTAAAAGATGGTAGAGTACTGCTACAAGGTTATCCACTCTCTCTATACCTATTTAATATAGTGTTTGAAGTATTAGCTACAGCAATAGGACAACTGAAGGAGATCAAAGGACTGCAAATTGGAAAGGAAGAAGCCAAAGTATCTTTATTTGCAGATGATATGATAGTACACATAAGGAATTCTAAAAATTCCTCTGGGAAACTCCTACAGCTGAGCAACACTTTCAGTAAAGTTGCTAGATACAAGATTAACTCAAAAAACTCAGGAGACTTTCAATATACAAATGACAAACTGATGAAAAAGAACTCCGGGAATAACACCTTTCACAATAGCCTCAAAAATGTAGAATAATTTGGGGTAACTCTAACCAAGCAAGTGAAAGACTTGTATGATAAAAACTTAAGACACTGAAGAAAGAAACTAAAGGAGATATGAGAAGATGGAAAGATCTCCCATGTTCATCAGTAAAATGGTCATCCTGCAAAAAGCAATCTACAGATTCAATGCTATCCCCATCAAAACTCCACAGATCTTAAAAGGACAATTCTCTGTTTCATACGAAAAAATAAACAACAGGATAGCTAAAATAATCCTGAATAACAAAAGAACTGCTGGAAGTATCACCATTCCCAACCTCAAATTGTACTACAGAGCTATCTATAGTAGTAAAAACTGCATGGTATTGGCATAAAAATAGACACACTGATTGACAGAATGAAACTGAAGACCTAAACATAAGTCCACAGAACTATAGACACCTGATTTTTAATAAAGAAGCCAGAAATACACACTGGAAAAATAACAACATCTTTAATAAATGGTGCTGGTTTAACTGGATGTATTCATGTAGAAAAATGCGAAGAGTCATACTTATCACCCTGCACAAAACTCAAGTCCAAATGGATCAAAGACCTGATAGAAAATGTGAATACCTTGAATTCATTGGTGCAGAAGACTTTCTGAACAGAACACTGCTAACACAGGCAATGAGATCAACAAGAAATAAACGGCACTTCATGAAACTGAAAAGCTTCTGTAAGGCAAAGGACACAGTCTTTCAGGCAAAGCAGTAAGCTACAGAATGAAAAGAGATTTGAAGGGCTAATATCCAAAATACATAAAGAACTAAAAAAAACAACAGATATCAAGAAAACAAATTACCCACTTAAAAAATAGGTTCTAGATCTAAACAAAATTTTCAAAAGAGGAAACTCAAATGGCTAAGAAACACTAAGAAGTGCAACATCCTTAGTAACCAGGGAAATGACACTCAAAACATTTTTGAGATTTCATTTTACATCAATTAGAATGGCCAATATTAATAAAACAAGTGACAGCTCATGTTGGCACAGATGCAGAAATAAGGGGAACACTCATTCCTTGTTGATGGGAGTTCAAACTTATACAGCCATTATGGAAGCAATATGGTTGTTCCTCAGGAAGATGGGAATTGATCAACCTCAAGATCCAGCTATACCACTCTTGGACATATACCCAAAGAACACTCTATCCTACCATAGAGACACTTGCTCAACCATGTTCACTGATACTCTATTCATAATAGCCAGAAACTGCAAACAACCCAGATGTCCCTCAACAGAAGAATAGATAAAGAAAATGTGGTATATTTACACATTGGAGTATTACTCAGCCATTTAAAAAAATGAAATTTGCAGTAGACAAATGGAACTAGAAAAAAACTCATCCTGAGTGAGGTAACCCAGACCCAAAAAGACAAATATGGTATGTATCTGCTCATATTTGGATATTAGCTATTATGTAAATGATAACCAAGGTTCAATCTGTAGAACTACAGAAGTTAGGTATAGAATAAGGGACTGAGCCTGAGCAGGGTCAGGGAGGGATAGACAGACCTCTCTAGGAAAGGGAAATAGAACGGATAGTTATGGATGAATTCCCATTCATAAGGGAAGGGATGGAATAGGAGAATCAAGTGGAAATGAGATGAGAGAGAAAAATGCAGGGAGGGCCAGCTATAATTCAGGGCAGTTTGATGGGTCCTATGGAAACTTAATACAAATGTTCTAAAATATATACATATATGAATATATATATAAATACATACATATACATATATACATACTATATATTATGTACATATACATATACATGTACATATACATAAATGAAATATACATATAGATAAATGAAATCACCAATTAATAGAGGAGACAGAGCTACAACTGGCCACCTCTTGTCATCAAATGAAGCCTCCAGTACCGGGATTGTTTTACATCTATTTAGCTGTTGGCCAAGGAGGTCCTATGGGAGCCCCCAAACAAACCAGGCTGTTGCCAAGACTCTGGTTGCTCTCTACAAACTGATGGCAAGTCTCCATTGCTGAAGGCAACACCTACACAACTCACTGAACATGGAATTGTTGAGCTGGTGCCTACATAGAGCCTTCACCCACAGGTGCTAGCATCTTTAGTACAGGAACTTACTCTTCACACTACCAAAGGAGAAACAGAAACACCAACCCAAGCCAAAAACCCTTCCATCTACAATGGTATCTGTAGTGGAACACTTGGAAGAAGTTTTTGTTATTTTGGTTTCTTTAAAAACGCCAAGTAGCATCTGGATTAGGTTTGTGTGCCCACCCCAGCTGTAGTATAGTTGTTTACAAGTTGGAATTGGAACACTTGATACAGGTGGCTATAATTTGGTTAGGTGTAGTCATTCTGGCACCTGTAGCTTGTTTTCGGGATTGTGTGCTGCTTGGATTTGTGGAAACTTTTGGCTTAGGGTACAAAAAGTCTGAAGCCCCAAGAGTCTGTGGGCATTGGTTGGCGTTTCATTGGTTGGGTTGCTATCGTTAGTGTAATAATTCCTAAAAGAACAAAGGTTGGAGAGATTGTGTTTATAGGCCATGAGCTAAGAAACTAGTCTGACTCTCTGTCAGCTAGTCCTCTTCAAGTTTAGGACAGCCTATAAAGCTGTGAAGATTTCTACCTTTCTCTCATTCTACATCAAGGTCTCTTGTAAAAGCGATGAAGATTTCTTTTAATCCTTCTTTTCTCTTTCCCTAAATTGAGGGTATAAGATTGTAAGTAGCATACTGCAAGATATGCTAGTGCAATGGTGGCACAAACTTTGTGCGAGTAACCAACCATTATCTAATTTGATTTAAGTAAGGCCCACTCCACAAGATGGAACTCATACCCAACATTGCTAGGATGACCAAGAACCTGAGACTGGATAGTCCAGGTTCCTAAGGTAAAACCAAATACTACTGTTCTTAAAAAAAATATATAGCAATAAAGTGACTCTTGATGACATTGTGCTATACAAATAGACCAGTGCATTGCTCAGCCATCATAAGAGAACTTCTTCATGAGCAAATGGGAACAAACACAGAGACCCACAGCCAGACACTGTGCAGAGAGTAAGAGACCTTGGAACACTCAGCCCTATACAGGATGCCTTCATCAAATCCTTTAAGAGTAAGGTTATAGGCTCAGCAACAGATAAACAACAGAGAATGAACTCAGTGGCATCCTTGGAAGTTTCTTGTCTCATAATGTCGTATGAGGGCTTTTCATTTTCTTCCCTCTCTTTTTACCATATAATTCCCTTGTGTATATATTACAACTTCCAGCTTAGTGTTTTTTATGGGTTTCCTGAGTGTGCAAACAAGTGGGTTTCTGTGTCTACATCTATTTCTTGTGTCTTTTCTTGGGCTCTTTTACTTCTGATTGTTTATTCTATTATGGTATGTTAGATTTTGTTTTATCATATATCCTATTATATTGCCTTAGAAACTTGTTTTCTAACGACAGAAATGAGGTGGAACCGGAAAGGGGGTAGGGGGAATGGAAAGGAACTGGGAGTAGAGGAAGGAGCAACCATAATCAGGGTACATTATGTGGGGGGAGGGGAGAAGCTATTTCCAATAAAAGGAAAAATGTCAAAAAGAAGTGGAGGGGGCAATGAAAAAACAAACAAAAAACACTTTGCTGTATTTATTCACTAAAATGCTACAGAATAGTTAACATGAGTAAATCAAATCTAAAAATGTATCAAGATGGATATATTTAAATTGTTATAGACAGATCAAAGTTTATCTTGATGCTTTTTTTTTTCAAACTGTAAAATAATAAGCATAGCTTGATACATAAAAAACCATTAAATATACCAAATAGGAACATAATAATACACACACGCATGTATATTAAAAAAGGGAAAAGACAGGTAAAGGAGGAAAAAACAATAATATAATCACCACTGAAGAAAAAGGAAGAAAGGAGAGTCTCTAGACATTTCTATATTTTGTTTTTTTAAGTTAAAACAAAACTAGGCTATTTTTAATGAAAAATATTGGAAAACTGAAATTTCTACTTATTTCCAAGTAAAGACAAGGGATTTTTAATAATTATAAGATCCTCTTTCATCACACACACAGCAACAATGGCAAGAGCCTTCTGCCAGTGTCATTCCCAAGGATTACTTCATCACCAAGAAAATCTCAGAAAGCCAAGACTAGATGGTAATGTTTGCATGCGATGATTTGGACACATTTTCTAAAATGCACAAATTTCAGTTCTGAAAATGACTTAATACCAGATCTTCTACAACTGGTTGGGAAACAGACTAGCAATGCCTCATTTCAGTCTACAGGACAGTAAAATGAAAATGTATAGTCTACTCCCAATCATTGGACTTGAAATTGCTATCAGAAATCCAGACCAAAAATTGTTTCTTCAAGAACACAGAAATAATAGAAGGCAGAAACAAATCAATAAAAATGTAAGTAATTATTAATTACCATAAGGACAAATATCATTATTATATTAAGGATTACACGATGAGTATGCTTAATCATAAGTAATTTAAAATTCCTCAATAAAAAGACAATATATTCATAGTGGCAAAATCACATATCAACATCATTTCCAATTTCTTTTTTTTTACATTTGCCTGTGGTAATGTGACTAAGTTATGTGTTTCCATGATCAAAGAAATGATTTATCCATTTGATGGAAGAATTAGCTTAGTAAGATAAATTAAATGATTGTTCTCATTGATAAAACTTACAATGCAAAAATCATCGTTTTAAACACTAAATCAATTAGATTATTACAATACTTAGGGCCAATTTTAACTTTTATTTAGTATTTTCAAAATTGGCAAAACTCTAAAATATTAACAAATTTAAGTTACTAAATGGCCTTCACATTATTGTTCACAGAATAAAATCCTTAATTGATTAATGATCTTAGGGTGTCTATCGCCATCTAGTGAACAATCACTTCAATTACTACACCAGACACTTGACATTTGATAGTTGTCTTCATAGTTTAAGTATCTGTCAACATTCGATGTTGTAGGCTTGCCCAATCTCTTTTTATGCCTTTCACACACACATTGAAAATAAAAAGAAATACAGATGGTATTGTTACAGATTCCCTTCTAAGTGACTATAAATGAAGTTTCTATATTTCTTCTCTGGAAATGTTCTCTTAATTATGTTTAAATAACTTGCATACTGTGAGGTTCCTGCATAAGATTCTTTCAACAGCAACCAATTCCTCTATCATCAAGCAATTAAAAATTACGGAATAGTTGAAGTATGAAAGTATGAAGTATGAAAGATCACACCTGTGAAAAGACAATATTGATGCCCATTTGACATAAATATTTTCACTTTTATTATAAACCCGTTTTTTTAAAAGTACAATTAGTAATTACTTGAGTATTTTAGCAGTCATAATACATTTGATTGCAGAAATTATTAGGTCAGCAGAGCCAAATCTGCATGATCCCAACAAAACTAAGCACACACAAAATCTACTTAAAAATAAAAAAGGGAGGATTTCAAAGCCATATCAAAATGCTAAATTTTGTGCCTCCCTAGACTGTGCCATATCCAAATAAAAACCAGGTTTCCTTCTCATTTCTATTTTAACTTTAATTCTAATTTAAACAGGAAGTTTAAATGAAAAGAACTTGTAAGATCTTCAGATTACTATACCATTTTGTCCACTCTACCTTACAACCCAAACATCAGTTTAGTAAGTTGCAAAAGTATTCCAAAATCTCAACTTCACCTCTCCTATGTCTTTAATGATTAAGAAAATGCTTAACAGGCCTATGCCTGCAATTACAGCACTTAAGAGGCTGAGGTAGAAAGATCTTTGGGTTCAAGGTCAGCCCGTGGTATGTGGTCATACACTATCTCAAAACAATGAAAATCCTTAAAAACAACAAAGACTCCACAGTATATAGTAAATGATAGTAAATCCAAACAGAGATTATCACTAGACTATTCATATGTCAGTGCTGGTAATGACTACCAATACTTAAACAATCATTTCTCATTTTAGTAAATAACTTCTGAAAAGAACTTTGGATCTTCCAAAATAAGAGTGCAGAGAGCAAATGTATTGTATAGTTCTTGTTTCTGATTAACTTCACATTAAAGATGGAACTCCAACAACTGTAGAAGGTATTGCGTATAGGAAGGAACACAGATGAAAAAGAAAAGGGGAAAGCAGAAACTAAGAATCTTAATTCCATGATTATTTCTAGATTTGCCGGAAATTCTTTTAGTGAATGAGCAGGGAGGTTTTATATTTTACTTAAGATATATAATCACTATATTTTGTAAAACAAAAACTAAAAATTTAGCTTAGTTCTGTTATTGTTATATATTGATCAACAAAAAGTAAAATTTGAGTTTAAATTCCTTATTAAAAATCCAACTAAAAGAAAACACTGCCCTTAAAATACAATGGATTAGAGGAGTAGGAGAGATCATTGGACAAATTTGGGGCTTATCATTATCAACCGTGCCCTTTTAAGCTTGTGTATTTCTGAACCAATGCAGAAAATGTAACAACAGGGATTTCTCAACAGCAAGAAGCACTCTCCAAGGGAGTAAATTGTCAACTATTGCCTCTCGTGAGAAACTTAAGAGTAACCTTGATCCAATCTCAATAGTCAACCTATGTATTATCACCCAGTTGGGGCATAGTGAGTGCGTTTCCTAATACAAAAATAAGATGGTATTCTATCAGTAGCCACTGGATGGATGGATGGATGGATGGATGGATGGATATACAAAACTTAATCTTGAGGTACACATAGCCAAAGAACCTAAAAACATCTTTCTCTCACTTCAATTAACCCCTAAAAAATTTTTATATTTCTCATGTTAAAAAAAGTCCATGTCATGAAATAAGTATAAAAAAGACGACCGTCTAATAAGGGAGAATATAAAGCAGAACTACACTTGCCAAAGCCATCCTTTGATGGTGAAGGCAGTAAAAGACTTAGAATCAGGAAGATACATTCAATTCAAGATAGCCACTTGTTCTCCTTTGCCTCCCTGAGCTTTGACTTCCTCATCTATAAAATAAAACACTATTATATGTCAAAGGACTCTTGTGTAGTTTTGATATAATAATGCACAAAACAGCTCATAACACACAATCATTACTCTATATATGCTTTACCCTTCCCCTCTGTGTCCAAAAGCCACATCTCTGAGATAAGGAAGGCTGTAAGAGAAAAGTGACTTGAAACGCCATCATGGTTTGTTTGTTTCACATCACAAATGGATGTATACTGGTCAATATAGTAGTCACTCTCCACATGTTAGCTATTCAAGTTTAAATTCATTTTAATTACAATTAAATAAATCTAAAAATCCAGTTCCTCATGTAATCAGGAATAACCAAATACAAAGTATTTACCAGCCACTTCTGGCTAGTAGCTATTACACATGAATAGTACAGACAGAAAGCATTTCCTAAAGTTCTGCTGAACAGAGTTGGTAAAACCAACATTGTCCTGAAAGGGCCAAGTAACAAGCATTTTAAGTTTTACAAGTGACAGAAGAATGTATCCTAACTACTCAACTCTACATCAAAAATGAACAAACATGACTCCATTTCATTAAAACCTTAGTTATAAAACACAGGTTAACAGGCTGGATTTGGCCTATAAAACAGTTTGCCAATGACCACTCTAGAGTATTCTGAGTTGAGACACCCAGCATGAGCACTATGCACTACATGTACAACTAAGTACCCTTAAATTCTTGAAAGCAAACAATATCTTAATGTACTTGAGTGAATTCAATATTTAGCATAACAATGTTTTACAGATCATAAAAATAAAAACCTCTACACAAAGTATTAAAGTAGATGAGGTTAAGCATGCCTTTAACCCCAGCACTCAGGAGGCAGAGGCAGGCAGATCTCTGAGTTCAAAGTCAACCTGGTCAACAGAGTGAGTTCCAGGACAGCCAGGGCTACACAGAGAAACCCTGTCTCAAAAAACACATAACAAAAAGTAGATGATCTTAAAACGTTCATAAAGTGATGGTACTTAATGATAATTGATCTATCATCTTCAAGTAGTATGTAACTCCAGCCATGACATAGCCCTAGCATTCTGGATTCATATGCCCAATAACCTACTGAAAATGCCTGGAGATCTATTACTCACAAAGGCAACACATAGAAGACAGAACTATTGATTCCTCTGTTTTCTCCCTCTTAGTAAAAATAAAAGTCTCCACTAGCTATTCTCTTGAATTCTACCTTTCTCTCACATTAAATATTAAACTATCAGTTAAAAAAATAAAAATTAGCTCCCTTATGTTAGTATTACCAATCCAATCTAAGCTAGCCTGCAGACATTGTCATGGTCACCACCATCTTAATTATCTGAAGAACGTTTACTTCTATCATATCATCCTAGACATTTTTATACTCATTCAGTTGTTTTCCCAAACTATCCTCTCATCCACTCAGGTCCTCTACTCTTGTCCCCCTTCCCCCACCAATCTGGGTCAAATGCAAACTTTACATAATGCTTCACACTCAATCTTTATTGCCTAGAGCAAAGCCTGTCATCCAGACATTCAATAAATGCACACACACATGCAGGACTGACAAGGGAATTATTATTCAAGTGCCTATTTGTCTCAAACTTGTTCTAAAACAGGAATATTTGAAGCTGTAAAAACTAGGTAATAAATTTAGCCTTCCATGTATTACAGCATGTATTTCCATATTTACAGATGTGAATTTTATTTTGCCATTTACCTCCCTTCCTTTGTATGTCACCAAGGCAGCTAGTGGTTTGGCATAAAATCTGCTGTAGGAAAATCCCAGGCAACCGTACATACTGTTCGCTGTGAGTTTCAAAGCCTTCTGTCGGATGTCATACTGCAGGCCAACAAGGACAAAAGATAAATAATAGTATCTGTAGATGCTTAAGCATTACATTGGGTACCTTTCTAGATCACAATGAGAAGGAGAAACTCTCAATATCTGAGAGTTGGTGGAGGTAGGAGGTTGAATACTTAAAATACTCGGTCTGTCTTCCCAGACTCATGATGCCCTACTCTCCTAGAAGCAAGTGTATAGACTCCTGATTTCCCAAGATTCCGGAAGATCTTGTTCAGATATGACCTTAGCGGCTACAAAAGCCTTCTATTCTAGGGCAGTCTAGTGCTTCTGAATGGTTATAATCCAAAAGAAAATAAGCACATGTACTGCCTACAACATACTATTCATCCTCAATAATCAAGTGATAGAAGCTGAAACTGTCACTCAAACATTTTGCAGTGCAATGATTTACCTGAAGAACAAGGTCCGGATTTAAATCTTGGTGTTTCATTAGCTGTTTGACTTGTTTTCTCCGCTCTACTAGTTTCCGGATCTCTCTGGGCAAAATGCCCATATCTAAGTTTGGATCTGGCAACTCAGGGATCTGTTCTTGTTCCTCATCCTGAAAAACACATAATAGAAACTTCAGACATGTTAAACTTTGATAAAAATTAACTTCTAAAGTAATATTTGACAAGTGTTTTACCCCATCACTATACCATAGAAATCTTCCCTGTGTGAGGAAATCAAAAATGCATATGCAGGCTCAAAAGAGGCTAGGCTGATGTAGATGTGGTGGTACCAGTCTATAGTACTGGGAGGCTGAGGCAGACAGATCTTCATGAGGTCATGGCCAGCCTAGGCCACATAATATCCTCTGGGTCAATATGGGTTACAGAGTTAAGTTCCTGCCACAAAAAACAAACAGGCCAAACCAAAAGAACAACACAACCACAAAGAACCCAAACACGAAGCAGATCTATGTGGTCACAGACCACTGTCCCCTGCCCCCAGTTCTATCAACCTGCGTCATTGCCACTATCTCTCACCCTTGTTGCTACTTTCAAATTTAGATTTCATGTAAAAGATGGATTTTTTTAAATTGTGGAGCAACACGCTTGGGAAAATTATTTTTAAAATACATATGCTAATATAGAGTCCTAAGATTAAAAAAAAAATCTAAACTCTTGTTTTATAACATTTGTACAACTAAACGAAATGCTACAGAATGTTGCACAACAATTACTACAATGATTTTACTGTTAAAAATAAAAAAGTTATATACAAAATCGGCAAATCTTTTAAGATTTGAATCACATTTCAATAGGTCATGACATTTATAATATATATTCCTTAGCATTTATGGAGTACCTTTTACCTATAAATTGCTTTGCAATCACCAGAAGAATAGCAACATTTTAGAAAGGCGATAAGCAGACTTCTTATATTAAAATTTACAGCAGGGAAAAGCAGAGCAAGCATTAGGCTTTTTTTTTTCTCAAGCCTCCATTAATTCTATTAACAGGATGCATGCAAAGAACAGCCAGGCACAGTTACCCTTTCAAAGGTTCAAAATTAAACCTTTTGGCTTAAAGCCTGTCAAATCAATTCCACTTGATAATCCAGCCTTTGCAAACTATCTGATTTTATAAAGATAAATATCATAAAATGAACACCCTTACAATACTAATACAGACCTATTGCTTTCTGATATAGCACATGATAGTAAACCTACTAAAGAGATCTTGGTATATATTCCGTTGTATTTACAGAAACTAAAGAAGCCACACAAAAAGTAAATTGAAAGATTTTTCATTTAGAAAATTTACTGAAAAATTATCTGAAGCCCTATCATCACCTCAACGGTGACACTAACTACTCTGAAAACCCAATGAGGTGCTATACATGAAAATAATATAGGATCTACAAATTGCTGCATGTATAGTGTTTCTTAAGATCACCTCTTGGGTCCTTCCACTCTACTATATATCCAGAATCCAAAATAAAAGTTCAAATAGGCAAAACATTGGTGAGAACCAGTTGTGGAAGCAGAACAATAATAATTGTCACATGCTTGGAAAATAGCAGGACAGAGCCAAAAATATTTATCAACAGCTGCTGCTACTTTGAGGGGTTGTCTATCCAATACTTTCTTTGTAAAATTATCCTCTAGTCCCACAGAGAGGTCCACTCTGAGCAGTCAAATTTGAAGTGAGTGAATCTACCCTGTGAACAGAAGTAATGGGACTAGGGGTGACAACTGACACAGGCAAGTCTATCAGATACTCTCTGAATATGGAACTAGAACTGAAAAACCAATTCCATGCATGTTATTAAAATTAAAGGATATATAAATTCAGAACCTGGAGGGCAAATGAAGGGAAAGCAGGGAGAAAAGGAAGAAAAGGATAGAGGATGAGATGGATAAATGTGATGAGTAATAATCAGTATTATTTAGCAATGCAGAGGAATGAAGTACTGATAAATACTGTAACAGATGAATATTAGAAACAGCATGGTAAGTGAACAAGCCACACACACACAAAAACCACATAATATATGATTCCATTTACACAGAATGTCCAGAATAGGCAACTTTATAGTCACAAAAATTAGTGGATGCTGGTGAGAACACAAAGCACCAATAGATCACACACTCATAATCACACACATGGCTTTAAGCTCAGTAGATCACAAAACAAAACAGACATGAATGTGGAAAGTGGGACTTGTAGGAAGAAAGGAGATAAGAGAGGGTTGGGATGAAAGCAAACAGACTATATTATATACATTCACGAAACTGCCAAAAATAAAATTAATAAAAATGTATAGTTTTAAAAAATTAATGCCCGAATAGAGCTGGGATAGATGGAGGAACTTGATAGAGGTGACAGTTAAATCGTTTTATGTAGAATAATCAAGTGTTCTCAAGCTAAATGAAGTGACTGTTTACAAACTCTATGAAGAAACTAAAAATTATCACTGCACACTATAAACGGGTAAACTGCATGATAAGTGAATTATACCTCTACAACATTGTTTTAACAAAGGCACAGAACCAGTCTAAGTCTCTTTTTGGTCAGCCCTCCTTTTTTATGACTAAGAAAGTATATAATTAGAACTGGTGAGATAGTGCAAAGGGTTAAATGCTTACTGAGCAAACACGAAGACCTGAGTTTGTATTACCAGATTGAAGGTGAAGCACAGGCACAGGGCTAGCAAGATGGTTCAGCAGATAAAAGTTCTTGATGGCCTGAGTTTGATCCCTAGAACCCACAGTGCAAGGAGGGGTAACTTCCAAAAGTTGTTCTCTAACCTACACATACACACACATTTACACTAATATACAAACAAAAATAATGAATATTTTGTAAAGCCAACCTGGTGCTATACCCTTATAGCCCCAGTTGAGGGATGGGAGACTGAGGCAGGCAGATCCCAGGAGCTTATTGGTCAGTCATTCTAGCACAAATGACAAGCTCCAGGTTCCATGAGAGACCCACCTCAAAAACTAAAGGTGGAGAGTGATAGAGGAAGATACTTGCAGTCAACGTTCAGCCTCCACGCATACACATACACACAAAACACATCCACACAAACATACTAAAAAAGGATGTAATTAATGCATCCTTTAAGAGGAAAGAGGAAAACCTAGGATACTAATCCCTTTGGTTCTTTTTTTTTAAGGACTACTTTTAACATTGACTACAAAAGCCCCCAGCTGAATACAAACCTCTGTAGCTTTCTGCACCTCTGAAGCAACTCTTTGTACTGTTGTAAAACAAATGTTAAATTCCTGAATGATGGAAGGATATAAACTGTTGAAATCCAAGAGCAAAATGAACTTGTCATAAAAACCTGAAACCAAGAAAGTCACATGATATAAAAAAGTCTAAAGAAAAGTGCCATCAAAATACCTCATTAGAAGTACTATATATATAGAAAATATGTATCATCCAGCACTGTGAAGCAGATAAAATGGGGGAAGTCAACTACAAATCCATAAAATGACTTAGATTACAGTTAAAACCCAGATCACAAAAGAAAGGGTGAAAAGACTGTCTTTCTTGGAAACCAGTGACAACTGGCCTGTTTCCTAGCAGTTCCAAAGCACACCATTATTATGTACAAACACCTTCCCTTGGCAATTGTTTTAGAAATATATCATGTTCATTACCAAAGATATAATGAAGCATTCTTTTCCACTACTCTCTCACTCACCACAAATAAAAACTCAGTGAGTGGTTATATACATAATATAGTTTTCACAACCTCACCTTCAATGAATAAAATGGTCAGCCTATTTACCTATACAAAAACTGTGTATAAATCTAAGAATTCGATATATAAATGTCAGTAGTGGAACGATCCACCCTCTCTTCTTGCAAAGGATGAACAGAAATCTACTATATTTCTCTAGGACATTTATAAAAAGTTATCTTCACCTTGAGAAGAAGCTAACAATATAAATGTCCACTGAAACAGTACTAATTGCAAACATGAATTGGTAATTTCCTCCTCATCTCTATACCACACAATCCAACTTACTCCTTCTGCTCCTCTATGGTAGATACCATCATCCCCTTTTCATAGAAAAAGAAACCAAGGCTAAAAGAAGTTAAATATGCAGGACCCAAACCAGTATCTAACACCAAAATATCGCTCCTTGTCATTGCAACTACTAACAATTGATTTTGTAAAAAAAAGAAAAAGAAAGAAAAAAAAGCCTACTTCTGTGTTACTTGATAAAATTCACATTAAATGTGAATATACATAACCATACCATTGAGCTATACACACTTGGAAACAACCAAGATAGTATGAAAATTAAAGATGAACCCTAAATATCACAAACCACCTTTCCCTTCTGGACAACACAGAAAAGGTATTTTCCTACTAAATATTAATTCAGTAATTATTTACTTCCCTTAACATTGCTTTCCAAATTACCCAGCTGTGACACACTAGGTAAAGATTGAAGCCACTCTCACATCAAGAGGGAAAAATAGGTACTTCTACTACAGGACAAACAGCCACCTCTATATCGGACCAGAGACTGAAAAATTGAGTAAAGATCAAATTTGAGCTGCTGTGTATTTTTTTTTCTATCATCTATAAGCTAAGAGTTTTCTAAATAGCTAGAAAAAATGGATGGATGGATGGATGGACGGACGGACGGACGGACGGACGGACGGACGGACGAAATTTAAATTTCAAGGTATGTACATAAATCTGTATTAATATACAGCAAAGAATTCATAGATTCTAGATGCATAGAAGATAAAATAAGGTCATTAAGAGACCAGTTTGCTTATCTCCAAGATAAAAAGAAAGTCTAGTTTCTTTAGTCTAGCTCTATGTAAAGTTATTTCTTAATACCAAGGACAAACCAATATGCTACCAAGTCTTACCAACTTTGGGATCCAAAACCAAGCCTCCAGCATAAGCTGCTTTCTTACGCCCTTTCTTGTATTTATTCGTATCCTCACCATTTTCCTCATCTTCATCTCCCTATTTCAAATAGAAAGAGAACATCACCAGCTAGCAACTAATCAATAAATTACAATACTAGTTACAAAAAATATATACTTTTACTTAGTGGTCCTACCACATAAAACCAAGTGTGATGACATACCTGCAATCCCAGTGCTTGGAAGGTAGAGCCAGGAGGATCATATAAGGTCAAGGGTACCTTATTTATATAAGAAGTTAGAGGCCAGCCTTAGCTACATTAGACCATGTCTAAAAAAATTTTTTAATGAGCAAAACAAATTTTTTTTCATTTTGAAATCAATAGATGTTAAAAATTTTCATGTTAGCCAAGTGGTGGTGGCGGCACATGCCTTTAATGTCAGCACTCAGGAGGCAGAGGCAGGAGGATCTCTATGAGTTCCAAGAGAGTAAGAGTTATACAGGGAGACCCTGTCTCAAACCTCCCACCATCTCGTCCCCTGACCCACAAAACCTTTCCATGTTACATAAATTTTGAGATTATAAATGAGTTTTATTAAATTCATTGCTCTAATATTCATGATGCAAAAGGAATAAAACATTCTACTCATCCATTATAATTATGTTGTTCAAACTTCTGGGCTCAAGCAATCCTCTTGTCTCAACTCCCAAGTAGATGGAACTCCAGCAAGTACCATCATGTATTGCTTACTATCATAATTAGCATGAATTCCTTAAAGTAAGTATGCCCACAAAATGAAAAATACATTTCCAAGTAGTTTACTAAAAGCCAACATTTAATTCCTCTGCAGAAGCTAAATAGAACTATTTAATATTTGCTGTACCATGTTCAATAATATGCATGAAACAAAATATAAAAAAACTGAGTCATACTTTAACATTCAATTCCCATTCTTAATTACTATCAGCATTGATAAAATGGAAAATAGACTTAAGTTTTAGTTCCAAAGTCACAGAAGCTACTTCAGAAACCCAATTAGTGTGGTCATAATCATACTAGTAGCAGATTGTGTATCCCCAATAAGAAAATCTAAAGTCCAAAATCTGAAACTTGTTAAATGTCAACATGACTCTACAAGCAGAAATTAGCACACATGATCACATATGACAGGTACATTAAAATATTGTACAAAATTACCCTCAGGTAATACACACACACTTGCATATGTATGTATGTACGTAATATGTGAAATATAAATAAATGTTGTGTTTAGACATAGATTCCCACCCCAAGATTTCTCATTATATTCATGCAAATGTTCCAAAATATAATAAAAAAATCTGAAACCCTTTCAATCCCAAACATTTTAGATCACAGATAGATACTCAACATATACATAAACCACAACACACAAACAAAAGCTCAAAAGTTAAAGCAATGAAATATTTAGCTCTGGGTAAATCAGTGGGGGCAAATACTTTCCATATATGGTCACTCATTAAAGAAGTCTAATGAGGTCATCAAAGACAGTTCACAAATAATTTTGCCTCTACAGAGAAAAGTAGAGAGAGAAACAATGGAACAAGCTTGAGAGTGATCCTAGTTTACAGGGAATTCATTATTTCAGAAGCAGATGTTAAAGGAATTTTTTAGAAAAAGGTTATCTAGGTAATAAAAAGGAAGCATAAGAAAAGGCAAATTAGTACACAATTTTGGACCCACCAGTTTTTGTAGTGGTTTTCTGAAAATCTGCTTGTCAGCACAATATAGTTGTTTTCATGAAATGCATGAAGCAACAAGAACTCGTTTCGTTCAGATCGACCACCCATCAGTGTCCTGGACTATTAAATAGAATTTTTAAAACTTTGAGCTTGAAACCACCAAAAATAAAAGCAACTTTGAGTCAGATAATTAAATCAAGGCATCTCCTTCAACTACTCATAGTTAACAAAGGCTGTTTTTACTAAATTAGTTTGAACTTTCTCTTTAAGCATTAAAGAAGATAAACGGAACTTAAAATACTGACAGTGTAGCTAGTTCCTTAGTCCCCTGTACCACTCCACCAGAAACATCCAGATGTTAAGAGATAAGATCCTTATGTTTGCCCAAATCTTCACATACTGCACCTGGCATTCCTCCCCTGATCCCAATCAGTTCTTCCTGTTACAAAAGAAGCCCAGCTTTCAGAATCACAGTTCCTCGTTTTACAAGCATGCATTTAGACTCATTATCATATAACAACTACCCCAAGTAAACACTGAATCCAACAGGAAGTGCCTTTTCCCCCTTTCTAGGTTAAATTTACCATAATGTTCCCAGCGATGTTAGTGATCTGCAATGCTAATGGAAGAACATTTAGCTCACACATGATCTGCAAAATGAATCTGGCATCTTTCCAGATGTGTTCCAACAGGTACAACAGATGAGAAGAATCACTGTACAGAAGAGTAAGAATGAAACAGAATCAAGTAATTAAAAGAAACAATGACTATAATCAGAACTTCACAAAATATTACAAGGAATTTTTGGTGTAAGTAACTTCAGATCAATGGAATCTTGGCTTTGGAAACTATTTAAAATAAGCTCACTATAAAATTAGAAATGCATTTATACCACCAATCTCGTACCCTTCTCTCAACAAAAAGTTCACACAGTGAAATTATGTGTTAACTATAGCCTAAAATTTATCTAGTGTAACTATAACCTAAAAACTATCTAAATCCTTTTGTTCACTCAATCAAGTAAGTATATATTACATGGTTACTATGTATCAGGTACTGGCTGTGACCAAAGATACAAATTCCTGTCTTTGTGGGAGAAACACAAACAAAAGAGTAAGAAGCAAAGAAAATATACTTAAGAGAGCTAGGGAAAATGTCACTGAAAATAAAGACCAAGAAGTTACAGACCAAGCCTTATAGATGGGTATTTTAGGGAAGAGCATTCCAAATAAAAAGCACAAAGACTATTAAGTGAAGTGCCAATCTAACAGTTGCAGGAACACAATAGAAGTCAATATGGCTAGATTTGGGAATAATGGAGAAAACAGAAGAATAGCAGAAAATCAACAACATAAAAGGCACACTGTACAGACCCTAGTAAGCTAAAATGAAGACTTAACTCTGAGTAAAAACAGTATCACTAAGGAACTTTGATCAGATTTAATTTTAGCAGTAGTAGTCCTGTGTTGTGGAAGTTTATTTTTAGTTACATATGAAATACTTGTTTTGTGCACTGTTGAGTGAGGGACTGCCTAAGTCTTGGTGTCTTATATTGTCTGCAACTAACTGTTGGATTTTTGTGGCAGATAATTGATTGCACATAATTTGCACATGCTATCAGTAGATTACCTGAAGATTTCTGAATAAAAAAAGGAAACACCTGAGCTCAGATGCTCAGGATTCCTTTGTCCAGTATGGCACCGGCCATGATGGTGGTTCCCTCTGCTGAGGTCTGGCAGAGTTTACACCTATGAAAATGCCTCCTAGTCTTCTTTGGTTAGCCACCACAACAGCATAGTCCTGGATTATGAACAGCCCTGAAGAGGGCAACAAAATAAATACATAAACCCACTGCTATGTATAGTTTAGTTTGTTTCTTCTGAAACTGAGACTGAGAAGTGGAGCTTAATCCCCACTATGAAATACTTTGGGGCATAAAGTGATAGTACCTCAGACCCTAGTGTTATTAGTACCACCAGCTACTCAGTAAGTACTATGAGGGTGAAAACATAAATACTAAGGTATTTAAAGATGAAACCTTTGAGTCTCCATGACTGATGACTATAAAAAAGGTTAGATAATATAAACATGCATGCACTTTTCACACACCAAGTTGATACTCTGCACAACCACAGGACTCTTTCAGAGGAGATCCATCAATCTTGGACTTCCAGAACCATACACCAAAACAAATCTCCTTCCTTTTTATCTTATCCAATATGTGGTATTGTGTTATCAACAGAAAATGGACTAATGTAAGAGCAAAAAGTGAAGTAAAACTCCAAAAACTTTAGGAGACAATAAGAGGTAAATTGAATAATTCAAGAGGTAAAACATAAAGTTACATTTTAAATTTTAATTACTATGCCTAAAGATCTATAGAACAAGGACAGAAAACTTCCTGGAGTGCTAGATGGGGCTATTCAAGTGAGATACAGAACCACAGAATCCTATATTCTCCCTTGCACAAGGACAGATAACTACCTGGACTGTCTAGACCCCATGTGTTTAATCCTACTGCACCAGATGTGCTCCAAATGCACTCAGACATTTGAAGGGGGAGATAACCCAGACAGGAAGTATGTCAGGATAGATGCTTGCCTCTGATTGGAACTAGTGAAGTATGTAGCCTTATGGGTTCTGCCTTTTTAAGCATCTGTTCCGTGTGACTCGGGGCCATTCTGTGCGAAAAATGGCAATGGCAGGTCCAGTCCCAGGGAACCTCAAAATGGTCCTGGTCAGAGTCCATCTTCCTGGCTAGTATTAATTAACTTAAAGCTTGTTTCAAATTTGGCTCAAAGTTGTGGTGATGGTCTTATTCTCGACCAGTGAGATTTACACTAAGATACTCAATAATTCAGGGAAGAGTATGGTAGAATGGATTAAGATGGGTTCCAAGAAGGATAAAGAAGTATCAGGAGTTTTATTTAAAAGTTGGGGCTGAAAAAGTCCTAGATGGATCTACTCTGGGATGTCAGAGGAATCAAGAATGGCTGAATGGTCTGGAGTAGAATAACTTTGAAAGCTTCCAGTAGTACTGAATACTCTTAATTGTCAGTGATACTGTTATGAAAGACTACAGAAATAATCTAGAAGAGAAAAAAACAGTAGTTCACTTTTAACAAGCTCAAGGTTCCTATTAGATATCAGGTATGTGGATCTAGAATTTGGTGGAAAGTTAAAGCAAGGATACACAGGTGGGAGGCATTAGCCCCAATATGGAACTTAAATTACAAATCAAATAACCTAGAGAGAAAAATAGTCAAAAGAGAAGTAGCTGAAGGAATCGGGAGAGACAAACTTAGAAAAGGGCTCAACAGGAAGCAGAAACCTGTTTTAAAAATAAGTAAGCATAGCTGGGTAATGTGGTACATGCCTTTAATCACACTTGGAGGCATAGGCCATCAGATCTCTGAGTTTAAGACCTGCCTGATCAGCATAAAGAGTTCCAAGACAATCAGAGTTATACAATGAGACCATGTCTCAAATTTAAAAAAAAAAGTAAGCATGGATATGGTGGTTCAGATCTGTAATCTTATCACTCAGGATTCAAGTTCAAGGCCAACCTGAACTATATAGCAGGAACCTGTCTCCAAAAATCAAAAGAAGCAAACAATATGTTTAAATTACTTGCTTGAGTTTTATATTTCCAAATGATCACAATAATTCCTAAATACATGAGTTAAGGATGAAAATCTAAATTCTTATTAATTTCCAAATTACTATTAGAAAACATCGAGAAGACAGGTAAGGGAAATGAAGGTCGGGTGATTCAATTAAAATAATTCAAGAGGTAAATCAATTTAAAGTATGAAATTAATGGATATGGTGGAATTGGTACAAAGAGAGTTAATTTTCTGCTCCATGATACAAGTGACTGGTTGTTATACCTCTAGCCTAAGGACAATAGTGGTACCCTACTGTTGCTCACTTCAAGACAGATGAATTCTGAAGAATCCAAGTTCATACCTATACATATTTCGTATATTTTCTGCTGGAATTACAACCCTTTCAGTTTTCAGAATCTGTTGAACAAGTTCAGACAAGTGGTAGCTTTTACAATGAATCAATTCTTTTGCTGAAATTTCCACATCACAGATCATTCGGCCACAGGTAGCATTTCTTTCACCAAATCCACTCCGGCTCTACAAGGCAGGAACAAAAAAACAAATCCTGTAAAGGAGCAAGTACTGAGAACAATCTATACTAACCTATTTTGGAACTGTCACAAAAATTAAAACATTGAAATTCTCCTTCCACTCATAAGTCATATGCTTCTGAACATCTACTATGTATCTGATGCTGTTTTAGGCACTCTGTGTAGTACAGTGAAAAAAAACAAAGATTCCTGATTATATAATTAAAAATATATAATGTAATCAAGAAACCAAACAGTTTTAGGAGACAATAAGTACATGGCAAAGGAGAAATCACAGCAGAGTAAGAGAGACAAGGAATTTGGAGGGACTGCATCTTAGAATGGTCAGGGAAGACCTTACTGAGAAGATGCCATATAAAGAAAAACTCAAGCTTTTTATGATGGTTTATGCCTTTAATGCCAACACTTAGGAGGCTAATGCCGGAGGACTGCCATGAGTTCAAGGCCAGTCTGGGCTATGTAGTGAGAGCACTCACCTCAAAATACAAATAACCAAACAAAAATTTCAAAGTGATCAGGGAAGCAGCAGTTAAACAGGTATTTGAATAAGTTCTAAGAATGACCTTACCACCTTAAAGAAAGGAGCAGAGAGGTAAAAGGAACTGTAGCCCCAATTCTTGATCCCTAAGAGCAGAATCCTCTAGAAACCCTTGGCATAATAAAAGTTGCAGATTCCTAAATTCTCTGTTGAAGCAACATGTCCACTTTACTTGTAACCTTTAGTTAAAATAAGAGCTCAAGCAAAAGCACTATCATACTTAGTAAGAAAGTGCTTCATATAAGAAAGCACCAAAGCCTACATACCCATGCATGCAAGGCCTTGTCTCAAAAAGGAAAAAAAAAATCAGGCCAGCTTGAGCTAAACGAAACTCTCAAAAAACAAAACAAACAAACAAACAAAAACTAAAGAGAATAAAAAGGGAGCGGGGTGAGGGAAAGAGAGAAACATGGGCTTTGAAATAGATAGGCCTTGGGTTCTGAGCTCAATCTCAGTTCTTTCCGTTTCTAGTTAAATGATCTCACACAAGCACCATAACCCTTTTGAGAATGTAGAAAAACAAAGTAAGAGTTGCTATGAAAGGTAGCTCCAACAGAAAGTACATAGCTCCCTTCCACTAAATTTTCCTACTTTCAACTTGAATAATAAGCAATGATTTCAGAGCCTACCAAGCCTGCCCAAGGGCTACCACTTTAGGAATAGAAAAGTGAAGATAACATGTATGCACAATCTTTCATCACTAGATTTAATTCTTAGATTTAACTGCTGAATTTTAAAAGCACCAGTGGCTTTTACAAACAAAATGCTAGATTCAAGAAAGCCATTTACTGCCAAAATTAAAATAATACTATGGAAGAGGGGGAAAAATTATCCCCAGAGGTGAATCACTGATATAATAGCTTCACGAATTAGTCATTTCTGCCTGGATTAATCACTTCATTAGAAGCTATAAAATACTTTCCTAGTTCTATCCATGTTTATTAGTTACAATTGTCTGTAAAATTGCCTTTCCTTCATTAACCAGCAATATTTGGTTATGCTATAAGTTTACAGGAAAGACAAGGTAAATACTAACATCCTTCTCACTGCCAATTTTCTGTGTAGGAGGTTAAGAACATACATCACATGCAATGTCATATTTTATTCATTTCTGGTGCTACTTTTAACTTTTTTCCTCTTTATAGAATTTCATAAAACAGAAAAACAAATTACTAGTCAAAATATAGTGCATTCCCTAGTAGCTACCTCTATTTAAAAGCCAATTAGAGAAGTGAAAATTTTAAATTATTACCCCAAGTTTTGGCATGTTGGATCGCCTCAGTCGACCTATCTTGGACCAGTAAGGAACTTTGCACACATTAATTCTTTGCAGTAGCACTTCCAGTTCAAAACCACAAATATTATGACCCTAGTCAGAAAAAAGAGACAGCCGATCATATAACGAACACAAATTAGAGGATTTGTCTTTGAATGAGCAGAATTTCTTTGCCCTTTCTTTCTCTGTCTCTAATTGAAGACATCAAGAGCTTACCTCCAACTGGGGTCCCTTCTCCTTCAGGAATTTATTCATCAGCAGCATTCATTAGTCTTGACATTAACTAGGCTACTAGATTGCGGGAATAAACTTTATTTTATACTAATTGATACAAGGTTCATAAGTCTTACAAAGTTGGAGGCAAATGCAAATTTTAATGTACCATACCTTTTACATGATCAGTAAAAGCATCCCTTAAAAAAAAGAAAGTCTGTGCTGTATGGGTTTACATAGGACTTCTAAGGAACTCTATCCAGTTTCTTTAAAAACTGAGCATGAACACTGAGTTGGACCTTTAATCAATGTGCACATTGCAATAAATATTAGTGAATAGTTTGATTAAAATTAAAAGCAAGAAAACAACTATACTGTAGAAAAATTATTTCATACATCCTGAGTTTTCATTTCTATAATTTCTAATTTATATCCTTTACATAGCTAGGTTTAATAAAAATGAGAGGTGATTTCAAATAATTCAGACCAATCCACAGATTATTAAGTTTAATTAAAGATGTATACTGCCATATAGAGTAAACAAAATCTTAGAAAGTAGAACTAGTAGTTGCTAGGGTCTGGAGAAATAGAGAAATAATGGTCTAGGGTTTTAATTTTAAAAGATAGAAGAGTTACAAAGATAGCCGTGTGGTAATAATGGAGGTGATAACATTTGCACATTATGAATGCATAAAGTACCAATGAATCTATATTTAAAAGTAGTCAAAATGACTAATTTTATGTTATAAAAAACTTACCACTATATGAATATACACACACACATATAGGTATGTATAAATATATATACACATATACACACATAAACATACCTATATATTTATGGCAGTTTATCTACTAATAAAAGACCAGAAGGACATGAGGGAAACTTATTTCCAAATTATTATGGTTGGGATCTCTCTCACCCAGGTTCCTATCTTACATGTGGATTTGTCATGCACTTGTCTCTAATACCCTAGGCTGGGTACCCCAAGCTCCATAACATCTACTTGGGATTCAAAAGATTGCTGTTAGAGGATGAGTAAAGGGTTTATTGCTAAGTCACATCACTGTAGACAAAATCTTCTTGGTACTTTAAAGACAGGTCCTGAAACAATATAAGGGTACACAGACTGTGGCAAAAATCTAACATTGGCTCTTAGGACATTAGTTACACCACTACCAGATAAGCTATCCAAACAGGAAAAAATGAGGCTGAAGACACAGTAAATATTTTATTCTCTCTTTTTTCCCCTCCTGTACTGATGATAGAACTTAGGACCTAGGCCTCCCACATAGTAAAGCAAGCATTCTACTACTGAGCTATATCCCCAATCCCTCCATTTTTTTCTCAAATGTCTACTTATCTCTAATTTGACATCACAAGGCTTTGATGTAACCAACTTATTAATATCATATTTAAAATATAGGAACTGATGGCCTACCTTCTGCTAAAAAAGCAAATAGAATATAATTTGATTGACCCATTAACCCAGACAAAAGAAAGGAAGAATTCAGATCAAAAAGGCACTAAACAAAGGGAGGTCAGAGGATACACAAAAGGAAAATGCTGCTTTACTACAAGGAAAAGACGTAAACCAACAGTAAATTACTAGCTTCACAGTCCAATGAGGATATAGTAGATTGCCAAGAGAAAAAAAATCCCTACCCCTGAGGTTTCAAAGGAATATGTCATAGAGATACTGAGCTCTTAAAATTAAAATATTTACTTTTGTATTTGTAGTTTGCCCCAAACCAAGCAAATCAATTAGAATTCTGAAGGTAATTGGCAATTTATACATATGTATTCATTTATTAATGTGCTGCAAGATACAAGTAATTTATACACATATACTTACATTTTCTAAGTGTAGGGAACTGAGTATCCTGAGCTATTAATTCAAGAGCTACTTTTACACCAGGAAAAGGTTATGATTTTCCCTCCTCTCTAGAACAAATCTCACCAATCCATCAACAGGGTCATTTCATTCTGAAACCATTCTTTGGTACTTAAAAGTAAATAACGAATAAAAAATAAATGACTAAGAAAGATACACAGAAGAGAATGAAGGAATGAAACACTTCCCCATGATATGATCAAACATCCATCCACTCACCACAAGAATATCAGGATCAACTTTGTGAACTTTTGCAAGGAAAAATCCTAGCAAGGTTCTTTCTGTTGCAGCGATCTCAACCTTCATATTCTGTTAAGATATAGATTAATAGATAGATAGATAGATATAAATGCATCATTCAAGACTTTAAAATACCACCCAACTTGTCTTCTTGTCCAATCAGGGAAAGACTTCTTAGGTTTAAATATAATCATTCACTTCAAAACCAGATATAGCTATGAAATTTCTGATTCCAAGTTCTGCATAATAATAACTGCACAAAATCTCTGAGGACCTCTTTCTAGTAATGTGCATGTAAATCAAGCAAAATTTAAGTGCTAAGCAACATCAAGAACAGAAATGTCCTTCTACAGAGACACGTTTGTACACTGGACACATTTTAAAGCAAATAAATCAGACTACACTTCAAAAACATTACTTACTATGCTATATAATCCCTGGAAGACTTTGCTGTTTATGTATTTATCAAAGAAATCCTAAGAATTCTATAAACTAATCTCAAATAGCAGTGTGAGAACCAATAAATAATAAACTAAAAACAAACATGTACTGAAGAAATGCAAATGTCTTGAATACAAATAAAATCTATCCTCACACAAAAGGCCTCCATTTGTATTAGTGAGTATCAGGTACTCAAAACTGCTCATATTAAAACAAAGCTTGATGGCTATTATGTTGTCTATAACTAGCTCAGGTTTTAAAAATTTCAGTTTGACTTTTAGGGAACTTTCCTAGGTCATTTTACTTGAATAGGTAATTTAGGACATGTCACAAATGACAGTAATACAATAGTAACTACTCCCTATAAGAAGTCAATTGAAATAACATAAGTGGAATCTGACAAACTGCACTATCTAATTTTGTGAAGTGAAGATATTAATAAATAAAATAAACCTAATACTTCATCAACACTATCATTTCGGAAAACAAACAATACACTATTCAAAAACTACATTCAATAGAGTAAATACATTTACTTTTATGAAGAACTCAGTTCATTACACTGCTTCTCCCCGCCATTTTATTAAGGGCTTATGATATCAACTTCACAGAGCATACTGGGAGTTCAGAAATCACTGATGTGTTTGGGTCAGCAAGTATCACCCCTGTCAATACATGGCCCTTTAATACCCACAGTATTCGCAACTCTACATTGTTTCCCTTAAGATGGGGATGGGTTCTACCTAACATGGTCCCAAAATATGTGATCACTTTGGGAAAGCTTCCATATAAGCTAACTGAAGATATGTTTGAATGTATCCATGTCATAATTCCATTATCTACAGAAACTAATTTGAGATTAAACGTGTCTAGCCTTATATTCATAATGCAGTTTATCAAGTTAAAACCATAGTCCAATGTACCAAGAATAGATATAATAAACTACAGAATAGATTGTGTCTACTTCCATACCATTCTATTCTCTTTCCAAACAGACACTCTATATTTAAAGGAAATGAGTACCTTTTTCTTAATGACTTCTTTGAAAGCACATGGGAAAATACAGTCCTTTGGTTTGGACACAACTACAAAAAGGAAAAAAAAAACAAGATTCTATCACTTATCTTAGTCCAATTTCAGATACTGCATGATTCTCAGTAGAAATTGTTTTAAATATAAATTTCCCATGAGCCCTAAAGTAAGAAGGCCAAGATCTTCCATAAGTCATGTTGCTGGATCTCAAAACAACACCCAAGCAGAGATCCTTTTGTCCCTATAACTGTTCACGCTGTTTTGATTAAACATTTGCTTCCCATCCGAGTTAAAATAGAGGATTATAATAATCTTTCCCAAAGGAAATCCAATTACCACCAAAGCCTCACCCAGAATACAATAAAGGAACTTGTTTCAACCTTCTCAAAGCTTGAGAGGCACGGTGGACCAAAGCTTCCCCTACTACACCAAAGGTTTGTCCCATACATTGCAGGCATTCACATAGTAACATACATAGAGGAGGTAAATAAATGCATGCTGAAATAACCTAACAATTATTCTCTTCCATGTATTTTCCAGACTATTACCAGTATCTGGTTTCTCAATTAAGAGATAAAATTTCACAATAATCACATTGTATATTGTCTTCTCTGAATGTTTCCTGATACCACTTTCCTAATATCCAGAAAGCCAGACATAAGAGGCTGCCCAAATGAATTTCTAGTTCTGGACTAAAAATGATTCCAGGAAATATAAAACATCAAATCTTACTTTCCACTTTCTTTTTAAACAAAACGCTTATTTAATCAACCAAGCTCTCAACATGGAATATGTCAGACTCCTCCTTGAACAACTCACAAAACACACACATAGCTCATTCTATGGAACTGGTGCATTCACTATATTTTATGCATACATAATTTAATTCCAGTTTGATATTACTAAAATGCCTCATAAATAGGCAAAGACTCATTTATTCCTTGGCATTTTGCCTCATCAGGCAGATAATTTTGCTCAATAAAACTCATCTCCACAGCTGAGAGCAAACATCTTTACTAAAATGCCCTAACTACCCTCAAAAGCAAGCTTCAAAAGACAAGTTACTGATCCAATGGGCAGAAAAAAATCAAACAAAAAAACAAAAATCAAACTCTTAGCAAACCAGTTTTAAAAATACATACCAGACTGGAGAGATGGTTCAGCAGTTAAGAGCACTGGCTGCTCTTCCAAAGGACCTGAGTTCAATTCCCAACACCCACATGGCAGCTCACAACTGTCTGTAATTCCAGTTCCAGAGGATCTGGCACCCTTACACAGACATATTGACAGGCAAAACACCAATGCACATAAAAATAAATAAATCTTAAAAAAATACATACCACAGAAATGTGTCTGAAAGGGAGGTTTGGGAGGTGCTTTATCTAATGCAAAACTATGATGGACCAAAGCTGCCATAGCAATAATCTGCAAAGAAAGGAATGGGGAAAATCAGATACCTACTACATGATTTGCATTACCACAAGCACTACAAGAATATTAAAACGTATTTTAATGCATATAAATTCTTAACTTTTTAAAGAAAGTTTTTAAAACTCTGACAAAAGGTTAGTATCTACAATATAGAAAGAATTAAACATCAACAAAATAAACTAACTAAAAATTGGAGTATGAACCAGGCGGTGGTGGCACACGCCTTTAATCCCAGCACTCAGGAGGCAGAGGAAGGTGGATCTCTGTGAATTCAAGGCCAGCCTGGTCTACAGAGTAAGTTCCAGGACAGCCAGAGTTACAACAGAGAAACCCTGTCTCAAAAAATTGGAGCATGAAACTAAACAAAATTCTTAGAAGACATATTAGGCCTGTATGAAGGATCACATTCAAAATACAAATGGCTGAGAAGTATGTTTTCAAATGTTCGACATTCTTAGCTATCTGGGAAATGCAAATTAAAACTATGAAATTTCATCTTACCCTAATCAAAATAGCTAAGATTAAAAAATAGTAATAACATATGGTGGCACTGATGTAGGGAAAGGAGACCCCTTCCTCACTGTTGTTGGGAATATAAACTTGTGTGGCTACTATGCATATCAGTGTGGGGGTTCCTCAAAAAGCTAGAAAAAGAACTATCTACCAAGTGGTCTACCTATCCCCCTCCTGATCATGCACCCAAAGGACTCTGTAACCTACTACAGAGATACTTGCTCATCCATGTTCATTGCTTCTCTACTCACAATAGTAAGAAAAAGTTGATGCCCTTGATGTCATCAACTAACAAAAGAATAATGAAAATGTGCTACATATACACAATGGAACATCATAAAATTCTCAGGTAAATGAACAAAACTGGAAATAATCATTCTGAGTGAGATAACCCAAACCCAGAAAGGCAAATACCACACGTTCTCTCTCATATGTGGATACATTGATGCTTTAGAATGTGTGCTTATGTTGAATACCCACAGAAGGTAGGAAACTATTAAGAAGCCATAAGTGGGAGGATTTCAAGGGAAGTAGGAAAGAACTCAGGTGATAAGAAAGGGAAAGGGGAAATAACTGAAAGGGAAGGGTTAAATGTGGTGGGTGATGGGAGGCCAGGTAGAGGAGAAAGTATAGGGAGGTTTACTAACATTAAAGTTAACAGTATTATGCAAGAAAATGTAGGGCTACATACATATGTAAGGGCTAGAGAGATGTCAGTCAATTAAATACCTGTCAGTCAAGTGTGGAGACTTGAGTTTTGATCCTAAACACCCATATAAAAACCCAGGTATGGTGGCATATATCTGTAACCTCAGTGCTAGGAGACAGGCAGAGTCCTGAAGCTCCTTGACTAGCCAGAGTAACAAGATTGATGAGCTTCACATTCAGTAAGAGACTCCGTCTCAACAAATAAAGGTAGAGAGAGCAAGGCACCCAAAGATGACTTTTGGCCTTTATTTACATAGCCTTACTAATGAATACATTCACTAAAAGCACACACAAAGAAATGGGCATATTTTGAGAAGAGTATACCAAAGTATGCTCAGGTAAAAAGACAGTATCCTTTAAATACTTAAAAGGGAAGGAGAGATAAGAGCATTTGTCACAAAACATTGCTAACTGTTAAACACATGTGACTGACATAAGGAACTCAACATTTTCTTTATGTCTACTTAAAAAACAAAATCAAAGTATTTCCAGCAATTTAAATCCTTTAAAAATGTGTAATACCAGACAATCAATTCATTCTCTAAACCACGGCTTGGTGCCAAACTTAGTATCCTCTCCCCTTCAAAAAGAGCAACTCACTTTTGTAGGAAAGCTGGACAAATTCTAAGGCATAAGTACAAAATCTGTCATTTCTCTTTACCTCATGCTGATGGTTCTTTACATTTTGCATTGTCTTCATGCTTAAAGACATCACCACAAGTGGAGGAGGACTGACATCCTTAATGACATTCACCAGATCTGGTTTCAAAGCCACTGCCTCAAATTTACACCAACTGATCGGCTGACTCAAGAGCTCTGAGAAAAAATAGATACAACACATCAATAACTTACTGAAAAAGAAAATGTACCATAATTAAGACATTTGTGATTAACAGAGATATTCTTCAAAGCTTTCGTCTAATAAGAATGACATATTTTAACATCTAACTAAATATA
This sequence comes from Cricetomys ansorgei, assembly GCA_026225945.1. NCBI lineage: Eukaryota > Metazoa > Chordata > Mammalia > Rodentia > Nesomyidae > Cricetomys > Cricetomys ansorgei. Next base: position 901,359 of record JAMJFZ010003399.1, read on the forward strand.
AGCCACATTAGTGGGTGGTATGCTAATCCTTGTGTGTGTGAATATACTTATGTTCATTTGGGGTAGTAAGGAGGGGGTCAATAGCTTTTATAAATTTTTTCAAAGATTGGCTTTAAAAATAACAGCTGCCTGAGAAAATTGAAAACATTTTTAAGGGATGTAGGAAGACAAAACAGTATCCTAGATAAAAGTGCTAAAAAGATCATGTAACAAGCTAAAGAATCCTGTCCACACTAGGTTGTTATTTCTCCCCTCCAAAGATCAGCAGTTCACTCTGGAGAACAGCTGCACTGAATCGGCCAGGTTAGAAGAACATGAAAATAGTAACATGAGGGACATACCCCACACAACTGCCTGCACTAAAGCCTCCATCAGACTAAATTGCCAGGTATTAGAAAGTGACTCCAAGTGTATTACCTATAATTACTCAAAGAAAATCTTCAAGAAACAAACACAAAAAAGAAATAGAAACATTAAAATAAATAGACCAATTCCTTAACTTCCTTAAATAAAAGAATCTAAAGATGGTCCCATGGAAATCCCAAAACAACCCAGGCTGTTGCTAAGACAAAGAGTTCCTCTCTGCAAACTGACATTGGGGCCCCATTGCCAAGGACTTCACCCACATAACACAACATGGAGAAGTAGAGCTTTTGCCTACATGGAGCCTTCACTCCTATGTTCTAGAGTCTTTGGTGTGGGAAGATATGCTTCAGGTTACCAAAAGAGAAACATGGACACCAACCCAGCCACAAAACCTTTGACCTTACAATCTGTCCTGCTTACAAAATATGCTAGGGCAATGGTGGTACAGAACTTGTGGGAGTAGCCAACCAATGTCTAATTTGATTCAAGACCCACTCCATAAGAAGGAACCCGCACCTAACACTGCTAGGCTAACTGAAAACCAGACACTAGATAGTCCAGAGACCTAGGGTCAAACCAAACACTACTGGTTAAAGAAAAAGTATCAAAAAATGACTCCTAATGATATTCTGCTATACTCATAGATCAGTGCTTTATCTAGACATCATCAGAGAAGCTTCCTCCAGCAGCAGATGGGAACAGATGCAGAGACTGAAAGCCAGACATTACAGAGTCTAAATGAGAGGACTCCATCAACTCCCTCCCTTCAGAGCTCAGGAATTTCCTACAGAGATGGTAAGAGGCAGAGGGGATGGAAGACACCAGGAGTACAAAGACCTCTGAAACCACTCAGTAAGGTTCGTATGAGCTCACAGAGCCTGATACAGCAAACACAGGGTCTACATGGGTCTGCACCAGTTCTTCTGCGTACATATTAGAAGCTTTAGCTTAGTATTTCATCTGACTGTAATATAGTATCTGGCTATAAGAATGAGTTGGTCTCTGACTCTTGCGCTTGCTCTTGGGACTCTTTTCCTCCTGTTGGGTTGCCATGTCCAACTTCAATATGATGGGGTCTTTTTTGTTTCTTCATCTTAATTTATTGTATTTTATTTTGTCATGTTTGGTTATTATCTCTTAGAAGCCTGTTCTTTTCTGAGGAGAGACAGAAAGGGAGTGGATCTGAAGGGGAAGAAAATGAGGAGGAACTGGGTGGAATAGAGGGAGGGAAAAAATAATCAGGATATACTGTATAAGAAAATAATCTATTTTCAATAAAAAGAAAAAGGTGAAAGAAAAAAAAAAGATCTGTCAGGAATCTACTTAGTATTTTTCCTTACGTGGATTTTTTACTTCAAGCCAACACGGTCCTTTGATCTTTCTGTTCAGCAAAAACAGTTCCAAGCTAGATGTGTTGGTTCCAAATACGTGAGAAAATGTTTCTCCTTTTAAATTCTGTGGAAGCTGTGGCACTTCTGCCTGAAAGAAGAAAAAAACCCTTTTTTGTTTAAAACTATTACTTCACGTTTTCTATTCTATATTTGAAATAAACAAAGCCTCTATGGAGTACCAGAAGAACCCCTTTGATATATGTGAAATGTAATTTGCTACAAATGAAATCTGAAACAATTCACAGTGGGAAACAAAAACAATTCACAATGAAAAACTAATGCATCTTGATGACACCCATTAGAAGAAATATAGGACAAGAAGCTCCCCCAAAAAAGAGAGTTTCTGTCCAGAACTGTTCTGCCTCATTGATAAAGAGCCAAGTAAGTACCACTGCATTAAAAAAAATGAAAGCACTGAAAATGCTTGCATGTTATTTTGCATCATCATTGTAAAACAATAATAGTAAAAGTTTCCCTTTCCAACACCATAGGATCAAAACATCAAACAGGCAAAGGGGTTACAATCTAGTTAGTTAAAACACAGAGCAATGTCTGTGCCTGTCAGAAAAGCAAAAACAGCACTGTAGCAATGCTACTAACATTCTCCTCTCACCTGTCCTTTGCTCACAAGACATTTCAACAGATTGATGATGTCCTACTCCATCATGCAGCATATCTATTCCACCTGACAAATAGTTGTGCTGTTTCAACTTACTTGTTTGAAGATGTATACTTGAAAGGCAATATAGCTTATTCTCTGTTACTTAATTTTATCCATTTCAATTATTCATCAACTGTGGGCTTCAGGAACCCTGCCAATACTCCTAACTGAAAATAGGTTGAAGGTTCAAAATTGGAAAAATGTCATTCTAAACCAAGTCTCATAGTTTTCTTTGTTTGACTTACCGAGTATCTAACTTCCAAGTACTCAGATTTTTCTGGAACATCGGGTATCTCAAAAGCATAATTCTTTTCCACTGTCTGAGTAAGCATAATTTTTTAAAATTATCAGAACAAAAACTTTGCAAAAATTAAAAAGACCAGATAGATATAGATATAAAACATGTTCCTATATTTAATCATCAGGAATCTAGCATCCTAACAGAACACAAAGTAAACAAAACAAAAAGACATCTTTTCTCCTTTCAATACTAAAACACCTAGTAACAGAAAAATACTAAAGAACATCTCTTTAACACTAGAGAACTTAAACAGTTGCATACAAGGGGAACAATAAAAGATTGATTTCTTACAATGTTAAAGCACTAAGTCACTGCTCGTATTTGAAATTAAGCAACTGCATCTTACTGGAAAAATGAAATTGACATTATAAATTTAGCTCATACACAGTGAATATCAGCTATGTGCCAAACTCTACAGTATGAATTATCACCTAATATGAATAAGTGATTTAACTCTTTCTGCAACTCTTGCAATATGACCCCTTTCTCAGCACAGAAAAGTGACTCTATACTTTCCAGAGTTCTACACTAGTACACAACAGGGCAAAGCCTGAAAGCATAAGCAATCCAAACTTAGCACCTACATTCTTACCATAATATACTGCTTCTGAACATTTTTGTTTTGGAGTTTCTTGCTGCTGTCTGCAATGATGGAGCTCAAAATTGGGGCTTTGTGTACTGTTTCTTGGATTTTAAAGATATAACTCTCAATTTTAAGCTCAAATAATTAAGAACATTACCTATCTTTAATAACTCAATTCTCCTTTTACTGCAATCATTTATGTAGCCAGAATTTTTGAATGGGCTATAGTCCCCACATTTATAGCCAAAGGCATCAGTACCTTACCAAAATCAAGACAATATACCACACAGGTGATACAAATAGAACATTTTCATTCTATTTGAAACAGTATCATAGGCATGGATATTTAAAGACAAAATCTTAATCATTCTCCTAAGCAAAACTAAAATAAACAAATCAGAATAGTTTCTTATCCATTTCAGAACAGAAATGCATGCAGCAGCTGGGAGCAACTAATTTAATACGAATCATCTTTCTATTCAAATTCATGACCATTATTTCAAAAGTAATTTTAACAGAAACTATTTTTACAAATCTAACATACACTTTTTACATTCATACCTATGAAATTTCCATTTAATGAGTTATAACTATGCAGAAGGCATTCTGCAAGAATGTGCAGTAACTACTTACCAAATCAGGAAATAAACAAGAACCAGGAAAAAAACACAGTATCCAATACAAACCTTGGACTTGAACTTCATTATTTTATATTTTGCTGCAATTTTTGAATCAAATTCTTCGTAAACATCCTTCATTGTAACTGGAGTTGCTGTTTCTTTCCCTGTGTTTAGATCAATTTTCTATTCTCCCATAGAGAGAAGAATGAAGGGAAAGGAGTATAAGTCTTCTCAACCACCAAAAACAGAAGCCTAAATCAGCTTTGACCTCCTCTCATTTAAATGCTGACTAGCAAAGTCTTACAGATGAGTTCGAAGACACAGACCTAAAAAGTATACTAAACCCAATGTCAAATCCCTCTGGTGCATTATAAAAGTCAATCAGAAATAAAAATGATTAATCCGACAACATGGGAAGAACAAATGTTTTAAATCCTGGCCCAGAAGTTTCACAATTCAACTGAGATGGAAAGGGGCAAGGACTGGGGCTTAGCATGATTAGAGATGTTAAAAGTCCAGACAAAGAGGGAGAAGGAAATGGAAACGATTCTGCTAAATAGCCATGGAGATGATGTTACTGCTGTCTATGGAGCAAAAGCATGAAAACTGAGTCAAATGCCATGTTATGTTTCAGATGACTGTAAGTCACACGCCCAATTGTTATGTAAATGGGGAGTAAGAAAAAGGAAGCATTATGTCTATGAAACCGAGAATAGAGACACATGCCTTTAATCCCAACACTCTGGAGATAGGGGAGGTGGAACTCTGTAGCCAGCCTGGTCTACATAGTGAATTCCAGGACAACCAGAGTTACACAGTGAGAGCCTATCTTGAAAACCAATAAAAATTGTGTGTGTGTGTGTGTGTGTGTGTGTGTGTGACAGAGAGAGAGAGAGAGAGAGAGAGAGAGAGCATGAGAGAGAGAGAGAGAGAGAGAGAGAGAGAGAGAGAGAGAGAGAGAGAACACGAGCGAGTGCCAGAGGAGTCTAGAAAGGGTGTCAGACCTCCTGGAGTTCTAGGTGGTTGTAAGCTACCTGATGTTGAGTACCAAGAACTCAACTTGAGTTCTCTGGAAGAACAATACCAGCTCTTAACTTCTGAGCCATCTTTCTAGCCCTTAGCATTATATATCTTAAACTTTTATTCTAACAAATTGAAAAACTCAGTTATACATCATTTCTATACTTTTCTCCTAGAGATGCTGACGAGTGGTCAGTAGTCAGGCACTACAAAGAATTGGGATTGTAGAGAATTCCTACCCTGCAGAAGGACAGGGTACCAGAACACAGAATTTGTGTCATATGTAATTATTGAGATTAAAAAGTAACCAACCACTAATGTGTTTACCATTTCGCGGGGAAGGAAGTAGAGTGTTCGCTCGATGTTTTTCACCATAACACAACAGCTCACATGGGTTTTGGCTGATTCAATCCATACTTTGCCAAACAGAAAAACCACACCTGAAAAAACAAAGGAAAACAACAAATTAAAGAGGCAATACAAAGGCCTACTGAATGTATTCACATATTTATGCCTTCAGAATAATTAATTTCCATCCAAAAGATATACCTGCTGCCCATTCCCTAAGATCAGTTCATTGTTCTGTATTTACAGCATATACATCAACATACTGGTACAAACTGTGACTACATGAGAAAAGGGGCAAATAATTCTCTAACAGGGTATGAATACTTTCACTACAGCCAGGATTACCTAAATTAAGAGAAACAAATTGTTCTCCAGTAAATCTACTTACAGCCTCTTATAAGAATTTATAAACCTGAAAATAGAATTCTAAATTGTTTGGCACTTACATTTGCTGATGAAAAACTATTATTTATACATAAGAACAAGTATGCTACATCAGTATTTTTCTATATGTAAAATTATACTTGGGAAAATAGTTTATATTTCGTACCTCTTGTTCTATATAACATTAAATGTATCAGAATATAGTTCTACTATAATCTATTTTATGCTCATCTACCTCACACTCTACTAAAACAAAACCTAACTAGTTCATATTTGTGTTCCCTTCTATTCTAAGATCACCAGCTAATAAATACTGCAGCATTAAAACACACCTTTGCAGACATCAAGTCACTGTTCATGAAAATTGGTCGTCAAGTAAGAACTCCAAAGATTTGATAGTCAACTCAAGAGATGGTCAACTTTGCAAAATCCTAGGCTCCATGAATTCTGAGTAATCAACACAGCCACTCAACACAGCCGCTGATCTTAGATACTAAGAAAATTCTGACACATGCAAAGGTTACTGTGCCAATTACCCCAGTTTCACAAGACAGCTCATTAGTGTTTTCTTTTGTCACTCATCATGGCAGAAAGAAATAAGACTGTCTAAGGATTTTCATTTCTGCAGATGATTAAAACTCTTACAAGAGTTGTGTGATTTTCAACAAGGAGGTGGGGAATATTAGGAGGAGGAAAGGGGGGTACTGAAGATGATTTAAAGAAAAAAAATTCAGAGTAGCACAGAAAATTAAGTCATCCTCACAACAGTTAAAGATGAAAAAAAAAAAACACCCAAAAAAACAAAATTCCATGCAAAGAAAAATAAAGACCCTAATATTGGATTCAAAGATTCAAATAGCTCATTTTACAGTCAAACTAATATCACACTTCATGCAACACATTTGACACTGTTTATGCCTCATTTGCCACAAAAAGATCATGGTAAACAAAGATTACATTCCCCCCAAAGTTACTAGCTGAAACCAGGTGCAGTCAAGATTATTCAACCTTGAAAAAGTCATAATGAAGACAGGATATGTTCCCATATGCAAAGAGTAAGATTCTTTTCATAATTATGGTTCATTCAGCAATAACTGACTGACTTAGAATCTGGAAGAAAGTGAGCAACAATAACAGGGTCTTTAGGCGTACTCCGTTCTTATTAGCAGCATTGACTTCACAAAAGCTCAGTGATCATTACCAACTATCATGATGAAACTGTTCAACCCCCTAAGATTAAAGCTTTTAAAAGCTATTTTATTTAACCCATTGGCATCATAAACAAAAAAAATATGCCACTGCAGAGGACACAACTTGAGAAGTGCCACAGAAAAGTGGACTTAGAGTGAGAAGCTGAGACTTATGCCAGGAAAGGGCCAAGGGTACTTTGCCTTTTGGAACTTCAGTTTTCTAAATGAACAGTCTAGATCATTTCTGAGGCCTTCTTCTGAACAGGAAATTTCCTTTTGCCTCACCATTTGACTGATGGAGCAGTAACAGAATCTTCCCATCATTTTTAAAAAACGATGAATTAAGGTGATAAGGTGGGAGCTGTAATTTTAGCTACTTGGGAGGCTGAAGTAAAAGGGTCTAAGTTTGAGGTCAGCCTGAGCAATACTGATCTCAAAAAAATAAAATCTGCAAAATATGTCCCATACAATTTAACTCAGTGGCAGAGCATTTGCTTAGAATTAGAATACATAAGGATCTGAATTTAATCTACAGAATGACCAGAAAGTAGTTTCCAGTATCAGCCAAAAAAAAAGTCTGTGGAAAACAAGGGTCTATAAACAAATCATCCTGCCCTAGCTAAAGTGGGTTGGTTAAAAAATACTATTTCTGAGCCTGACTGTAACTGCCTAAGAAACTAAGAGACACATGCTATCTAAGTAGTTCTGCAAGAGAATATAAATACTTGCTAAGAGGAAGTATATTAAAGGTCTGACAATTCCCCCAGGAACCATTAACATTTTTCTAAGTAATGCCTAGTTATCTTTAGTAAAATCAGATATCCAAATCAAATGGTTAGCCACCCTCCTTATATACGTGCTTTACTAATACACAGTTATTCCCTCTAGTTTTATTGGATGTAGTCTCCAAGAAACCACTTTGAAAAATACCACGTGTTTGTATCCAACACACATCCCAAAAGATCTAAACACACACAATTCTATTTCAGACATATATGTTATTTCATACTAATCAGACAAGCCATTTTGACTCTGACCATATTGACTCTGATCCTTTAACAAAGATTCCTGGATTATACTGGGCCCACAGGAAATTCTCCTCATCTCTTAATTTATTCAAATAAAAAAGTCTGTTCTACCAGTTATGACCATATATCAGGATGAAGGTGTCAGTATGCAAATATCTGAGTTTTTTTTAACATCTGTATATTGGGAGGGGGAAGTAGGTCAGAGGACAACTTGCAGGAATCAATTCTCTGCTTTCACAATATGGATTCTGAGGATAGAACTAAGGTCACCAGGCTTAGCAGCCTTTACCTGTTAAACCACATTTTCAGGCCTTGTACACAGACAACTTTTAAGACAGAGTCCTTATATTGTCTCTAACACCTCAGTTTCACAAAGCTAAACTCTCCCACTGGTCCTAAGAGAAAACAATATGGAGGGCATGAACTCCAGAGCTAACAAAGACAGCTACCTACTCAAATGCAGTCCTTATATCCACAGCTAACTCATTCTTAGCCAAATGCCAGGGTTCATTTAATGAATTATGGTAAGTGAAGTTATTTTCTCATTTATGAGCAGAGCGGCTAATGATGAAAACACATTTCTACTACTTCATTTGGGGGGTACTTTAAATTCTTAAAAAGTTCACCTGAAGAACTACAATAAGGTTCAATCTGGTAGCAGAGACAGGAACAGCCACAGGAAAGACATCTGTTCAGTTCAAGGAGGACCTTCTCAGACAGTTATTTGTGTTCAAAATGGAATAACCCACCTCTGACATCACAATGATGTTCTGAGCTCCTCTTAGGTCATTTTTTCCCCATACAAGAGGGAATAACAACATCCCTCATTGAAGTTTAGCCCTACGAAATTTTTTTTTTAGACAGGGTTTTGCTGTTGTAACTCTGGCTGTCCTGCAACTCACTCTGTAGACCAGGATAATGAACTCGAACTCACAGAGATCCACCTGCCTCTGCCTCCTGAGTGGTGAGATTAAAGGCATGTGCCACCACCACCCAGTTTAGCCCTACAAATTCTTAGAGAATGTTCCCTTTGTTCTATTGTTAGGCAACCATTTAGCCAATCTATTCCCAGCATTTTGTGAGTCACAAATTCACAAAATTAGCTCATTAGAATGACAACAGAGTCAGTCTTGACTCTTATTTCCAGTCACCTGCCCCTATACAATCTATAATATGTTTATGTCAAAATATAGTTAACATCTTTACTTGTCTGTTTTACCTAGTAACCAAGGTACAATTGCCTAGCGCCTCTATCTTGGACTGACTGATCTTCAGGGCTCCCACATTTCTCTGCTACCCCACTGCAGCCTCCTTGAGTGTACACACACACACACACACACACACGTCTCTTCTCCACACATGCCAGAGAATTCCTGTTAGAATGTAAAGTCAAAGCCAGGCGGTAGTGGCACATGTCTTTGATCCCAGCACTTTGGAGGCAGAGGCAGACGGATTTCTGTGAGTTCAAGGCTAGCCTAGTCTACAGAGTTGAGTTCCAGGACAGCCAGAGTTACAACAGAGAAATCCTGTCTCAAAAAACCAAAACCAAAGCCAAAACCAAAACAAAACTCAGAAAGTCAATTCTGAGATCATAACACTGCAATTAAACCTTCTGGCATTTCTCCAGTATTCTTTAAATAAGATTGAAATTCCTTGAGAAGGCTTACAAGGTCCTTCAGTATCTAGCTGTACTGGCTAATTTCATGTCAGCTTGACAAAAACTAGAGTCATTGTGGGAGAGGGAACTTCAATTGAGAAAATGCCCCCACCAGATTGGCCTGTGGGCAAACCGGTACTGCACTTAGTTGACTGATAATTGATGTGTAAGGGCTCAGCTCACTAAGATCCTGGGAGCTTTAAGAAAGAAGGCTGAGCAAGCCATAAGGAGCAAAAACAGCCAGTAAGCAACACTTCATGTGTCTGCAGTTCATGACTCCAGGTCCTGCCTTGGGTTCCTGCTCTGACTTCTCTGGATGATGAACTACGAACTATATGAGGAAATAAACCCTGTAACAAGTTGCTACTGTGCTTTTTTACCCTCTAGCTCAGGAAAGAAAAAAAGAAAGATAGGGAGAAAGAAAAGAAATCATCACTGCCCTTGTTGGTGGCCTGGGAAAAAAAGAAGAGGGAAGGGGAAAAAGGGGAAGAAGGGGAGGAAGGGGAGGAAGGGGAAGGCACGGGGAAGGAAAAAGAAAGGAAAGGAGGAGAAGAGGTGAGGAGGGAAGGGAAAGAGGGGAAAGGGGAGAGGAGGGAGGAGGGGAGGGGGGAGGGAAGATGGGAGGGAGGGGAGGAAAGAATGGAAGGGAAAAAGGGAAGGGAAGGGAAGGGAAGGGAGGGGAGGGGAGGGGAGGGGAGGGGAGGGGAGGGGAGGGGAGGGGAGAAGAGAAGAGAAGAGAAGAGAAGAGAAGAGAAGAGAAGAGAAGAGAAGAGAAGAGAAGAGAAGAGAAGAGAAGAGAAGAGAAGAGAAGAGAAGAGAAGGAAGAGTCAGGTAGTGGTGGTGCACAACTTTAATCCCAACACTCAAGAGACAGAGGCAGGAGGGTCTCTGTGAGTACCAGGACAGCCAAATGTTACTACAGAGTAACCCTGTCAAAAAAATAAAGGAAGGAGAGAGAGAGGGAGGGAGGGAGGAAGGGAGGGAGGGGAGGGAAGGAGGAAGGAAGGAGGGAGGAAAGGAAGGAAGGGAGATATTCACAGGGAGGGAGGAAGGAAAGGGTCGAAAAGAAATGTTCACAGCCTTTATTGGCTGTCCGAAGCTTGGAGACCAGGAGCTGATAGTGAACTGGACTAACATCTTAACAAAATATCCTTGAACCTAATTCCTCCAACCAACCAACTCACCCAGTTCTCCAGGTCTCAACCAATATATACACTGAGCAAAGTTCCCAGAAGTCTAAACAACACCCCATCATAAGGACAAGTTGCATGTGGCAAAATTGCGATTCTCACAATGGCACATAACCAAATCATAGCCACAGATAACGAATATTCTAAATCACTGTCATTATCATTATCACTATCACTCACTATCATCCACTACCCCTGGAATGGGGACAAAAGCATACTCCACAAGCCATTCTGTGCTTTTAGAGAAACTAAGACAACAAAACTCCTTCAAAGTGCCTAGCTACTCTTTCCTCTTTCCCGTCTAAGTTGCTTTTGGTCATGGTGCTTTATCACATCAATAGAAATACTAACTAAAACACTAGCCTTTGTCCTTTTCATCAACTTCATTATTCATTATACATCAATTTTGTCATTTTCCAATGTGTTACAACCACACAGGCCTCCTTATCCTCCTCCCTCTTTTAGGTTTTTGCACTTACAGGTAGATTCCTTAAGCTAAAGAGCCTTTACCTTACCTTTGTATGTGCCTCATCTCTCAGTCCAGGCTTCAATTCTTAAAATAAGAGACAGCTGGACACCCTCCAACTACTACCCACTATTATCCCACTTAGAATGTAAGCTCCCATATAAGGAACTTGTCCAGCTTGTTCACCCCACCTCAGTGCCTAGTGCACAATGGATGTTCTGCATTAAATAAAAAGACAAATTAGGCTGCACATGGTGCCAGACACCTTTAATCCCAGCACTGGGGAGGCAGAGGCAGGTGGATATATATATCCACCTGGTATATATATCAAGTTCCAGGACAGCCAAAACTACATAATAGAGAGATTCTGTCTCAAAAATCATTAATTTTAAAAGGGGCAAATTAATGTCTGATTCTATTAGAAAAAAACAAAGCCAAGCCCGACAGTGGTGGCAGATGCCTTTAATCACAGCACTCAGGAGGTAGAGGCAGATGGATCTCTGAGTTCGAGGCAAGCCTAGTCTACAGAGAGAGTTCCAGGACACCCTGGGCTACAACAGAGAAACCCTGTCTCAAAAAAAAAAGACAAAAGACAATCAGAATCACTAAAGTTATTTAGAGATAAAGGCACTACCACTGTACTAAAGGTCTAAGATTACCTACACTGTGATTACCTGGTTGATTGTATGGGTCTTCATAAGCATCCAGCCAATAAAACTGAAACACTTGTTCATCATCTGTCCCTTTTACCAATGGGAGATGACTGGAATCCACTTGAACTTCCTGAGCTGAGCTTTCATCCTCCTGATCAAAGTCCCAACAAGAGACATCTGGCAGAAAGCTTTCTCTGTAGAAATCACATTTTTGAAAACTTTATAAAATCCAACACAATAATTGGAGTACTATTTTTCAGAAAAATAATGAAATGCACTTACAAGTAAGATGTGGCCCCTTTCTCAGGATCTGCCTCATGTTTCACCCTCTCTACTGGCTCACTGTCTTGGTCCCAAGTCTTAGCAGTCACAGGCTCCTCGTCTACCTCCTCAGTTTCCATGGGCTCATCAAAGTCGCAATCTTCAAACTCCATTATCCCTGACTCCTGCTCATCTTCTGGACACTCTGGCTGGGCCAGCTCTCCTGTAGACATCACCACATATTCCCATAACATGCTAGTGCCATGGGGCACAAAGATTACCCATCATTGAAATAACAGTCTTTTCCTACATTATATTTGCATTTCTCTTTAATCTTCAAGTTGGATGCTTTAAACTTTTACTATTATGAATTCAGCCTTTCATCCTTATATGTGCTACATTCAAAATCACCAAATTAATCCCAGTATCACCAAGCCTTCAGGTGTGGCACTTATTGCTCAACAATTTGCACTTTTGCCTGACATGAGACTTACCAGCAAAGTCAGCATGTTTAAGAGGAATGGGAGTTAACAGAGGCTCCTTCCTGAGGACAGGGGAAGCAGGTTTTCCTGAAGGAATTGCCTGTAAATGTTTTTAAGTATTTAGTCAGACCTACATACTAAAAATATGCAACTGTCCTACCCTGACCAAAGATAATGACAGTTTCCTCTTATAAAAAGATTTTATGTATTATTAATGTAATAGCTTCAATTATTTTACTGTTACCTGGATTTACACAAAAAATACTTGTTTCCAGGAAGAAAATTATTGCATTTAACACAGTTGTAATACCTATAATAAACGTGTACTAGTTACTACAAAATTTACTATGAAAAAATAAGGCACATGCTATTTTTGAAATACGTGAAACTATACACTGAATGGCAGTTCTAATTTAAAAGAAACAAAACAAATTCAAAAGCATTCATAAAGGCAAATAAAACAAATTTAAAGCAGAAAAATAATGCAAGAAGGAGGGTGCTTCTACCGACTTTACCTTAGGGGTGTGCACTGAGAAAGGATTGAGCAAAGATCCAGTGGATCTTTTTTTCTTTGGTATCAGTACAGGTGGTGGAGCTATTTGAGATGTCTAAGGGAAAGGGAAAGACAGACATTCACTTTCATGCCTGGCTTACCACATAATAGAAAAAGTACATTTCTTCTCTCATGCCCAACAAGTAAAGCATTTTTCATTCCCTGCCCCCCCAAACAGGATCCATGTTCATGCACTGCAGTTACTATAGCAACAATACTAAAGAAATCACTTGAAAACCAGAATAGATATTTAATCCATTCCTAATTTTTTTCTTTGAAGAATTTAACGTATTCTCTTTACTTATCCTTCTGGATATTATATTTAACACCCAACAAAATAGAACTACATAGTGTTGATATTAATCAATTAATCAGTAGTCACTTAGAAAGAAGTTCACCTCTAAATAAAAGCTTAGTCTTTATGGTATAACCAAATCTCAAATTCACAATATAACAGAGCGTGTTTGAGTTCTATCAAAGGCAGCTCACTTATTCTTCCTTTGCTCCCACTCAGAATTCAGAACAGGGCTCTCATGCCCAAGTGTATAGATTGACAGGCTTAATCTATATAAGGAAGATACACTATAGCAACTGAATACAAGCAATGAACATTCACAGAACTGACTCCTGGATGTATTCTTACTACTTCCAACACACACCCACACAGCCCATTTACATAATCTTAGAGCAGTAACAGTTGGAAACTCTTCACCTAAAATGGTGAGAAGAACCAAAAATGGTGAGAAGAAACTAATCTGAGAGCTTTTGTTTTCATTTTTTTGTGGGATTTTTTGTGTATGCATGCATGGTGGTATCCTAGCACTTTACTTTCTAATGATAGTCTGCTTTGTATAATTACTGAACTGTTTCTTCAGCCTATGCCCCTGCATATTCTACAACTCCAGGAAATTCACTTACCTCAGTGTTTAAATCCTGTAGAATGTCACCTAGCAGATCATCCTTGGACAAGTCTACTGCTTTCTGTATAGTATTTAAAATAAAAAAAAACTCAAATGAGAATGATCTGAGTTAAACTTTTTCATGCAGGCCACACACACATCTCTGAAAGAACCTAACCCCTTCAGTCCTTCAGTGCTGCTCACTCTCATCTACTATTCAGATTTTAACAATCACCTGTGCATATTTAATTTTTAAATTTATACTCTCAGCCTCTATTTTCATCTTTACTCCGTGATTTTCTTGCATGTCACTGAAATTAAACATACGGTCACTTCAGTTTTTCCATTCAATTTTCTTTTGTCTCCTAAGTTCAAACCACTGAGGTGCCTATATTCACATAAAATCTAAATTCATCTTACTAAGTGCAATTCATAGAATGTTACTCAAACATGTATTGAGCATATACCATTTGTGCAACAAAAGACTAAATTCATTTCATAGAGGGAAAAGACACAATATAAGGAAACATGAAACTCACATCTGCAGTTTTCTTCCCAGCACTAGCAATAAACATTGCCTTGATATTGTTTGGTTTTGCCACTGAAGGTTTCTTTACATCCCTCCTGTCCTTTCTGCATGCTTTGCCATCATTTCCTATTGAAATAATAAAGTATTCAGAAACACGCACTGCATGGAAAACTAAAGCCTAGTCCCAGTCATTAATTACTGGTATATGAGAATTTAAGAAGAAAATAAATTAAGAATTCAAAATAAAAAATTGGGAAATTCTGCACAAGGTACACAGAAATCTTTTAAATGAGATAAATTGAAAAGTTGGGACTAAGTTACAAAAAGCAATGAAATATAGTAAGTATCCGTGAGAGTTAGGTGTGACTAGTTGCTAGTGTGAAGGCAAAGCTTTTGAAAAGTAAGAGGATAACTTGTTGCTTTTCACAAAAATAAGAAGATAAAGCTAATCTGGAACAGCAACAGGACACATGCTCTATGCTGTATCAAAACTGAATGGCACAAGCACACTTGCTCGTTCAAAGACAACTTTTGTCTTATAGTCTTCCATTGTGGGCATGGCTAAATCGCCTATGAACTTTTCTAATACTGTCCATCCCTTAATATCACTTTCTGATTCATTCCAAAATAATGTAAATCTAAAAAGAAACTAGAATGACTAATTGAAACAGTGCAGTAGAAGTATACACAGACTAGATGATATAGAAAAGTCTAAAGTGTGATTCTCCTATGAGAAGTCCCAAGTCTCACTCTTTCAGAGTGCCTCATTTTCTCCTAACCCATTCTTAATTCTATTAAAAATATCTTTTAATAAACTCCAATTCTGCTTCATAAAAGCCTAGAGAACAACCCAATTAGTTATGAAAATTTACTGTATAATAAAGGTGGCAATTCACATTACTTGAGTTTTCAACAAGCAGTGTTGACTAAGCATTTGTAAAGCAGTAAATTAGTATTGACATCAAAATGACAATTTTAAAAATTAGTACTTTGGGAGGGGATTGCTCAAAAAATTTAAAAATCTTTTGCATTTTATTATTCTTTCAAATTTCTTTGAATTTATTTAAAATTCTTTGAATTTCTGTAGACCAGGCTGGCCTGGAACTCAAAAGATCCACCTGCCTCTGCCTCCCAAGTGCTGGGATTAAAGGCATGCACCACCACACCCAGCTGAAATTTTTGTATGCATACATTGTATCTTGATGACGAACACCCCCAATTCCCTTGCTCCAACTCCCCCGCAGACCCTCCAACACATCTCTCTCCCAATTTCATGTCATTTTCTACTATTTCTACCGAGTCCAATTAATGTGGCCCATATGTACATCAATGTGAGACCATCTATTAGAACCTAGGCAACCCAAGAAAGTGAGTCTCCCTTCCCCAGCAGCCATCAACTGCCAATAGCTCCTCAGTTGGGGATACAATAGTTTTATTTTAAAAAGAAAATTCTGTGGAGCAGTGGTGACACATGCCTTTAATCCCTGCACTTGGGAGGCAGAGGCAGGCAGATCTCTGTGAGTTTGAGGCCAGCCTGTTCTACAGAGTGAGCTCCAGGACAGTCAGAGTTACAACACAGAAACCCTGTCTCAAAAAACCAAAAAACAAAAAAGAAAAGAAGAAAATTCTTTGTAACCTACATATGGTGAACATTGTTATTCAAAATCCACTTATGGAAAAAATTAAGACTAATAAATTCAATTACATGAGAAGTAAAATTTTAAAAAACAGGAAAAGGTTTCTTCAATATGTATCATGGATAAAGGATAAATGAACTTAAGACCAAAATACAACAACAAAGTGATCAATAAACAAAGTTTTACTTAAAAATCCTCAACTTCATATGTAAAACTGTAATTAAAAATCATACTAAGATTTTACTTCTCACATATCAGAGTAGAAAAATCTCAAAAAGCTTGACATTACATTGTTAGCAAGACTTTGAAATAACAGACACTTGTACACTGTTTATGCAAATGTATAATTCTTACAAAGAACATAAGTTGGGCATAGTGGTACAGGGCTGTAATCCTAGCACTCAACAAGCTAGGAAAGGAAGACTCAAGAAGCTGAGACAGGAGGATCTTGAGTTCAAGAATAGCCTGTGCTATCTAATAAGACCCTGAATTAAAATTCTAAAAAAACAAACAAACAAAAAACAGGGCTTAAGAGATGGGTTAATAGCACTGGCTGTTCTTCCAAAGGATCCGAGTTCAATTCCCAGTACCTATATAATGGCTTACAACCATCTATATAACTCTAGTTCCAGGGTATCCAATGGCCTCTTCTGATCTCTGTGGGCACCAGGCACACATTTGTGGCAGGCATACATGTAGACAAAACATGAACAAATATAAAAAATAAAAATAAAGATAGCGGTTGGAGATTAAGAACACCTGTTCCGCCGGGCGGTGGTGGTGCAGGCCTTTAATCACAGCACCCAGGAGGCAGAGGCAGGCAGATCTCTGTGAGTTTGAGGCCAGCATAGTCCCCAGAGAGAGTTCCAGGACAGCCAGCCAGAGTTACAAAAGAAACCCTGTCTTGAAAAAAAAAAAAACAAAAACAAAAACACTTGTTGCTTTTGCAGCGGAAGACCAAGTTGAGTTGCCAACACCCACATGGTGGCTCACAAGCATCCAAAACTCTAGGTACAGGGGATCTGATGCCTGCTTCTGACCTCCATGGACATAAAGTATGCATTTGGTGCACATATATACATATAGGTAAAATACTCATACACTTAAATCTTAAAAAAATAACTTTCAAGATAATTAAAAAACAAAACATTTCATGTACACTTACTCTCTAAGCTAGCAGCCTCACTTCTAGAAATTTTCCCTAAGCAAAGCAAATAGGTATTGGATGTGGCACAATTTGTAATAACAAACTATTAAAAGTAAGTGCTCTTCCAAGGAGTTCATTGTAATGAGTACATGATTATACCATGAAGCACCCACATGATGCTTTGCAGCTATATAGACATAAACACAAAGGAAAGATTTCTACATATCACACTAGATTGATTTGCAGGGGTACCTTGCTATGTGAAAAAAACAAGAATAACTATTTATAGACATTATCTTTTATGTAATAAGAAATCAACACACACAGAGTATATAGCCCACCAATTGAATAAAAGTGTTCAAACAAAAACTTAAACACAAATGTTCAAAGTTGCAGTAAGGAAAATAAAGAAAAGACTGGAAACGATGATATCCATCAACTAATGACGAGATAAACAAAACGTGGTATATATAATCACATAGTAGCAAATTATTCATTTATAAAAAGGAATAAAGTAATAGAACATGAATGGAATTAACAGCATTATGCTAAGTCAAAAAAAGCCAGACCCAGAAGGTCACTTATTCCATTTATATGAAATGTCCTACTATAATAAGCAAATCCAAAGACATAAAGTAGATCAATAGCTGCTAAGCACTGAAGGAATACTGGGGAATGACCGATTAATGCATCTAAAGTGAAGCTATTCTGGAATTAGATAGTGGAAACGGCTGCACACATCACAAGTTTACTATAAGTCATGGACAATAAATGAATTTGTAATTATTTTCCACGTGCCTAGATTCTGAAAACTATATGACGTTAGTGAAAATTTTAAGACAAGATAATTACATGAAGGTCTTTAGATTTTCATTGACATCATTTGGAGCAATGTTTAAATGCCAGTAAACAAAACTCAGGTTTTAAGTCTGAGTACAGAGAAGTCAACAGAGGTTTGAATAAACAAGAAAGGCTTCATGAGAAAGAAGGCTTTAATCTTACCACTGTAGGTTAGAAGAATTTATACAGAAATACAGGAAGAAAAAGAATATAAGTAAATATTGATGGGGAATTCTTCCACCATTTCGTGCTGGCTTTGGAGTACTGTGCTTTCTGACTAATTTCTTCTAGCTAACATGTAGCTGACATTTTTCTCCCTCTATGATACACAGCCAATCCATGATGAGGTATTTTCAAGCAGAGTGGACCTTTTACTTCTAGCCAAAATTCTGAAACTTTTCTGTAAATTTTAAAGTACAGTGTTGGATTCTATTTCTCTTCCTAAATTCTTGTGATCTTACCAGGAGTCTGGCAAAGAACGCTGCAACAGTGGAGAGCTGCAGCTATGTGGTGGTGCAAAACATGAAGTTTTTATTTCTAAGAATAGCTATTTTCTAGAATGTCAAATGTTATCTTCTCTGATATCTAATCAAGAAGAGAGAATAAAACAATCATGGAAACAATGATGGCTCCTTCACTCAAGAAATACTGCATAGTTTCTTTGTACTGGCTACTGTGATCAACACTGGGGCAATTGAAACTTAAGTCCTTTCCATGAGATGCTTCCTGTCCATTCCAACTTCCTATTGCACAGCTGGCAAAAGTAAAATCTAGACAGGTGAAATAGGATTAGGTCAAGATGATACAGTTCACAACACTGCCATAACTCAAGCATACCCTCTACACCTCAGCAGCAATGACCACATCCATTCCCCAGATCTGAATACAATTCCCCACTTAAAAAGGAATCAAGAGTCTAGGGAAAAAGAGTCAATTCCAAATTTGAGACAGAAGGATAGCTAGGGAATGTTCAAAGACTTGTAGGACCCTGCCAAAAGAATACTTAAAGGGACTCCACTGAACAAATCTGAACCTCAAAAGGAAAAATGAGAGGCTGGGGAAATGGCTCAGTGAGTAAGACCACTTGCTATGAAAGCAATATAAGCAGAGTTCAAATCTCCAGTAGCCTAGTAATAACCAGGTGTGGCCTTGCGTGTTTATAACCTCAGTCTTGTTGATGGGTAGATGATCCAGGGATTTTGCTGGACAGCCCAAAACATCATACTTCACCTGAAAGAATTAGGTGAAGAGTAGAAAAGGAAGATCTCCAATATCTGTCTTTCTCTGGCCATTGGCACACTCACGCACACACATATGCTCAGCAACCAACACACACAAAAGGAATAATGCTAATGGATACTGAACTTTAATAATGTATTTCTTAGAAGCACAGTTTTGAAGTGATAATAAAATAGAGAAGTTGCGTGCAGTGATACTCATAGTGTTTAATGAACATGAGGCAAAGGCAGAAAGATCATTTGAGTTCAAGAGTTTGATAGGAAGATGATGGCAAGATGATAGCAAGATGAAGGTCTTGATGGCAAAACCTTATCTCAAAAAATCAAAAGAACAATTTAAAGATAAAATATGATAGGAGAAAGGATCACCAATAGCTACTCAAACCACTGGGTGAACTTTTGTGAGAAGATAGGTTATATACAATATACATGGCTTAAAATCACCCTGCATCTGCATAATTACAAAGGGAGAAAGAAAGTTTTGCTAGTAATCTGACATTATCATCAAAACCAAGAAATCCATAATAATGGAATGAATGATATTATATAAGGATGAAAGGAAGTTTTGCTAGTAATCTGACATTATCATCTAAACCAAGAAACAAACTTATTATCAATAATAATGGAATGAATGATATTATATACTCTTGATACAATCAATGGAAAGGTCTCCATTCCATCTATGCTATACCTGTTGACACATGTATTCTGAAACACTTCTTTACTGTGGCCAAAATATCTATCCTGAACCTAAGCATAAAGAAGCAATCAGGAAAATCCCAGATTTTGGGACATTCAACTTAACAACCAGTTCTTTTAAAGTTTTAATGTTATGAATGACAAAAAGAATGGGAAGAAGGGAGGTATAGCTGTTCAACACAAAATAAGACCATAGAGTGTAGAGACATAAAACCAAAAGTAAAGCAGATTCTACATCTTTAAAAAGTAATGGGAGCCATGGAGATGACTCAGCAGGTGACAGCACTTGCTAAGCAAGACTGACACCCTGAGTTCCCTAGAACCCAGATTTTTTTTTAAATGTGGGATGGGCCAAGCAACGGTGGCACAGGCTTTAATCCCAGCACTCAGGAGGCAGAGGCAAATGAAACTCTGAGTTTGAGGCAGCCTGGTCTACAGAGTAAATTCCAGGATAACCTGGGCTACAAAAAGAAACTTTGTCTTGAAAAAAAAATAAATGTGAGAGGGGATGGCGTGTATTTATAACTCTAGTACTCCTACAACCAAATGAGAGGTTAGGAGAATCAGCTATGCTGGAGTTCAGCTAGTCTGGAGTTCACAGCCAGGCATAAACAGAACAAGAGAGACCCTGCCTCAAAGCAAGGTAGAAGAAGAGAACCAACTCCCAAACCATCATCTGACCTCCACATGCACACAATGGCACGCAGACATGCAATGTGTGCATACACCCTTCTCCCTCCCTCTCTCACAATAAATAAATATGTAAATAAATATTTTAATTATAAAAGATATTTTTGAGCTAATTGGAATTTTTTTCCTATAGACAACATATTACATAATACCATGAAATGGTGTTGTGGTTACATAGACAAGCATTCTTACTCTTAGGAAGCCATTGCTGAAGCTCAAAAAACTCACCACAAAAGTCTCTGTATATGTGGTTAGGAAAAGGGAAAGGAAGCAAATGTACAAAATACTAATCCAAAGTGAGTTTTATGTCATTTTAAATTTCAACTAAAGCAAACTGATTCCCCCAGCAGGCTCATTTAGCCTTTTGACACAACATGTTATCATCCATATAGATAAGTAATAACATATTATCTACAAAATTTTCTATTAATAACAACACTATCACGTTAACAACAACAAAAGCATCATGTAAGTTTACAATTTTGTGTTGGGTTGCCTTCATAGCTATCCTGGCACACATGTTGGACAAGCTAAACCTTGTTTGTCTGCTATACAATTATTAAGTTGCTAATATTCTAAGTACATCACGTCAGTAGGAATTAAAAGACACTACTTAATTGTTGCAAATCTCAAAATCCAAAAATTCTAAAATTACCAACGAACTGAAAATTTCAAAACAAGTACAAGATCAAAGTCTTTGGATAATGGGGACATAAAACTTCTTATTTCTTGCTGGAATTTTTGCTTCTTACATGTAATTGTCTACCCAACTGTTTCTCTCAATATTAAAACATATTCTCAAAGGCAGACTGTAGCAGAATACCAAGTCATTTCAAATTTTAGACAACCTACAAATCTCAAAATGACATTTTCCAAAACAAAATGTAAGTACCTTTCCCACGAGTGTCAAGTGCATCATCCTCAAGGTCATCATCAAAAATCTCTCGGCCATCTTCCACATAGCCTGTACCATCTGAAAGAGTAAAATTTAATATTGGAATCAAGTTTCTAAGTGGCCAAAAGCTGGACATGGTGGTGCATCTCTGTAATCTCAGCACTCAGGAAGCTAAGGCAGGAGAATTGCAAGTTTGAGGCTAGCTGGAGTTACAAAATGAGGTGAAGGCCACCCTGGGCTACAGAGTGAAAGCATGCCTCAAAGTAGCAAAAATAAAAACTGAACAATAATATTTTATCCATAGCCCAAAAATTCAAAACCCAAACACTTTTATAGCTATTCATTTTTTCTGGTTTGTTCCAATTTAATTTTGGTAGAATTCTGTTCAAGTGGATGTTAGAAAAGGTATAGCATCCACACAGCAGATATAGAGTCAAACCCTAAAGATATATATAGCATATATAGCTAGGTGAGCTACAGAAATGATCTGACCCATAGAATGATCAAAAACTTTGCCACAGAAGACTGCTTTACAGCCATTTTGCACTTAAAAAGGAAATAACACAAGCCCTGAAAGGCACCCTAATTTCCAAGGGAAAACTAACCATGTAGCTGACCCTTAATTATAGAAATAGGAGTCACAGACATACTCTTCATTTCCTTCCTTTGGTCAGCATTCTCATGCCAAGAAGTCAGAACCTATAAGCAGGAACCAGTGAGCTTTATCTGTGGCTCAAATGACATCTCACACCTAAAACCTGCTGTACTCTTCACAGCAACTCTGGAAGATAGTCTCTTATCTCCAGACCATAGGCAGAAAACCTGTGGCTTAGTGATATTAACTGACTTACCCAAGGCTAGTTGGAAAGTAGGAAAGCCAGAACCTGAAATGTATCCCTTAATTCCACAGGCTATGGGACTATGTGTTGTACCCAGAGATTGGTGGTTCTTCACTATCCCTCTTTTAGAGGGGAACACTGATGATTGGACCTAATGACTCAAGCATTCCTTCTCAATTCCATGTCCTAAGGGATTTATTCTTAGGTATGTGCCTGTATTTTCTAAAGGGTTCTCAAGTCAACTTCCTATTTTTATGCTTCCTCATCTTCAAATAACTAAGAAAATCTAAACAGAAATATGATCCTAACAATGTTGTGACAGCATATATTGACTATCAACCCAACTGACAAGATCCAGAAGCACCTAGTAAATAAGCCTCTGGGCACCCCTATGGGAGGTTAACTAAGATTGAGGTTAACTAAGGTGGGCAGAGCCATCTTAAGTGAGGCGAACACCATCCCATGGACAGGGACACTAGACTGAATAAATACAAGAAACCAAACTAAGGACAAAGCATTCCACTCTATCTACTTCCTGACTGCAGATACAATGTCACTTCTGCCACTATGCCTTCCCATAAATGATGGATGACAGCCTCAAACTGTGACCTAAATAAACTTTTCCTTCCTTAAGTAGCTTTCATCAAGTATTTTATCATAGCAAAGAGAAAGTTAACTAATGAAAGCACCTCACATCTCCTCAGACATAGCAACTGCCCCACATGACAATCAAGAAGTAACTAACAGACAATGCCTAGCAGGCAATTTCCTCCGACATACCGTCATCCACAATCCAGTCATCATCTTGACGTGCCTGAACCAGTTTCGAATACTGCTCTTCATCAACTTCTTCATAAACACTTGTGAGGTCCTCAACCTGCCATTACAAAGTTTATGGAAAAGCTTCAAATGGAGTGAAAGTGTTAAAACAATTATAATGAAAAAAAATTGTCAAATTGAAACTGGAATGGCAGTCTGATGCAGTAGCTGCAACCAAATCATGAGTTCTAACATTCAACACCACTACAGGGTTTTCCTTAAATAGACATCAATTAACTTAGTATTCCTTTTTAGGTGGGTGTTAACATAAGATATTCAATGATTCCATTAGCATAATATACTTGTCACACCATCAATTACTCATCTACTCCATAAAAAACAAACTGAATTATAGCCAATTCTTCATTAGCTGCTTTGGGGATTCTTCACATAATCTCTAGACTGCTTTTCTCTATACTTAACGAATGCATAAGCCATACCCTACCCATTCACCACTAACTGATTTTAGCAATGGTTCAACCAACTAAATAAAATCCGTCCCCTCCAAAATGAGCAAAACAAATTCACTCTATATTCTGTAGGCAAAGAAGAAATAGTTTTTGAGTGATCTGCTTGTCTTACCACTAATCCTCCGAGTTTCAGGTCATAAACAGTAGGGGAAAAAACAGCCAAGAGTATCCCATTCAATTTTACCAACAGGAAGAAATAAGGCCCAAAATTTCCAATGCCACTCCCCTAACAAATAAGCTTAAGAAAAATTCTAAGAAGGTGTTTAGCTAGACTGCTTAATACCATTAAAGTAAAAAACACATCTCTCTCTCCTTTAAGCAAAAGGACATGCAGTATGCTAAATAAGGGAAAATACAGGTGCAGCTATTTTCGCTTAAAATGGTATGCAAAGCTCCTTATTAACAACTTTAAAGGGTCTAGTACTCTCCATGATCTATAAATCTACCTCATGCCCATCTTTGTTCACGATTTTATGTTTTAAGAAGCATGAGCCAGGCTTAGTGAGATAGGCCTGTAATTCTACCTACTAGGGAAACTGAGACATTTGGATTGCAAGATTGAGACCATCAAGAGCCATTCAGTGAACTCCAATCTCAAAGCACAGTGAAAAAAGGTATAGGAATACAGCTCAGTGGTAGAATGCTTGCCTAGCATGTAAGAGGTCTTAGATTCTATCTTTGGCCTCCTTACTTAAAAAAAAAAAAACTTAACATATATGAATATTTCTAATGGGTGATGGAAGTGACACAGAACTGCCTGCAGGCTGTGAATTAAATAAACACAGGATTAAAACATTACTTACTTCATATTTATACTTCTCACCAGCTTTCACCTTTTTCAGTCTCTCTAAAGCTTCTTGGCGTCCTTTCTTTGATTTTTTTTCTCGACGAGCTCGAGAAGCTACACAACTCTCTGAATCTGACACAGCTGAAAAAAAAAATGAATTTATGAGATGTTATAAAATTAGCAGCCATCTTCCCTCAAAACCAAAGGACTGTTTCTAGACAATAAAACTCAAATGAGTATTTTTAGAATGCAAAATAATTCACAAAGCTCATGGCCAAATACAAAGATCTTGTGATTTTTCCAGAAATTTCCTCTAATTTCCAGTTAAAACAGTTAAAGCCAGTTTGCTTCTCTGTAACTGTGATAAAACACTGACCACAAAGTCAGGCATGATGGCACATTCCTTTAATCCCAGCACTCAGGACACAGATGCCAGCCTGATCTACATAGTGAGTTCCAGGACAGCCACAGCTACACAGAGAGACCCTGCCTCAAAATAATAATAATAATAATAATAATAATAATAATAATAATAATAATAATAATACCACCACCAACTACAAGCAATTTGGGGAAAAAAGGGTTTATTTTTTTCTTAAGCCAGGGAAGGAACCTTGAGTCATAAACAGAAAAAGAAACCAGAAAAAGAAATGCTGCTTACTGATTTCCTCTCAAAATCACAATCAGCTACTGTCTCAATTAGGGTTTTACTGTTGTGATGAGACAACATGTCCACAGTAACTCTTGTAAAGGAAATCACTTAACTGGGGCTAGCTTATAGGTTCAGAGGTTTAGTCCATTATCATCATGATGGGAAGCATGACAGAGCATATGCATACATGGTGCTGGAGAAGAAGCAAGAATTCTACATCTGTATTGGCAGGCAGCCAAAAGAGAATATGACACTGAGCCTGGCTTGAGCATTTGAAACCTCTAAGTTCACCCCCCCACCCTTCCATCCCCGTAACACACTTCCTCCAACAAGGCTACACCTTCTCCAACAAAGTCACACCTCCTAATAGTGCCATACCCTACGAGCCTGAAGAGAGGAGGGCATTTCCATTCAAACCACCATAGCTACCTTTCTTCTATCTCCCAGAACCACCTACCCAGGGGTGGCACCAGCCACAGTGGACTGGGCCCTACCCACAGTAATCATCAATCAAGGAAATGCCTCCATAGACTTGCCTACAGACAAATCTGATGGGGAGGCATTTTATCAATTGAGGTTCTCTCTTCCCAGATGATCCTACTTTGTCTCAAAACTAAGCAGCACACCAGTTCTAGTCTTCCCCTAAAAGGAGGAAAATCTCAAAATCGTGTCGAAAAACATGGAAGGTGGATTTCAGATTTAATATTTCCATTAGAAACACCAGACCACAAGAATCCAGTGAGTCATAAAAAGACAATTTATTTGGTGTTCCATTAATCAAAACAAAAGGACTTAAATAGCATCTATTTGCAAATACACGATGCTATGAGAAAGATCAAAAGGATATAGTCCGTAATTTAATAAAAGTGTACAATCTAACATGGAGATGAGTAGCAAGGGGCTCTAAAAATATGTTAAGTAGTATATGCCCTAATGGAGGTATACAGAAAACACCTGGAATGTCAAAGAAACAGATTGGCTGGAAGAATTTCAAAAGAGGGCTCAGAAGATTATGACAGTATAGGACTGTAGTAAAAATTCACAATGGTTGAAATGCCCTTTGTCAAAATTACTGAAATACCAGAAGACCTTGGGGTTTACTCATTCAATTTTTGACCCATCTATTTTGATATCACAACCTGGACAACACACACACACACACACACACACACACACCTTCATCCACAGAAGTAAGACTTTCATTTCATACACATGATAAATGATCAAGTCAACAGTGCTGCCTGGCAGCCATGAGTTTAGGCTAAGCATGACTGCCACATATGTCAGTGAAATTGAGTGTTTTGTTTTGATATTAATGAATTTACTAAAAGGACACATTGATAAGAGGCATCCTAAAAACATCCATGCTGGAACACTTGTGATATTAAGCTGTTTGACTAAGTGTCTGACTGAACTGAAGATAAGTTCTAAAGAATATGTACCCAATGTTGGCAATAAATTGCTGAAAACGGTATCTTAAAGGTAAAGTGTAATTACAGATCTTATTTTTCCCCTAACTTTCTAAAAATGGAATCTCTGCAACATCTCAATCTATTGTTTGACATTCACATTTGATTTTTAAATACATTTTCAGAAAGACATTAAATGAAAATTAAAGAATGCAGGTACTTGATGATAGTCACAAAATCTTGGGTGTCATTCAAATGATTTAAAAAATCTTGAGTAGGCCTACATGAAAAGGGTTCAGAGATTATTGGGCATAGCCATTAAGAATGAATTCAGTGTGTTCGGGTCAAGACCTTGACATCCCACAAACTCTCTAATGTAGTCTTGACCCCTTTGGGGGTCGAACAACCCTTTCACAGGGGTCTCCTAAGACCATCTGCATATCAGATATTTATATTATGATTCATAACAGCAGCAAAACTACAGTTATGAAGTACCAAGGAAAATAATTTTATGGTTGGGGGTCACAACACGAGGATCTATATTATAGGGTCGCAGCATTAGGAAGGTTGAGAACCACTGCTCTAGATCTTAAAATAGACTTACTCCACAGGCAACACTGTACTATTACACAAAGTTTAAAATACAAATACAAATAAGAACAGCTTCCTTGTCTCCAAGGTTATCACAATCAAGTAACACAAAAGGACCTAAGACTATGCTCAGAATATAAAAATGGTGCCATAGAAGAAAAGAATGAAGTGGAAATGGGAGAACCATTAGTTTTGTCAAGGAAATTGAGGACGGTTTCACAGGAGAGCTCTCCAACAAGCCTAGAAAGTGGAGTAGAATTTCAACATTGTAAAATGGATAAAAAGTGACAGAAACAGAGGAAGAGACCTGAGCCAACTATAAAAAGATGAAAATGAAAAGTGTATCCAGAAACTTGAGAGAGCACCAGTGTGGAAGCTAATTTCCTTGTACGAATACACAGCAAGTAGGACAATCTAGACATTACAGAAACAGATGCCCCAGTTCTGCCATTTTTAGTGGGTGACATGAGACCACCCAATCAGCCAATGGTGAACAGCTATCTTGTTTTATTTCATTTCGCTTTTTTTCTGAGACAGGGTCTCCATAGGTAATCATGCTGTCCTTAAATTATTATCCTCCTTCCCCAGTTTCCAATGTGGAAGGATTGTACGTATGTGTCTCAATGACAGGCTCACCATTTTAAGCCGCCCAGTGTCTAAAACTGAGAAACCCTCTCCTTATGTTCACAGAGCCTTTGACTTGCTATAGTGAGTGTTCCTTCCAAAGATGCCTTGTAGCTACACTATGAGCATATAAAATAGTCTCTACCAATGACATACAGGGGCTCGGATTTTAAACCAAAGACTAATATCCCAAGGAAGCAGACGTGTATTAAGGAAGTTTTCAAAAACAGCAACTACTAAAGAACTGAAAATGTGAGGCCAGTATATATCAAGGTATAAACTGTAACATCTGAGTATCTTCTCATAATTGGCAATGACCTCCTATCTGGCCCAATTCTGTCGCACAATATAATCAATGTTTCTGACTAAGCAGCAGCCAGACTAGCTCTTTTGATCGCTAAATTTCCATCTTTTCATACACAGTAAAAGCTATTATACACTTTTTCACACCTTTCACACCCATGAAAAGGAAAAAACACATCTGTCTTCTAAAGCTGTAAGAATTAACTAAGAATGGCTATCTTATTTTGTATTTAGAAATAGAGAAATTCAGTGCACATGTGTGTGTAATTGTAGGATAATCACTCTGTGTGTGTGTGTGTGTGTGTGTGTGTGTGTGTGTGTGTGTGTGTACTTGTAGGATAGTCAAACAGATACACACACACTCCATACATCACACCTAGCCAACACTTTGGTCTAGCTTCAGAAAGCAAAAAAAAAAAAGCAGTTTCCTCCAGGAAGACTCAGTGTGGCACTGTATGTGACTATTTACTTTCTCCATTCCATGAAAACAGAAGCTACATCCATTCTACCCATCATGCTAACGTCAGAGCCTGGCAGAATGCTTATGCCTAGTTACCTACATAATGAATATTTGCTGAACAAACCAATATACCAGATTTTTTTAATCATTAAAGCTCTCAATCACTTTCTATACACAGCAACAGCTAATTATATACCTTGCTACTTTTTGCTGCCACTGTTCAAGTGTTCTGCCTTCCAACACACACACACACACACACACACCACACACACACACACACACACACACGCCTGGATTTTCGTCAATGTCTCTAATGTTTCATGTAAGTTAGGGGAAAAAAAGAGTAACAATGGGAAGAAAATACAAAGATTCAAATATTGTTTTCAAATCACCACCTGGAGTACCTCCACCCTCCCCCAAAGCAGGCAGAGACAGTAGTAATCTGAAGCAGTCTTTCACTTAACAATTTTTGGTCTGCACTAAAGAAGAAATTCCAGTCACAAGTTCCCAGCAAATACTTAATCAACACCATGACTTAAGAGGGGTCTCAAGATTGCACAGTATCCTCCAAAGAGTGATTTCTTGATGTTCACAGATGGAAGTACAGTTTTTTTAGGGTGAAGAAAGGGCTTAGAGGCAAATCACTGATAGGGGGCTGCAGACTGTTCATGTACTCACATCCTATATCCCATTTGTAATCCAGGCTAGTTGACTCTCCAAAATAAATTGTCTTCAAAAAGAGAAAGACTAAGAAAAATTGAAACCTGTGATTTAAAACTAACTGAATGCAAAGGAAGCTGATTAGGAAGCAAATTCTCATTAATGGTGATACACACTGACAGGACTTGTGATGTTAAGCTAAGAAAAGTATCTGATTTTAAGTCAGATCTGAAGTTAAGTCACACGTCAGTTGAACACCGTTTAAAATCAAAAATCAGACAAGGCCATTTGCATATTTGAATTCTACTTCAGGAAATAACAACTTCTGGAAATAAAAGACTACTACTCACAAACCGCCTGATATACAGGGCATCCGAAAATGCTACTCAACTGATTTTTTTTTTTTTTTTACAAACTTCGCGCAAAATGACTAGACCTGAACACTATTTCTATGAAGCACTTGAAGAACTTCCCACAGAATCTGAAAAATTCTTAACATAAAAAGACAAAAACGCATTTGTATCTAGTGACAGCACCTCCAGCTCGCTCCTCAGTTACAATGCTAACAATTTTCCTAGGACTTCCTAGAAACAGAAGCACACGCATGCTGCTCCATCCCATCTCTCAAACCGACACCTGAGAAGGGAGCAGCGAAACAGTTCCAGTCTGGAGAGAGCAAACCCTGCCGAGACAGGTTGCCATGAACTTGCACCCCGCACGTGTGTGAGAGTCATCAAAGGAAAAGAAAATGAGTGTGGAGCCTGTCACAGGAGAAGCAAACGCTCCCAAACAAAAATCCCATCTGCGGGTGACCCCCTAAGGAAGCTCCATCCCACATCCCTAGGGTCTCCGCCCATTAAGATTAAGGTCGGCGGCCAAAACAGACCTAAGGGGCGGTCCGGGAGCGCGCCACCTTCCGAAGAATAAGAAGCAGAGACCCTCCGCTCCCCTCAAATATGTCGCGACCCCCCCAAATTCCCAACCAGGTGCCCTGAGTACGGGCTCGTCCCTCACCGCTTGCCCCCACTTCGCAGTCTTCGCCGTGGACGGGCGCCATGGTCTGATAGTCTCCCAATTCCGCGCCAACCAGCCCGAAACAAGCGCGGGAGCCGAGATAGGCGCCAGCACGAAAGCCAATCAGCGGCTCGGAGGGCTGCGGACTTCCGCCGGAAGGCACTGACGTGCAGCGCCACGCCGCGCCCCTCCCCGCCCCCGGTCTTCCCGCCAGAGCTCGTTTGGCGCCCCCTATGATGACCCGGGAGGGGAAAGCTGGAGCTTCAGCAAAGCCTGAGAACTGAAGAAGCGGTCGGGGCGCTGTAAAAGAAGCCTCCTGAGGAAACTGCGCATGCGCCGCCATTGCGCACGCAGTTATAAAACCTGAAGAATTCATGATAGAGGGGTTCTCTGGTCACGGAGAGATGAATTTCTGGGAAAAGAAATGCGGGCGGGCATAAAAGGGAGTAGTTGTTGGACACTGTCTCTGTCTCTGCCCCACCCCAAAGGAGACTTCCTCAACATACACAATCTGATTTCTGCCTAGTATCTTTTGTCTCTCCGAGTGTGATTATCCACAAAAACGTATGTTACAAATTAAAAGTATGTGCACCATCTTAAGCAAAATGGCTAAAGTGGAAAGCCTCCAAAAAGTAACAATCTGACCTTAGGACCTTTGATGTGATGATGCACTTGAGAAAGTGATGAAATGACTTATGTGGTTTGGTTTGTTTTGTTAGCTTGTTTATTTCTTCTAAGAAATAGTTGTTAACAAAAAGTACAACTCTCATATCAAAGGAAAAAAATAATTATCAGTAAACTTTGTTCTTGGGAGGCTGAGACAAGAGGAAGGTAACTTGGAACCCAAAATGAACTACTAAATTTGAGGCCATCCTGGGTTACAGAGGAAGACCTGCCTCAAAAAAGAGAGATGGATAGAGGGCATGAGAAGCAAAGGAAAAAGAAGAAGGAAAGTTTAATGGTCAAACATCAAAAAGATAAAATAATTGAGAAGAACAAAAAATATGGGAAGTATTTAATGAAATTTTACATTAGAAGTAGCAAAGAGTAAATTCGTTGTTGTGTACACATAATTGCAACAATATGTCAAATATTTAAGGTATATGAAATTTCATAAGTATAATGGTATTTTGATTATTGACTTATAATACTTTCTTTTTATAATGTTCTCCTTAATATTGAGAAGATTTAAAGCTCAGGTAGACTCAAGCTTGGGATTTGAGTCATATACTTCTATGTAAACTTGGACTTATTTCAGAGACCTGAGTTTCTTCTTATCTAAAATGTCTCTACATACTAAGGAATCATTGTGAAATTTAATCGAAGTAATAACCGTACAATGCCATTAAAAATCCCATCATCTGGGCCAGTGAGATAAAAGTGGCTCAGTGGGTAAAAGTGCTTGCTGCCCAAGCTGGCTCTCTGAGTCTGATCCTCTTAAACCACGGAGCAGAGGGTTAGAAGGAGAGAACTGACTTCCACAAATTTTCCTTAGACTTACACACATACACACACACACACACACACACACACACACACTCCTACATACATATATGTGCACAAAATAAGTAAATGAAATAAATTTTTTTAATTAAAGATCACACTATCTGAGCTGGGTACAATCACATGCCTATAATTCAGCACTCAAGTTGCTGAGGCAGGAGAATAACAGGTTATAGGCCATTCTAAGATACATAGTAAGATATTGTCTCAAAAAAAAATACCACCTAAAAGACCTCTAACAAATAATTTTATGACAGTGCTATTATCAATGTAACTATGTAACCAAAGGGATAAAGCAGCCCAAATTCTGAAGTCAAGTGTTTCAACTGGGAGGGAACTTCAATCAGTTAATATATTTGATTGTGATCAACTTTTGTTTGAATATGTTAGTGCTTTACAACATACTCAATTAATCGTCTGAGGAGGCCAAGAAAGAAATCTATATGTTCCTCTTTCTTCTTAGTTATGGAATGTAAATTTTCAGTTGGAGTGCACTGACAAGAGGAAGAAAAACTGCATTTCCAGGCTTTCTTTACCAAAAAAGGACTAGCTATTAAACAAATTTTGATCCCACAAGATAAATGTGATATCATATGAAATACAGGGAAAGAAGGGTGTGTTAAAGAAATGAGGTATGTTTTAAAAGTAAAATCCTTTTTTTTTTTTTTTCTTTTTTTTTTCCTCCCTCTTCTCTTTTGTCTCTACCTGTGACACAGATTTGACAGCTGAAGGTCGGGAAAGCCATCTTGGGTCATGGGATGACTGGAAAGGAAAAATCACATGCTGAAATTATGTTTCTTCTTCTTCTTTTTCTATTTCTTTTGTAGCCCAGACTGGCCTTGAACTCTTGATCAACCTGCCTCTACCTCCCAAGGGGAAAATTACCTACACCTACATCATATACATCTTAACTAAACAGCGCTAATGTAACCCAAGAATATAGATATAAAAGTAACTGTCTTTAAGAAAACACTTTTATACAGTCAATTGTATCTATTTTACCCAATCGTTTCCTCAAAGCAGTAATGTATAACATCCTTGGCCCTGCTTTCTTATAAACTCTCCATGCCCTTAGTGAACCAAAATGAATTATTGACCAGTCAAAAGATCTGTGATATCAGGGGCCTTGGGTCATTGAGTGACTATGCAATGTCACTCTGAGTAAAAACCTACCCAAACAGCAGCACTAATGTTTCAAAACTCTAAATCACCAGGGAAAAACTACCACTCAGGAATGGAAAATTAGAACTCATCTAGTAAGTATTAAAGTTACTGGGTAGGGCAATGAGATGGCTCAGCAGATAAGGATGCATGCTGTTAAGCCTGACAACCGGAGTTTCATCCCCAGGACCCACAGCAGAAGGAGGAGAACTGATTCCCACAAATTTTCCTTTGACCACCATACACATATGTGGGGTGCACACCCACCACACCCACTAAGTAAATAAGTAAATGCAATTTTAAAAATCTAACACAAAATTTAAACAAGGTTAACAAAAATGGTCAATATGAATTTAAGAAGAGGGAGGCAGAATGAGGGTTTCAGAAATTACATCTGTACAGTATTCTATAAAGTGGTGGTTCTCAGCCTGGCTGCAAATTTGAACCATCTTCCAAATGCTGTACCTTTTAAGGATGAGACTCCAATATGTAGACAAAGCTGAGAACAAGTATTCTTAATGGAATATTGCTAAACTTCAGTTGGATGGGTTAACCTGGAGGGAAACATTTAGCTAAACAATAGGTAGGCACACTTGCTTGGGCCCACCTCTTAACCTACCATAAGGAAGAAGGGCTCATCCCTTACTCGTATCTCATGTTATTCAGTCCTATGGCTTCCTGTAAACTGAATAATAACTGGATTTGTAGAAAGATGTTTTTGCAAGGTCAGCAATAACTTACTAAAAATATTACAAAAGATCTCACTTCTGTTGTTAAGCATCTATCATCAAACGAATACCAGGTGGTCTAAGTATTGGAAATGGAAAATTAACTTCAGTACAAGCAGTCATTCTTAGTTGTTTCCTTGTATTATCCTTGTGCTTTCAGCAGTAAAGGCAATTTATATCTTACTCCCCTTAGTCCTTACTACTTGCTGACTAATTTCTACGAGTGCAACAAACTCACCAAAACTGTCATGGCACAGGTTAAGTGTTTATTTTACAACCATTTGCTTTAAAAGATCATTCTGGAAACAGAAAACAAAGGGTGCTGAAATCAGGTGGGAGGATATATGTCAAATATTACTTTAAAGGCAAATCTGCTGAAAAGTTCTATAGATATATATAAATTTGATGACCTTCAGAATGTATGTAAGTTATCCTTAAGTCCACAGGAAAAACATTACCTCTTGATTGACCTTTACTGTCATTCTCCCCCATTGCTATAATAATTAATACTTGGATATACTTACTGATGTCTATACTCAGGATATCTGTACCTTTGTGATTCAGTGGGCACATTCCTAATGTATCCTCTTGTCGTAGAACTTTATTTTTGGTTATGTATAAAATAATTGTTTTCTGCACTGTTGGGTGAGGGGCTGCCATAGATCATGGCATTTTATTGGCTGCAGGTGTTGGATTTATGTGGGGGACATTTGGTTGCTAATGATCTGCACCTGCTATCAGTAGAACACCTGAGGATTCTTTTATCAATAAAAGCACCTGAGCTGGGATGCCAGAGTTCCACTCTCCGGTAAGGTGCTGGCCAGGATAGTGGTTCTCTCTGCTGATGTCTGGCAGGGTTTGCACATATGAAAGTGCCTACCTGTCTTACTTGCTGAGCCACCATAGTAGGTGTACTAAGTACTACAAGTGGTGCCTGCAACATGGGGTACTACATCAAGCCAGCCAATCCAACATGGAGACAAGGAAGAAGAAAAAAGAAACTCCAGACCTCACAGAGTTTGTTTGTTCTGTTTTGTTTTCTCCAAACCTGTCCAGATACTGGTGAGGTGAGGTGGTCCTGACAAGACACATCTGCTATGGTGATGAGAACTCCACCCCATGAGGGAACACTTCCTGAAGACAAGGTTACCAGTTATTTTTTCCTTCAAACCAGACTCTATCTTAAAATCTGGAAAGTTTTTTCCTCAGGGTCAGCACACAGAAGCTGTCTTCCAGAATTGGCCAAGGTTGTATCTCATGCTGGCAGCCAAACTTGGCACTGTAAGAGTCACCCAGCTGGTGCTGATTTTGAAAGCATAAAAGAGTCATGGAAAGCAACTGAGGCTTGGCACTATGAGAGCAAGGAGAGACCGTTGGTAAAAGTGCAGCCTCAGTAGCAGTTGAAGGTCCAGATTGAAGAGGTCATACAGAGAATTTGAGGCTTGGCACCATGAAGAGAGCCCAGGAGAGGCTATTGGTGAAGGTGTATCCCAGTTGCAGCAAGGGACCCCAGCATTGTGAAGATGCCAGTACCATGGGATGACCACCAAGGACAGCAGCAGTAGTAGAATGGAGCTAGTCAGAGCCTGGAGGACAAAGACATTGTGAAAAGCGTGATAGACGTTTGTTTTCATTTGGTCCTGTGCATTAGCAACCCTCGTAATTGTTCCTGTTGTGTTTTTGCTGGTGTGGTGTTAAATTATGTTATAAAGATAGAACAAATTTTTTGATTGGCTTATACAGAAAAGGGGAATTATTATAGTTTATTTTTAGTTATGTATAAAATAATTGTTTTGTGCACTGTTGGGTGAGGGACTTGCCTAGGTCTTAGCATTTTGTATTGTCTTCAGGTGTTGGATTTCTGTGGGAGATGTTTGATTGCACATGTTCTGCACGTGCTATCAGTAGAAAACCTGAGGAGTTCTATATCAATAAAAACACTCGAGCTCAGATGCTCAGGTTCCACTGTCCAGTATGGCACTTGCCATGACAGTGATTCCCTCTGCTGAGGTCTATCAGAGTTTGTACATATGAATATGCTCTGTGTGTTCCTTGGTGAGCCACCACAGTGAGCGTGCAATGACATCCTCTCAATATTTACTTGAATTTTACAGATTGTACATTTTCTTAAGCTATTAAACTTTTTAATTTGAAATGATTGTAAATTCATATGCAGTTGTAAGAAACAATGCAGAAAGGGCCCACATATGCTTTACTGAATACACAAATCAGCCAAGCTGTATGTGGACATAGATGTGTGGATACTTTACCCAGTATCTCCCAATGGTAGCATCTTGACTTGGCCCATGGATAAATTCTAACCTATGTGTGCTCTCATTCTATAACTATGTGTACTAGCATTTATACAGACATGTTTCATTTCTCTTGGATAAATACTTAAAGCATGGGATTGTTGGAAAAAATACATGTTTATCTTTTAAATAAACTGCTAATTTTAAGGTGGCTGAGCCTCTTTTCATTCTCCCAGCAATGTGAGAGATCCAGGCGTTATGCATCCTCAGCAGTACTGTCGGATCCTATTTTAATCCTTCTTAGTGGTGCATATTAATATCCTATTGTGAATCTTAACATGCACTTCTTGGGTGACTGCTGATATTGAGAGTTTTTACACATGCTTTTAGCCATTATAAACCTTTTCCCCTCACTGTATGTACTGTTTTGTTTTTTGTTTTAATGGAGCAGTTCATACAGTTCTTTTTTCTTTCCTCTTTTGGTGTCGGATTTAATACATTTTTTAACTCTCCCTCCACTCCTCCAAATCCAATCCCCAAATCTCATCCCCCAGCTCTGTAGCAGACTACCTGCGGCGGCCTCTCATCCCACCCTGCCCCCATCTCCAGTGGATCACATTCCTCCAAACTTCATTGCCCCTGCTCATCGAATTATCCCAGCCCCAAATTCCAGCAGGCATTCCTGGGAATCCACTCCATTCCAGCCGGGGAAACAGGTAGGCTAACAGCAGGTCTTCACTTCTTCCTCCATTCCTCCAACTCTAATCCCCCAGTTTCATCTCAACTCTGTAGCAGACCACCTGCTGTGGCCCACACTCCACTTGCTCTCTGCCCCCATTGCCACAGGACTGAACAGATCCTGGTGGCACCCCATGCTTTTCTCCTTCCTGTTGACCCCCTCAGCCACACCTCCTATCCCATCCCCATTCCTAAGTGTCAGTTCCCAATACCTAGAAACACATTTTACCTGGAAGTCCCAGTGGCTACACTTACCTATCAGGATCCCAGAAGAATTTCCTACCAAGCAACACACAGCCACCACATCTTCATAAGTACCTTACAGGGTAACAGAAACCAAGGAACAAAACATTCACCCAACAAAGAAATCACTAGATATCAGCACCTAGAACTACATCACCCAAACCCAGATGCCTAGATACCAGAAAAAGAATACAATCAATAACATCTAGAACAATGTGTCTTCAAGAGAACCAAGTAATCCTACCTTGGCAGGTCCTAACATAGCTGAAGCACAAAAAAAGACCTTAAAATAGCCTTTATGAATATGATAGAAAAAAATAAATGAATCCCTATTTGAGATCTATGAAAACACTGAGGATGGGAATGAATAAAACAGTTCAAGATCTGAAAATGGAAATAGAATCAATAAAGAAAACCCAAACTGCTAGGCGTGGTGGCTTAATCCTAGCATGAGGAGGCACAGGCAGGTAGTTCTCTGAGTTCAAGGCCAGCCTAGTCTACAGAGTGAGTTCCAAGACAGCCATGGCTATACAGAGAAATCCTATCTTGAAAAACAAAACAAAGCAAAACAAAACACAACAACAAAAAATATAACCCAAACAGAGGGAAATTGGAAAATGAAAAATTTATGAACTCAAACAGGAACCTCTAAGACAAACCTTACCAGCATAATACAAAAGATGGAAGAGAGAATGTCAGGCATGGATACATGATGGAAGAAATGGATATCTCAATCAAAGAACATGTTAAATCTAAAAAAAAATCCTGCACAAAACATCCAGAAAATCTGGGACATTATGAAAACACCAAACCTAAGAATAACAGGAAAGGAGGAAGGAGAAAAAATCCCAGCTCAAAGGCCCAGAAAATATTTTCAACAGGATCATACAATTTTTTCCTAACCTAAAGAAGGAGATGCCTGTAAAGGTACAAGAAGCATACAGAACACCAAAAAGACTGGACCAGAAAAGAAGTCCACTCAACACATAATAAAACACTAAATGAACAGAACAAGAAAAGAATATTAAAAGTTACAAGTGGTAAAAGCCAAAGTAAGGTATAAAGGCAAACCTTTAGGAGATTCTAAAATCCAGAAGGACCTGGACAAATGTTCTACAGATTCTAAGAGACTACAGATGCCAGCCCAGACTACTATACCAGGAAAACTTTCAATCACAATAGATGGAAAAATATGGCATTCCATGATAAAATCAAATTTAAGCAATATCTATCTGTAAATTCAGTTCTACAGGAGGTACTAGAAGGAAAACTCCAACCATAAAGAGGTCAACCACCCTCAAGAAGAGGTTTTATTTTATCAAAAAATAAATAATCTTAGACTGGCAAATCAAAAGGGAGAGGAAAGCCCACAACATCACAACAAAATAACAGAAATAACAGAAAACTGCTCATTGATAACTCTCAACATCAATGCTCTAAATTCCCTAATAAAAAGAAACAGACTAACAGATGGGATTTGTAAACAGAACCCATCCTTCTGCTGGACTCAAGATGCATACCTTAACATCAAGGATAAGCATCATCTAAGGATTAAAGGGTGGAAAATTATATTCTAAGCAAATGTACTTAATAAGCAGGCTGGGGTAGCCATTTTATTATCTGACAAAATAGACTTCAAACCAGAGCTAATCAGAAGAAATAGGGAAGGATACTACATACTCATCAAACAAAAAAGTCCACCAAGTGGGCATTGCAATTTTTAACATCTATGCCCCAAGCACAGGGGTACCTAAGTTTGTAAAAGGAACACTACTACAGCTTAGATCACATATTGACCATTATGCACTGATATTAGGAGACTTTAATATCTCAATTTCACCAATATACAGGTCATCCAGACAAAAGCTAAATGGATAAATGCTGGAGCTAATGGACCTTATAAATAAAATGGACCCAACAAATATTACAGAACATTTTACCCAAACACAAAGAAATATGCCTTCTTCTCAGCACCTCATGGAACTCTCCCCTAAGTTGACCATGTACTTGAATCCTTTCACAGCAACTTTGCTCTTCTACAATTTGTCTCCCAGAGAGCTGCGATCAGGTGCAGATCATGAACAATCAAACATCTTTTGCATAAAGCCAATACCTGCAGATAATACAAACTGCCAAGGCTTAGGCAGCCTTTCCCCCAACAATGTACAATTATAAACATAACTAGAAATAAACTTCTGCAACATATGGGGGGCATTCTTGTTCAAACCATGATCTAAACACAGGTTTCTCAAAAGAGGAAACTCAAATCGCTGAGAAACACTTAAATGTTCATCTTTAGTCATCAAGGAAATGCAAATCAAAATTACTTTGAGATTTCATCTTACTCCCCTCAGAATGGCTGAAATCAATAATACAAGTGACTGCTCCTGCTGGTGAGGATGTGAAGTAAGGGGAATTGTTGATGGGAGTTCAAACTTATACAGCCACTATGAAAATAAGTGTGGCGCTTCCTCACCAAAATGGGAATTGACCTACCTCAAGATTCATCTAATCATTCATCTATATATTCATCTATACCACCTTGGACATATACCCAAAGGATGTTTCATCCTACCACAGAGACACTTGCTCAGACACTTGCTCAATCAAGAGCATTGATGCTCTATGCATAATAGCCAGAAACTGGAAACAATCTAAATGTCCCTCAACAGATGAATGGATAAAGAAAATGTGCTACATTTACACAATGGACTATTACATAGCCATTAAAAAATCATGGAATTCATAGGTAAATGAATGGAACTAGAAAAAAATCATCCTGAATGAGGTAATCCAGACCCAGAAAGACAAATATTGTGTGTACTTGATTATATGTGGATGTTAATTGTTGATGGGAGAACCATCAGAGGTGAGGTATAGAGTTAGGGACTAGGTTGGGGGACAGATAATTCTCCCTAGAAAAGACAAATAGAATAGATAGGTATAGATGAATAGGGGGTGATGGAATGGGAAGATCAAGTGGGGAGGGGTACGAAGGAGGGAATATGGGGAGAAACAGCTAAAATTAAAGGCTGTTTGAGTAGTATGGGATTCTAATACAGTAGAAGTGCTACCCCCTCCTCTCTCTCTCTCTCTCTCTCTCTCTCTCTCTCTCTCTCTCTATCTGTATATATATATATATATATATATATATAATATATATATATATATAAGATTTCTAAATAATGGGGGAGACAGAGCCCCAACTGGACAGCTCTTGTTACCAAATGAAGCTTCCAGTACCGGGATTGGGTTACATTTAATTGAGTTGTTGGGCAAAGGGTCAATGGGACCCCTTTAAATAAATCTTTAACAATTTGTTTTTAAAAAACTGACATTTTAAAAAAATCCAATGAAAACAAATATATTTTATACTCTACACTTGAACTTTGAGAGATCTTGACATCACATAGATGGACTCTGATTCTAGTCCAGACTTTAGTAACACATGATCCGTATTTTGCGTTCCATTTCGTAAGTGTTGATAGATAATTCTAGAATGTAGGAGATGAAAAAGGTTGGGGAGTCATAAGTAACCCCTTGTCTCCAAGACCAAGCAAGCTCCCATTTCTTCATTTGTTCCTTGGTTTCATCTAGGAGCTAAGATCCCCAAAGCAGCTTTAGATGAAGTCACAACCAAACATTTTTCTACAGCCTTATTAGCTGCCAAACACATGGCAAACTATGAGGGGGAGTTTTTGACATGCTTCAGGGACTCTTTTATTCGTTTTATAATCATTTTAAAGCAACTATTATGGCTGGGGGTAGTGGATCACTGATAGCTTGCCCAGATTACACAAGGCCCAGAATCAGATCTCCCCTCACTGCAATAAATAAATAAACCAATTACTATATGCCAAAAATTATTGGTAGAGAGGTAAATAGTATGCTAGGTATAGAGCACTTTAGTAAAGAATCTAGCTCTTGGTCACTTCGATTTGAAAAATAGTATTGTTCATATATTCAGAGGTGATGAAATTGACATACTACCTATAATTAGCTAAAATTAAAATTATAAGAAAATGCCAACTCATTCATTTCCACAATGATTTAGATAATTTAGAATGCTTCTAGTCAGACCTGTCTCTAACATTTGTGGGGTCAGAGCAAGAGCATAAAATGGAGGCCCATGTATTATAAGCCTATGAATTTGAAAGTTAGAAATTTATACATGTATGTATGCATACATTACTATATGTAACCATTATCATAACTTGACAAATTATGGGTAATGTAGGAGGCCAAATGGCTTGTCAGAAAGATGAGAAGAGAAGCTAAAGCTCCTTTTCTGTCTATATCACAGGATGGAACTAGACCAACCCTCAGCTTTTAGTCAGTCCTCCTGATAAAAGTCTCTGTTCATCCATCTCCTTGTGTCTAGAGATATGCCATTCTGCAGCAGCAGGATTTTTACCTGAGGTGACCCTAAGGAAGAAGCTAAAAATGCCCAAGAAGAAGTTCAAGACATGTGGGCAGATAACTCTAGAATATTGTAGAAGGGGTATGGGGTCTCTAGAT
The DNA here is from genome assembly GCA_026225945.1 of Cricetomys ansorgei. Lineage (NCBI taxonomy): Eukaryota > Metazoa > Chordata > Mammalia > Rodentia > Nesomyidae > Cricetomys > Cricetomys ansorgei. The sequence continues at coordinate 942,858 of JAMJFZ010003399.1, forward strand.
GTATACTTCACCCTTTTGACCCATGGACTTCTCAGAGAATGAAAGTCAAAGAAAGACCCTTCAACAAGAAATCCATCATCATGATTCAGAATATCCTCTGCCCACTAGTGAGGTACTAAGAAGGCAAACTGCTGACTTAGTACAAAAAGAAAACAATTCAACAGAGCTTTGGAGGTGAGGCTTAGTTCATCATATCTCTTAACAACTCCCAGCCTAACAGAGGATACGTGGCCCTTAGATTCAGGTGTGTGTCTCTTGTGTTGGTACTAACATACTTTGATCCCACTAATTTCATTTTCTCTGAGGGCCAGTGGCTGCAAAGTCTCCCTGCAGACTGAGAGAATACATGAGGCTCACCATATGAGGCTGCTTGGCACAAAGAGAAAGGCCTTATATTTATTTTCTTCAACTCCTCAGATGATTTTAAAGCCAAGTTCTATGGGGCATTCTCCCTATTGTCCCCTAAACTGTGCCATGCAGAGGATCCTCTCTTAATGGTATTCAAATTACTTGGCAAAAAAAGTGAATCAGGCTGAGTGTAGCCAGGGAAACATTATGTGCTGTGGATAAAATGATTTATCATAGAAACTAGTCCTGGCATCATTGACAGAGGGACAGGGGGTAGAAGTTCAGGAGGGCATAGGAGGATGTAAGAAGCTAACCACCATTAGTCTGAGAAAACCCAACACATCCAGCTTTGGCAGAAAAGAAGCAAGTGAGTGGGTCAGAACACCTGTAGGAAGCTGCTCCTACCTCTGTGGGCCTGGGGTTGCTATAGATCAGGAATCAACAGTTGGAAAGAAGACCTGCCACAGAGAGAAGATCTAGGATAAGCTGGGAGCTGATGTCACTTTCACCACTCTAATTCATGTCCTTCAGGGAAGGGGATCCCAGGAATGTAATTCCAGTGACCAAGCTGGCACTTGGGATCTCATGTACTACACTAGGAAACTCATGGGAGAATCTCCTGTCAGAACTCAACTGGCAACTAGCATTGTACCCAGAGAAGGTACAGGATAAGCTCACGGAGAGAAAGGCTAAAAAGGATCCTTTAACAGATCCAGCAGGAGTACTGTTCTGGAAATTAGAATATTGGGAAAGCTACTAAGAGCTTTCCTACTGGGATGGGCCTGAGACATCATTTCTTTGACTCAGGATAACTGCTTTCAGCCTGAATTGAGAGGTACGAGTCAGCAGCCAAAATTCCCATAGTATTTTGGTACAATGTTACAGAAGTTTATTTCTAGTTATGTTTAAAATGATTGTTTTGTGCATTGTTGAGGGAAGGGCTGCCTGGGTCTTGGCATTTTATATTGTCTGCAGGTGTTGGCTTTATGTAAAAGATATTTGTTTCCTTATAATCTGCACATGGATCAAGGTTCCACTGTCCAGAATGGCACTTGCTGTGACATGTGGTTCCCTCTGCTGAGGTCTGGCAGGATTTGCAGATATGAAACCCTCTCCTTGTCTTTACTACCGAGTGACACAGCAGTGTACTGCTATAGTACAACCTTAAAAATATAGTATAATATCTTAAAAGAAACCTTTTATCCATTAGGCCCAAACACATACATCTTTAGAGTTTTTTCCATGCACCAAATCTGGGGAGGGGGCGGGGCATTACCTTAACACAAATTAGGAAGACTCCACATTGCTAAAATGCACCAATCCTCATCAACAGTGCTTACTTAGATGCTGGGAAGGAGATAGCTCCTTACAAAAAGATAAAATGCTTATTAGAGTCAACTACAGTATAATAAATGCTTTACTTTCCTATTTAAAGAAAGCTCAAGGTGTGGGGTACTTTTTAATCTTTGGAGTGGAAACAAGAAAGAAAACGTTTGTCATTCCAGGAGCATAATCAGTTGAGCCAGCACACAATGACATAGTTAATTCACCAACTGAATTTGTTGCCATAGCTCTAGGGAGGGACAGGGTAGATCAAACAATGGCCTTTTTTACAACTGCAGCTTTCACCACAACCTGCCAGTCCCCATACCACAGCCATCAGAGCACTAGTCCAGAGCACAGCAATTGCCAATGAACAGAAGCCCGGAGGAGACAAGAGGACGCTTGTGGCAAATCAAATAAAGCAAAAACACTGGACAGCTTGAATCTCTTCTTATCCAATAAACTAGATACTCCTAGTCCCTTGGAGCTTATCTGTCAACACTGGGCATAGCAAACTGCCTTGACCTTTAGCCAAGTGTCTCGAATACGTCTAGAGCCACAAAAAATTTTCCCCAAGACTCAAAAGAACTTCGTAAGGGGAGAAGACCATAGAGACAAAAGAAGGACGGGAACGAACATAGTAAGACACCAGAAATGCATCATGGACAAGGACAACTACACTCCAAATTCTCACGCAAGGTAATGCCAATGCTTTCTTCTTTGTTTTTGCTTCTTAAAGTATCAAAGTTATGTGACAGACCTGTGTCACATTCAGACTGAAAATGAAAGTAATATCCCCTCCATTTTGAAATGATTTTTTAAAAGGAGAAACAGAATGTGGCCAATGTTTGTTTCTCTTTCCTCTTAAACATTTTTGTAAGATCCTTGGATAGATTTAGACAATAGAAAAAAACTTGCTTTCTAGAAAAAAGCCAGGGAAATTGTTACGGTGGTGATTCATGCCATTAATCCCAGTACTCAGGAGACTGGGGCAGAAGGATTACATGTTCAAGGCCAGTCTGAGTTAAATAGCAAAATTCTCATTAAGAAAAGTAAAGTCAGGGGCTGGGCTTGTAGCTGAGTGTAGAATGTATGCTTAACACACATGAGGCTCTGGGACCAATCCCCAAATCCATACCCCAAATATAGGTTAAAAAGTCAAATAGGTATGAAGAAATGTAGGTAGCTCTGAGTCAAAAAAAAAAAAAAAAAAGGATGCCTAGAGAGCTGGGGATATTGGAAAAATAATTTAACAAAATGTTCATTATCCTCTAAAGTGATAGCTTTTCCTAGTGGACATGTCATAAGATCTTGATCTTTTTTGAGGTGAAGTCTTACTAATATCCCAAGTTGGACTTAATTTCACTATGTAACAAAGGCTGGCCTCAGACTCACAATCCCCTTGTCTCTGCCTCCCAAAGGCTGGGACTACAGGTGTGCCTCACCACAGTGGTTCTTACCCAGTCTCTGAGATATATGTTATTTATATCTTCACTTTTAATTGAGAATTGAAGTTTCTAGAAAATTAAGTAAATTGTCCAAATAGTAAAGGGAGACTGGATCTTAGGATCCAATTTCCATTAAAAACAAAACAAAAAAAACCAAAAAACTATCTTACCAAAGAAGACAGCTACTAGCTAAACAAAAACAAAAACAAAACAAAAAAATTATCTTACTAAAGAAGCCAGCTACTAGCTATACACAGCTATTTAAATTTATTTTATTTATTTTAACTTTATGTGCATGTGTGTGTACCTAAGTGTATGTACGTGCATCACATGTGTGAAGGTGTCCACAGACGTCAGAAGAGGTACTAGCTCCCCTAGAATTGGGCTATAGATGGATGTAGGCTACCATATAGGTGCTGGGAACTGAACCAAGGCCTTTTTTAAGAGCAATAAGTGGTGGCTCTTAACCCCTAAGCCATCTCTCCAGCCCTAACTCTTTAAATTTAAGTTAATTAAATTAAATATAAGTTAAAATTCAATTCCTCACCTGCCCTAGCCACATCTCAAGTGCTCAGTTGCTACATTATAGCTCGTGAGACTATCTTTATTTGAACAATGCAATTATAATTCATTCCACAATCACAGAAAGGTCTATTAAATAGTAAGGCTTTAAACTCTATACTTCTTTTAGATATGTTGATCCATGTTCTGAAAACATATTGGAGTTCTGTTACAAGTAGTATGGATTTAAAATTTTACATTAAAATCTCATTCATTTGAAGTTTCCTCATTTGCATAGTGCCAAGTTAACTTTGATCTGCAAATTAATAATATAGATAAGAGTCAAGGAGACTGTTAAATGCACTTCAGAGACCAAAGATTTTTAAGCATCATCAAATAACTCCAGAAGCACTCACTTAGTTGCAAGCAATTGATATGATAATTACACATCATTTTTATTTATTCATTAAAATAGGGATCCCCTAAGGTGCCCTTGTAGAGAATAATGTGGTTAGCCTACTTATTTCTAGTAACCCTTTTGCTGTTTCTAAATTCTATGTAAAAATTATTTTATGCTACTGTTTTTGCTCTCTTCACTTGGAACATACAGTAAGTTGGTAGCAAAAAATACTTGTGCACTGACATCTTGACCAGTTCAAGAACAACTTCTTTCCATTGTATCCCATGAAATCCTGGAAGGGAGTTCCCATAGGCACAGCATTCAGCCTCTCACAACCCAGGGGTTAGATTGAGGAACAGGTCTTTCAAGATCCCACTTGCTCAAGTGGACTCTGATTTTCAAACAGAATCCATGAATCAAAGGGAAAACCGCCTCATGTTTGCTTCTTCTTTTGTAACAGTCTTTGCTCCAAGTCTTTGTGGTGAGATAAGGCTTCTTATTTATGAGACTGAGCTAACTTCTGGGCATTGGGAAGGGTGAAGAAGAGTGTGATTTGGAAAGTAAATTGGGTTGACTCCTTTAGAAGGGAGAACTGGATAACAAAAAATAAACAACTTCAAGATGTTTTGTTTAGAAAACAGCACTTAGTTCTTAATTGTGTGTGTGTGTTTGATTACCCTCCTCCCCCTCCTTCAACCTCCAGCTCTCCCCATTTTCCCCTCTTCTCCACATTTACCTCCCATCGCCACCACAAACACCCCATCCTACCCTTACTTCTCTCCAGAAAAGAACTGTCCCCCCAGGGTTATAGCATAATCAGGACATGGCATAGCAGGATGAAGTCACCAATTCCTACATCAAGGGTGGGCCAGGCAGCCTGGCAGGAGAAAAAGGGTCTCAAGGGCAGGTAAAATGTTCAGAGACACCCCCACTCCAGCCTGTAGGAGATTTTCAAGAACACCAATCCAGACAGCCATAAAATGTGTTTAGGGGATCTTACAGATTCTGTGTCTGTAGTTTCAGTCTCTGTGGACCCCTAAGAGTGCTAGTCCATTGACAGTGTGGTGCTTGTTCTCCTGGTGTCTGCAACTCTCTGGTCTAAGCTTCTTTCCTCCCATCTGTCTGTAATCCCTGTACATGAACTTTAACATTACAGAAACTGTGTATTCACACATCCTTCGGAAACTATGGTAGACTACTCCAAGGGTCACACAGCCTCTTATCTCAATTGGCAGATACAGAATCATTGTCATAGATTGTTGGGCTACTACTTCTTCCTCTGAATATTGACAGGGGAAGCACAAGCTGACTCTCTAGAGTGCAGTTACTTTTCCCTATACCTCATCCACTGTGGTCCCTCAAGGCAAGCCTTGGTGAGTCCAAATTCTCTAAAGCCTCCCTGCTCACTGAAATGGCCTGGTGATCAGGTAGAAAGACATGGATCAGGAGGTGCTAGCCTTGTAACTAAACAAGGTTTTCCTGTGCTTTCCAACATTGAGAGCTATGTGGGGCAGAGTAATCTTTATTTTTTTCTCTCATTTTTGTTTTTTTATTCTGAAGGAGCTACAGTCAGCTCTAAAATATCATAGGCTAAAGAAAATTAGCATAATTGGCATAAAATTAATCTTGCTCCATTTTTATAACAAGGCCTTAAAGTGTGGAATTATGTTTTTTTTTTTAAATTTCAGTCTTTCCATGGTTATTTGAACAGTTTAAAGTACTCTTTGGGCCAAACATGATATAGCATACCTATAATCCCAGCACTTGGGAGGTTGAGGCAGAAGTATTGCCATGAGATGGAAGACTACTAGGAGTTCAAAGCTAGCCTGGGCAGCAACAGCAAAAGCTTGTCTCAAATCCACAGCAATAATAGTTTTCTTTGTTTTTCCACAAATGACAAATTTTCTCTCACATGTGTGTACACACACACACACACACACACACACACAGAAAAGACAGACACACATGCTATACATGCACGTATACACACAGAAGTAAGTAAGGAATTTCAAAAATTGGCAAGTATGGCCCAAGACAAAGAGAACTATATCTACTTCAGATCTGTTTTTTCTTAGTAATTTTGGTTTAAATTAAAGGTCCTCAATCTGTGGGTCATGACCCCTTTGGGGGTCAAATGACCCTTTTATAGCAGTTGCCTAAGACCATTTGCATATCAATATTTGCATGATTTATAAAAGAGCAAAATTACAGTTATGAAGTAGCAATGAAAATGACTTTATGGTTGGGGGTCACCACAACATGAGGAACTGTATTAAAGGATTACAGCACTAGGAAGGTTGAGAACCACTGGTTTAAATCATGAATAAAAGCATAAGAGGCTAGGAAAATGCCTCAGGGGTAAAAGAACTTGCTATGACAGCAAGGGGACCTGAGTTTGAATCCCAGGACCTTGTTGGCCAGCTAGTCTAGCCAAAATGCTGAGCTTCAAGTTCAGCGAGAGACTCTGTCTCAAAAAATAAGGTGGCGAGCAATAGAGGAAGACAGCTTATGTCCTCCTCTGGCCTCTGCATAACACACACACACACACACACACACACACACAAATGAAAATTTTAAAAAATCATAGAAAATCTTGGGTTTTTTTGTAGGAAGTATGATAGAGATTGAACTTGAGGCCTTGAACCATACTATCTACCATTGAACTACATGCCTCCAAACCCTAAACCAATCTCTAAGTATTTGTTCTACATATTCTTGAAAGTGGAGATTATCTTATTCATCTGGAATCATGGCTTCTAGTAATGCTTAGCAAATTTTTGTTAAATAAGTAAAAGGAATCTAAATCGCTGTTTATCCTAGATATTTTTTTCTTGCCCAGGAAGATTCTGAAGTTTCTCCATGTAAGGTAATCTCAAGATCATTCAGGACAAAGAATCTGTTATAACGCAGCCTTTGAGGCATGGTTCAATGTTAACTAGACTGTAACCCCTAAATTGATTGACATTAACATTATCACCAATAACAAAAATACTGAGATTGTTGTTTTTACAAGGCTCTCCTCCTCAAATCCTGTGTAATTCCAAAGGTTGCCATAGGAGTATAATGTCTCAAGGCTACTACAGAGGGTAAGCTCACCTAGGCTCACCCTTTTACAACTCCTGCTCAGCTTTCCCAGAGGGTAGGGGCTAGACCAGCCTCCAAGAGAGAGGGATAAGACTTGTACATATATGTATCCCATGTGGCTGCTACACCTTTGTCTATGGTGGCAATTGAAGTACTTTTTTGGAAACATTCTTGCTAGGTGGCCCAGACTGGCCTCAAACTGTCAATCCTCCAAGCCTCCTGCTAGGATAACTCACATGCACCATCATGCCCAGCTTGAAGGACTTTCTTAAAACCATCACACAAATAATTCACAATAATGTCCATCAAAGTTTTGTAGGATTTTCTCCATTATACAAAGTTGGAGAGAGTTGCAATCACTAGGCACTGCAGTACATGTCTTCTTATCCTATACAATGAGATATAATAGTTCAGTTCACTGAAAAATAAAATGGTTACAAAGGAGCCTCATTTTGAAAATGATAAGTACATACATTAAACATCTTATTGAAATAGAAACGATATTGTTGATTTGCCGGTGCTTTGATTGAGCGCCTGATCAGTGTTCTTCTGCCTTGTCTTATTTTCATTAGTCAAACACATGTGCACCATCTACAGTTTCTGGTTTTGTTTTATTCTAATTGGAATGACAGCTTAAGATATTTCCAAGATATTCTGAGTACAGAGTCATCAGATATGCCTTTTGCAATTTTATCCCCTGGTTTTTACAGTTGTCTTGGCCTCAACAAGCAATTCAATGGCAATTTTCAGAGTCGTATAACCATAGCTTACCAATTCAGTTTAAGATGACTCTTTTTTACATCTTTTTTTGCAGAGTAAATGTATATTTATTAAGGAAAAGCAAGAAAAGAACACCTGAGAAAACAAGGGGCTTCCATTTAAAAAAATCTGTAACAAGGTCTCTGTAGCTTTATGCAGGTATCAAACTAAAGATCTTCCTGCCTCAGCCTTCCAAATGCTCAGACTACAGGCAATGTGCTACCATAATTAGCTGGCTGTGCAATAGTTAACTAGACTCTAAGAACAATCTTAAGTACAGTGGGCATAAACAGGTTTTAGGGAAAGCTCAGTAATAGCAAAAGTACCTAGTGATCTAGAGAAGCTTGTCTACTAGCTGGAAACCTTCAGAGAACTCTTAGGATTCCTGAATGAAATAGCCAGCATCATTGGTTAGTTTTGCAAGTTGGTTTAAATTGGCAGTTACTTAAGGGAGCCATGTCTGTTCTTCTTTAGGTACATACTGTTAAGAGACCAATAATCAGGCAAGACAGAAATATTTTTGTGTCTGACTTCTACCCCTCAGGTCTACTGTATTATTTACTTAGAACCTATATATACTTTGTGGTAGGTACCTAGGAGATGCAAAGACACATTTTAAGAGTTTATTTTCACATTTAAAGATACACTGTGAGTTGAATACATATTTAACCTCTTTCTTTTTGGGCACATAGCATTATGGACCTCAGCTCCAAGTTTCTTGACTTTATAATAGGGATGGAGGGCAAATGTTACATAATGGTTTCTATTTAATAGTGACCTTGTATGTAGCCAGTAACTAAATGGAAATTACATTTTTTTCCCAAAGATAATTCCTTGTTCTATATCCCAGGCTAGCATAGAACTAATGGCAAGTCTCCTGACTCAGCCTCCTGAACTCTAGGAATAATAAGTGTACACTACTACTCCTGGATGAGATGGGTTATTTAAACAAAAGATATAAAACTCTTGTGGCAATGAATATGTTCATTCCAATCCTACCCATTGGCAAAGATAAGGACTACAGAGCTGTCAGGAGAAGGAACATCTTTCCACTAGTTAATGAAGAGATGCCCTGCCTTCGCAGTCTATTAATTTAGAAGGTAATCAGTGTAAGCTTGGAGTTTGATATTTGAAACTCAAAGGCAATAAAATCAGAGCAATAAGATTTTTTTCTCATAAAAAATGAATAACAAATTAGGGCCACTGAACCAAGGTAATCACATTTTGAGTGCTTTCTCTTGAGCATGCCTCTAATAACCCACTCATGTTGGGTAAGAAGAACAAAGAAAGGCAAAGTTAATTACTAAGGAAAAACTTCATCAAATAATTTTGGTCACTTTAACCCAGGGTTTCTCACTGTTGCTGCTACTGATACGTGAGGATAGATAATTTGGTGTAGCAGGGACTGACTTGTGCATGGTGAGATGCTTCAAAAGATCCCAGGTCTCTAACTATTAAATGCCAGAAGTATCCCTCTCCACCAAGTTGTGACAACCACAAATGTCTCCTGAAATAGTTAAATTTCCTTTCTAGGGCAAAATTACCTATGTGTCACCTGCTGAAATAATTACTACCTTCCTTCTCACTCTCCATCCCTCAGGGACTTCTTGAGTTTGCTGTTTTGAAGGCTCAAACAAAACATTTCATGTCAGGGTCATCGATACTTTCCATGGAATTATTATAAAAGAATAGACTGGGTCAAATTACTTGTCCAGGCAACAAGAAAGGGCTCTTTGCATTTCTGTCCTGGGAAACATCAAACGGAAAGAAGATCAAGTAAGGTATTCATTAAGGCACTCTAGTAAATACTCAGCCTATCACTAATCACAAGCCCCTCAGAGGCACTGTTAACCTCATTTTATTCCGAGGAAACTGAGGCTTACAGAGGTCAAGAAATGTGCTCAAGAACACAAAATTTGGAACTTAGTAATGGAACAAGAAGCCTGGAAGCAGTTTTTTGTACGTGCATGCAAATTGCCTGGACATGTTCATTTAGAAGGTCAGATACCTAATAAAGCAAGGGGACCAGTATTTATCTTTTTAAGATTTATTTTTATTTTATATGTATGTGTGAGCAACTACATGTATGTATGTACACCATGCCTGGTGCCTGCAGAGGACAGAAGAGGGCATCGGATCTCCTGGAACTGGTGTTACAGGCAATTGGACACTGCCATGTGGGTTCTGGGAACCAAACCAGGGACCTCTGGAAGAGCAGGCAGTGCTCCTAACTGCTGAGCCATTTCTTCTGCCCAAGTATTTATCTTTTTTAAAACTATCTTTTTTTGTTCAAAGCTATATATTCTCACTTGTAATGTCCATGTACGCCCACCTTGCTTTAGCAACACCAAATGTAGCCCATTCTGCTCACTCAAGAGATTCTCAATGTTTATATTATTAATATTCTGGGTGGGATAATTGTCATGCACACGTACACAACATAAGCTAGGCCAAGTTCTGGCTGATTTGACTGGGAAAAGTAAAGTGAGTCACTCTTAGATTCAGAGAGTTTATCACTTACATAGACAGCAAAAGAAACAATGGCTCATGTTGCTAGCTTCTCACAGCTCTTGTCTCCCACTGGAGAAAGGATAATGCTGAAACAAAATAGGCCAGATGACCTGGACTCTCATTGCTGAGAAGCCTGAGTCTGAAATTATTGATTTTGCTTCTGCAGCTCTATACTGGAAAAGAAAAAAACAGAAAGCCCTGTACCCAAGAGGAGGAAGGGAAGAAGTGATTAGAAACCACCTTGTGACAGAAAATGGTTTAAAGAGAGATCAGGAGCCCAGAGGGAGATAACCTGAAGGCAGCTAGCTCCTCATAGGTCTCCCAATCTCCTGGCCAGAAAGATCACAGGGTCTCCTCCAATACTCATATAAGCTGCGCCTCAAGCCTCTGTGTACTCCAAGGTCTTCATGTTATAGTGGAGAACTTCTCCATATTCTAGGATGTTTGACAGCATCCATACCTTCACTCACTAGACACCTGTAGCACTATCCTCCAAGTTGACAAAAATATCTCTAGACATGACTAAAATTTTCTAGGGCCAAAATTTTACCTGACTGAAAACCACTGATCCAGAGTTTAACCCACATCTCAGATCCAAATTTTATACAGGAGCAAATACATCAGTATATATTTTTTTAGCATTTTCAATTTGAAATATGAAGACTGTATTCGACAATGATTGCTATCTTGTGGACTTTATATAATCAATGGATTTCTTGCAATTGTTTGGCTAAAGAAGCAAAGCTTGTTTTGCAGAATTTTTCTACAATCTGGACTTTGCTCATTGGGTACCTGTGGTGTTAACATACTTGTTTATCCCCCCTGTGTTTCCTGTAAGTTGCTCTGAGAACAAGAGGTGTGATCAAAGTCAGGTTTTATTTCCCTAGAAGACTATTTTATAAATGGTCAGAATCACTCTGTAGTTGGAGTCATCTTTCTGTCATGTTATGTGTAGTTAGTTGTTTTAGCAAGGGCTTCTATTGTTGTGACAAAATACCATGGCCAAAAGTAAGTTGGGGAGAAAAGGGTTTATTCCATACACTTCCACATCATAGTCCATCACTAAAGGAAGTAAGGGCAGGAACTCAAACACGGCAGGAACCTGGAGGCAGGAGCTTATGCAGAGGTCATCAAGGGTTGCTGCTTACTGGCCTGTTTTCTTATAGAACCCAGAACCACCAGCCTAGGGACGGAACAACCCACAATGGGCTGGGTCCTCCCCCACCAATTACTATTAAGAAAATACCTTACATTGGGATCTTATGGAGGCATTTTCTCAATTAAGGTTCCTTCCTTTCAGATTTTTATGTATCAAGTTGACATAAGACTAGCCAGTAAAACTGGTCCCTTGTCAACTTGACACACAAACACATCACTACTAAGTTACAACTTTCTTTTATTATTCATCCCCAAGATCTCACATTAAAAACATAAATAATTTTAAAAGTAAGTCCCACAGTCTACCTTGTAGATTCCAGGGAGTTTCCACATCTCCCCCAAATGCCCCCTAGTTCCTGTCATCTCTCCCCTTACTCTCTCCCTCCATCCTCCCTCCTCCCAGGTGATCCCTTCTATTCCCATCTCCACCTGTTCCCTGTCTACCCACAAAATCTGTTCTATTTTCCCTTACCAAGGAGATCCATGTGTTCCCTGTAGAGTCCTCCTTGTTACATAGACTCTCTGGGTCTGTGAATTGGAGCATGATTATCCTTTACCTAACAGCTATAAAATCCACTTATAAGTGAATATATACCATGTTTGTCTTTCTGGATCTAGGTTACCTCACTCAGGATGATTATTTGCCTGCAAATTTTATGATGTCATTTTTTTAAGATCTGTGTAATACTCCATTGTGTATACATACCATATTTTTAAAATCTATTCTTCAGCACCATTCTTCCATTCTGGGTTGTTTCCAGTATCTGACTACTACAATAAAAGCCACTAGGAACATAGTTGAGCAAGCATACTTGTGGTAGGATGGAGCAAACTTTGGGTATATGCTCAAGAGTGGTATAGCTGGGTCTTTAGGTAGATAGACTTCCAATCTTCTGAAGAATGCCGTATTGATTTCCATATTTGCAGTACAAGTTTGTACTCCCACCAGCAATGAAGTAATGTTCCCCTTACTCAACATCCTTGCCAGCATGAGCTGTCACTTGTGTTATTGATCTTAGCCATTCTGACAGGTGTAAGATGGAATCTTAAAGTAGTTTTGATTTGCATTTTCCTGATGTTGAACATTTCTATAAATGTTTCTCAGTCATTTTAGATTCCTATATTGAGAATCTCTGTTTAGATCTGTACCACATCTTTTAGTTGGATTATTTTGTTTGTTGATGTCTAGTTTCTTGAGTTCTTTATATATTTTGGATATAAAGTTGGTGAAATCTTTTCCCATTCTCTAGGCTGCCTTTTTGTCTTATTGATGGAGTCCTTTGCCTTGCAGAAGCTAGTCACTTTCATGAGGTCCCATTTATTAATCATTGATCTTAGTGCCTGTGCTATTGGTGTTCTGTTCAGGAAGTTGTCTCCTGTGCCAATGAGTTCCAGGCTATTCCCCACTTTCTCTTCTATCAGGTTCAGTGTATCTGATTTTATGTTGAGGTCTTTGATCTACTTGGACTTGAGTTTTGTACAGGATGATAAATATGGATCTATTTGCATTCTTTTACATGCAGACATCCAGTTAGATGTTAGTTAGTACCATTTGTTGAAGATGCTGTCTTTTTCCATTGTGTATTTCTGGCTTCTTTATTAAAAATCAGGTATCTATAGCTCTGTGGGTTTATGTTTAGGTATTTAATTCAATTCCATAAATCAATATGTCTGTTTTTGTGACAATACCATGCTGTTTTTATTACTATAGATAGCTCTGTAGTACAATTTGAGGTTGGTGATGGTGATACCTCTGGAAGTTCTTTTATTATTCAGGATTGTTTTAGTTATCTTGGGTTTTTTTTTTCATATGAAGTTGAATATTGTCCTCTCAAGGTCTGTAAAGAATTGTGTTGGAATTTTTATGGGGATTGCATTGAATCTATAGATTGCTTTTGGTAGGATGTCCATTTTTACTATGTTAATCCTACTGATCCATCAGCATGGGAGATCTTTCCTTCTTTTTTATTGATATTTTCTTCAATTTCTTTCTTCAAAGACTTAAAGCTTTTATCATACAAGTTTTTCATGTGCTTAGTTAGAGTTACCCAAGATATTTTATATTATTTGTGGCTATTGTGAAAGGTATTGTTTTCCTGACTTACTTCTCAATATGTTTGTTATTTGTATATAGGAGGGCTACTGATTTTTTTTTAGTTAAATCTTGTATCCAGTCACTTTGCTGAAAGTGTTTATCAACTGTGTGAGGTCCCTGGTAGAATTTTGGGTTCACTTATGAGTAATACCGTATCATCTGCAAATAAGGATACTTTGACTTCTTCCTTTGCAAATTGTATCCCCTTGCTCTCCTTCAGTTGTCTTATTACTCTAGCTAGAAGGTCAATGACTATATTGGATGGGCATGGAAAGAATGGACAGCTTGGTCTTGTTGCTGGTTTTAATGGAATTGCTTTGAGTTTCTCTCCATTTAATTTGATGTTGGCTGTGGGCTTGCTGTAAATTGCCTTTATTATGTTTAGGTATGTCCCTTGTATCCCTAATCTCTCCAAGACTTTTATCATGAAGGGATGTTGGATTTTGTCAAAGGCTTTTTGGGCATCTAATGAGGCGATCATTTTTTCTTTCAGTTTGTTTATATGGTGCGTTACATTGACTGATTTTTGTATGTTGAACCATCCCTGCATCTCTGGGAAGAAGCCTACTTAATCATGGTGGATGATCTTTTTGACGTGTTCTTGGAATAAGTTTCTGAGTATTTTATTGAGTACTTTTTGCATCTATGTTCATAAGGGAAATTGCTCTGTAATTCTTTCTTTGTTGGATCTTTGTGTGGTTTGGGTATCAGGGTGACTATGTCCTCATAAAATGAAGTTGGCAATGTTCCTTCTGCTTCTATTTTGTGGAATATATTGAGGAGTCAATACTCCTCAATTAATTAACTCTTCTCTGAAAATCTAGGGGAATTCCGCACTAAAACTTGAACTTTTTTTGGTTGGGAGACTTTTAATGATTGCTTGTATTGCACTAGGGATTATAGATCTATTTACATTGTTTATATGATCTTGATTTAACTTTGGTAAGTGGCATCTATTGAGAAAATTATACATTTCTTTAGATTTTCTAATTTTGTGGAATATAGGTTTTTAAAGTATGACCTAATGATTCTTTGAATTTCCCCAGTGTCTGTTGTTGTGTCCCCCTTATCATTTCTGATTTTGTTAATTTGGATATTCTCTCTCCTTCTTTTAGTTAGTTTGGATTATGGTTTGTCTATCTTGTTGATTTTCTTAAAGAATCAACTGTTTGTTTCATTGATTTTTGTATTGTTCTCTTTGTTTCTATTTTATTGGTTTCAGCCCTCAGTTTTATTTTTTCTTGACATTTACTACTCATTGGTGTGATTATTTCTTTTTGTTCTAGAGCTTTCAGGTGTGCTGTTAATTGATAGTGTGAAATTCCTCCAATTTCTTTTATATATAGGCACTTCATGCTATGAATTTTCCTCTTAGCACCACTTTCATTGTGTCCCATAAATTTGGGTATGTTGTGTATTCATTTTAATTCAATTCTAGAAAGTTTGTAATTTCTTTCTTCATTTCTGTCTGACCCAGTTATCATTCAGTAGAGAGTTGTTTAGTTCCCATGGGTTTGTAGGCTTTTTGTTGTTTCTCTTGTCATTGAAATCCAGTTGTTTTGTTTTTTTATCTTTTGGTTTTTTCGGTTTTCAAGATAGGGTTTCTCTGTTGTAACTCTGGCTGTCCTGGAACTCAATCTGTAGACCAGGCTGGCCTTGAATTCACAGAAGTCCACCTGCCTCTGCCTCCCAAGTGTGGGATTAAAGGCATGAGCCACCCAGGCCTGGCGAAGTCCAGTTTTAATCCGTGTTGGTCTGATAGGATGCAAGGAGTTATTTCAATTTTCTTGTATCTTTTGAGACTTGCTTTGTGACTGAGTATATGGTCATTTTTGGAAAAAGTTCCATGAGGAATTGTTGCAGAAGTTTATTTCTAGCTATGTTTAAAATGGTTATTTTGTGCACTGTTGGGGAAAGGACTGACTTGGTATTTTGTATTGCTTGCAGATGTTGATTTTATGTAAATTCCTCATGATCTGCACGTGCTATCAATAGAACACCTGAGGAGCTTAGGTATCAATAAAAACCCCTGAGATGAGACATTCAGGGTTCCATTGTCAGTCTGGCACTTGCCATGATAGTGGTTCCCTCTGCTGAGGTCTAGCAAGGTTTGCACCTATCTTCACTTCCAGGAATTCACCTAGTGAAGGGAGAGAACTAACTCCCACAAGTTGTCACATCCACAATATGGATGGTGATACAAGCATGCATGAGTATACACACACACACACACACACACACACACACACACACACACACAAATGTAAAACATGTTTAAATCCATGCTTGTTTTGTTTTGAAATAGGCCCTCACTCTATAGCCCAGGAAGGCCTGGAAATCACAGCATAGTTCAGGCTAGATTTGAACTTGCAGGACTCTTGCCTTGGCTTTCTACGTACGGAAATTGCAGGTGGGTGCCACCATGTCTGATTTCCAGATGTTATGCTCCATAAATCACACACACACACACACACACACGATTTATTAGAATGGCTTATAGGCTGTGGTCCAGTTAGTCTAACAATGGCTGTCAACTAACAACAGATGGTCTAAAAATTCAGTAATTGTTCAGTCCATGAGGCTGGATGTCTCAGCTGGTCTTCAGTATATGTCAGAATACCAAAGAAGTAGGCTCTAGCGCAAGTGAAGGAATGGATTTTCTATTGAGAACAAGAGCAAGCAAAGAGAGAGAGAGCTTCCTTCTTCCATGTCCTTTATATAGGCTGCCAGCAGAAGATATGGCCCAGATTAAAAATGCATCTTTATCCCTCAAAAGATCTGGATTAAAGGTGTATCTTTAAAGTTATAAATTAGAAGTGGGTCTCCCACTTCAGATGATTTACAAATTATTTAAGGAAAAATCCCTCACAGGTGTACCCAGCCATTCGGGTTTTAGTTGATTCCAGATGTAGTCAAATTGACAACCAAGAATGGCCATCACAAGAACCTTATGGAGTGAAACAAAGATGATGCAAAGCTTTATTTAGGAATGAGCTCAAGACCCTGAAGTGTTAGGCCATTTTTAAAAGAATAGGACACATGTATACTGGAGAGGCTTGGGAACGAATTTTTTTTTTTGCCAGTACCTGTTGTTATCTTTTGGAGATTTACATGCCACTCACAGAGAAGAGGACCTCACGAATCCATTTCAACTAATATTGAAGAGCAACTTGTGCTGTGGTGATGGCAATGCTACTTACTTTTCGAAAGACTTATGGGAGATGTGAAGGCAGCTTTTCTTTCCTGGCTGTGGATAGAGCTCAGAGGCTAGCATAAACTTAGCAAGTGTTGTACTGTTGAGACTGAACTGCACCCCAAGCCAGGGTATCATCTTCAGTGTGTGTTTCTTGATGATGTTCTACACTGACATCTTCTGACTGAGGAAAATAGGAGATATATGGGACTTAATAAAAGCTTTTATCTGGCTAATTTGTATCATTAAATGTCATCCAAACTAAATGAAAATCTTCCAATGCAAAGGCTATCCAAAGACAGCAAACTGATCAGAGCGTTGCAAATGCTGAGATACTGAAGCAGTGTGCAATGAACCAAGATTTTGAAGTGCCAAAGCCCTGAATTTGAAACCAGTTTTGCACAAGTTATGAGACCCTGGGAAAATCACTTAATGTCTCCAAGTACTGCTTGTTATCTGCAAACTGCATACAGTGCCTGTGTCCCCAGACACAACTGACTCCATGATGTAGACAGCATCACCTGCCAAAACTAACACAAAGGCCCAATCCATCAAAGTCCATATAGTTTTGGGAAAGTCTCTAAATGTACTAACCTTGCCTTTTAACTTCTGTAGTTCCAATTCTGGCTAACTGTTCTTGTTAACTGAAGTAAGTCAACCCAGAACATGGTTTTTGTGTTAAAAAAAAAAAAAAGCTCACTTTGAGAAGGGCTTGGGGATATACTGGGATCCCAAACACCCAGTGTAATTGCCAGCTGACTAATAAAGACTTTCTATTGGCTTAAACCTATGTCTGAGCAATCTTCTCTTGTGAATAACCCACAACACTTGTACCTGATACAGAGTAGGTTCTCATAATTCCTAAGTATTGAAACTACAGGCAATGTATTCTTCTGAATATCTTAATATGAGATATCACATCAGGCTCCTGCTAAGGAATGTGTGGCAGGCAAAATAACAGAACAGCAGCCTCCTGAAGAAGTCTGTCTTGTTCCTCAGAACCCAGGACTACATTACCTGATATGGCAAAAGGGACTCTACAGACATGATTTAAGATCTGCAGGTAGGAAGAGTATTTCAGGATTATCCAGATGACCCAAGGATATCACTAGAGTCCTTCTAAGTGAAAGAAGGAGGCCAGAGATTTAGAAGATGAAATTGCTGAAGCAGAGGCTTAGTGTTTGGATTTCTGGCTTTGCGCATAGAAGAAAGCATGTCAAGAACTGTGGCAGCATCTAGAAATGGGAAAGGCAAGGAACCAGATTGTCCCTTTTAGCTTCCAGAAGTACAGTAATGTGGTCACGTTGATTTTTAGTCCATGGAGACTCACTTCAGGTTTCTGACTTGGATCAGAAAAAATTCAGAATGTTAAGATATTAAATTTGTATAGTTATCAACCCATTAACCTTGTGATAAATTGTTATAGCAGTTATAGGAAACTATATAATAGAAGATTCAACCAATTCTCTCTGTAGGACATTCAAAGAGTTCTGATTTTGTAAGACAGTCACATTGGAAGCCAGATCATTTAAAAATATGTTAGTATACAAATCCAAGGATCATAACAACAATGTACTTGTGAATGAAGGCATCTAACATGGCATCTGGTCTTGATTGCTCTTTTGCTTGTCAAATTCATCTGTGTCTCACTTGGATGGCCCCTGGGGAAACCTCCCAGGACTCCTTGAAGTATTGGGAAACTGAGTCTGTTGAAACAGCAAAAAGGAACAGAACCATGAGCATGGTGGGGCATGTCTGTAACTCCAAAACTTAGAAAGCAGAGTCAGGATGCTGTAAACTAGTAAGTTTGTACCTGGACTGCACAGTGTGACCCTATTTTTTTTTTAAAAAAAGAAAGAATATCACTGATTATGGTAGATAATAGCCAAGGAAGAAGTTGTTTAAGTGGGATATAAGGGAGTGTAAATGTGAGCAAACATTTTTGGGAATAATTTGATAAAAAAAACACATGTATAAAAAACCCACATCTATAAAAAAAAAACACATGTCAAAAAGCCATGAAAAGACAAATATTCCAACTTAACAATTATAAGCAAACCCACTGGAATGGGGAAAACTAGATTACTATACATGTCATTCACATACTTCAATCCGTTCATGGTCCTATGATTGCATATAGATAGAATAACATGTAGGGTTACTGAAGGAAGACAACAGTATACCTATTTAAGATATGAAGACTGGCAGGCAATTGATCATACCAGTTGTAGCTTTGTCTAGACTTGAACCTGGTTGAATTAATACTTCAGATATCCTTCACCTACTTTTGATACATTTGATTTTTTCTAAAAAACCACTGAAACTGTGACTGTGACTAGCAGTTGCAATAAGTTGGTATATGGCTTTGTATGTTTATCAAAACTACCATTCAATTTTATGGGTTAAGCAGATGAAAATTTCACAGATCCATGAAATTAAGCTATTAAGTGTAGAAAACTAAGTATTATCTATTGACATTCACTCAGTATATTTAGCAGGCAAGTTTTACACTTAAAGTGTGCTCAAATCAGATGACGAGTTTTTACCCATTTTTGTCTCTAATATTATGTGTTTCAGTCACATGTTAGATTCAAATCCCATGAGGGAGGGACCAAAATTTACACAGCATCTTGAGTGTGATGGCGGCAGCACTTGGAGTTTTGATTAAACTGCACTACATGTGTGATTATTACTTGTAAACAGATGATTAGATATTAATTAGACAATAAGTGATTGTAAAGCACTTAGAATATAAAAGTGTTTATAAATACCACCAAGTGATAGCAACAATAATTCTTTACTGACTACACAGCTGCTAATGTCAGTAAGAATGATTTTTTTTACAGCTAATGGCAACTCTAATTTCTGCCCCCAATCTCTGCTATGACTATAATAGTAAAACAAAATATATCATATATCTACTGAGTTTAATATCAGTATTTAGATAAATATATTGTATTTGGAGAAAAATGTATTTCTTTTCAAGACTTTCTCAAATATAGGCATAGCCATTATGTTCTGCTTTCTGTCCCCTCTGGTGCTAAGAACTTGGAGTGTCAAATTTTTTAAAACAAGTTTTTTTAAATTACATTTATTTATGTGGTGTATGTGTGTGTGTATACATATGTGTGTGTACATATGTCTGTCTGTCACTCACATGCCACATGTGAGTGGCATGCATGTGGAAGTCAGAGGACAAGTTGTGGAAGTTGGTCCTTTCCTTACACCATGTGGGGAACTTTGGATCAAACTCAGGTTGTCAGGCTTAGCAGTGCCTTTGCCTACTGTGTCAGCTGGCCAGCCTGTTTATGTTAAACATAAAATGTTAGATGAGAGTTTGTTAGCCATGTTTTCATTATATGGTAGGCTTTGTTGTGTTGGGTTTATGCAGTTGCTTCTTAGTGCCACAAAACTATGTTCAGAATCACTACATTTTGGTCACACAAATGAGTGAAGGCTAACTCTTATTTGGTTACTACAGAAGTTGTAAAAGGAAGACAATACATTTTAAGAATGAAAGAAAGCACTTTAATTCTATCTTCTCAAACTTTTTCTTCATAAAAATAAGTTTTGAAGCTCTGTTACGTGCCTTCCCCCCAGCAGCCTTTATGGATCATGGCCATGTATCAGCTTCATTCTTATCCGAAATGGTTATTTGATTTTTCTGTTATAAGTAAATGTGAGCACCTACAGTAAGTTCAGATATATGGTTTTAAAGATTTGAAATGAACTATATGAATCAAAGTGAAGAATGCTTCATGTTTTATGGCTTCAGTAGAAAAGGAGAAAAGAATATAATAGATGAAGAGATATACCTGAATCACGCAATAATTTTGTTAATAAAGTAAATCTAGTTATATTGAACAGTGAAACAGTATAGCTTAGTCGAAAAGAATATTCAACTTTGATTCAAGAAATCTGGACTTTTATCACTTACTATGTAACATTGGCTAAGTCACCTAATCACTCTGAATCTGTTTATTCATTTGAAAGTTTTCAATATTAAATTTTGTGCTACAATGATATCATCGAATGAGTGAAAGCACTACAAAAAGGGTGAAATTCTTCCCATTGTGAAATATGTTTATTACCGTAATTTTCCTGCCTGGAGTAGCTGAAAAGAATTTGTGCAGGGGTTTCATTGCTTAATATGGTTGGCTTTCTCCAGACTGTTAGGGTTAGACCTTAACTTTAGCCTCAGAAGCGCAACTGGGTTGTGACTCAAATGAAATTCAACAAGAAAGGAAGAGGTTATACAATCTAAATGTGCCTCAGGGGGAGGTTTCTGAACAACCTGTCCCAGTGCATTTCTTCTGCCTCTGGTAATAACAGATAGTAAGCCACACCCTTGTTTTTAGCGCCATTTATTTCTTTGCACTGAGATCCATCCACATACCTTTCTAGTTGCACATGTGTTCACCAGTCCTGCCTCATCCGCAGATCTTGATGCCTTTTAGAAAGTGGATAACATTGTTTTTCCTAATCATGAGAGTAATGTAGCCGTTCATGGTAGCACACATCTGTAATCTTGGATGCAGGGAACAGGGCTTAGAAAAGCCAAAACCAGGCTGGAAGGGGATTAGTAGTCATGGCCTTGGTTATACAGATGACTTTTGGGGCAATTAGAAGCTTGAACTACCAGGTTCAAGAACTTAGAATGAGTAAGAGTTTGACAATGGTGGCACAATGGAGATCTTATAGAGAGGCAGCCTTTGGTTTGCTGGGACAGAGCAGTACAGGGGAGGTGAGGGGATCTGCCCATTTTGGGACAGAAAAGGCTCTGGGGCAAGAGGGCTTCAGGAACCAGCTAGATATCAAACCTCCTATTCTATAGAAGGAATTAGAGGTCCAGTTAAGAACCATACTGGCAGCTCAGTGATCCAGAATGGCCTGGGAGTTAGGTGCATTCCAGTGTGAACATGTGACTCTAGCTCATGGTTCACAAACTAGCATTTGTCACAATACCTACTAAACCAAGAGTTTCTCTTTTAAAAAAAACCCAGATTCCTAGGCTCTACTACCTCAGTTTCTCATTCATTAGTAGGTCTGGGATGAATGAGAATGTCTGACAAGTTGCCAGGATTGTTGCTGCTGCTCAACATTTGAGAACCACTTCCCTAAGGCAAAAAAAAAAATTCCAAATGGAAATATCAAGAGTGACAATGACAACACTCTCATAGGCAGAAAGCGGCTTTTTAAAATAACAATGAAAATGAAAAAGCCCAAGTGAAGCTCAGGGCTTCAGACTGACTATATAGAAAAAGTTCATTGAGATGGACAGAGTTTGCGACTGACTGAGATTAATCCAGTTGTATGATGTTTTTTATTTGTGAGTTCATTATAATAAAGTGATTTTTATTTCAATATACAATGCACTGTATGCTTTCTCCATGATGATTACCTCAGTAGAGTGAAACCTGTAGCTTGAGGTGTTCTGTGCATCTAAAAGAGCAGTTGGAATAGGTCATCTCTAGATGACCCAGTGGTTGCTGGGATTTTTTGCACCAGTGGAGTTCTCTTTTATTCAGATTTTTTCTTATTCTTTTTGTTTTTTCAAGACAAGGTTTCTCTGTTGTAACTCTAGCTCTTGGGTCCATTGCTTTAATTTTCTTTCTTTGTTTTTTTTCTTTCTTCTTTTCTTTTGTTTTGAGACAGGAATTCTACCTCTCCTAGAACTCACTCTGTAGACCAGGCTAGCCTCTAACTCACAGAGATCCTCCTGCCTCTGTGAGTGCTGGGATTAAAGGTGTGCACCACCACTGCCAGGCTTATTTGACATTTTAAATTATGTCTAAGTACATGTGACTGTTGGGGAGATGGGGTAGGTATATGTATGTGAATGCAGGTGCTTGTGGAGGCCAGAGGCATTGGATCCCCTGGAGCTGGTGGTTGGTGAGGTGTCCAATGTGGGTGCTGGCAACTGAACTCAGATCTTCTGCAAAAGCAGCAGTATGTTATCTTAACCACTGGGGCATCTCTCTAGTCCCTGGAGTTCTCTTAAGCATAGGTAATATATTGTCAACTGATGTTAAATTGACAGGTTCTTAACAGTCAACTTATGTAATACTCTGCTGCAGTATTCATTTTTCTTTTTCTAAGGCTAGCCCTTTGTTTATTTGAGGAATAATAAAACCAGTGTCTCTTTACATTAGCAGGGCACATTCAAATTTGTGGAGGGTGATGATGTATCCATTTGATCCTCCTGGACTGGTTTTGTTTATTTGTTTTGCTTTGTTTTGTTTTTTGTTTTTTGTTTGTTTTTTTGAGACAGGGTTTCTCTGTTGTAACTCTGGCTGTCCCGGAACTCCCTCTGTAGAAAATGCTGGCCTCAAACTCAACTCACAGAGATCCACCTGCCTCTGGCTCCCAAGTGCTGGGATTAAAGGTATGCACGACAACTGCCTGGTGAGGACTGGTATTTTTATTCCATCCTTTGAACTAGTGTTTCTCAAATTATGGTCCTGATACCTGCAGGATTGGAATTACCTAGAAACTCATTAAAATGCAAACTCAGGCCCTATCTCAAACCCACTAAACTTGGTTTGGGATCTATCATGGGATCAGTAATTTTTATATCTAAAACAGTCCCTGGTGGTGATTCTGATGTTATCACTGCTGGTCTGGGACCACACTTGGATGAAAACCACGGTTAGAGACAAAAATGAAAGATTTAGAAGCACAAGAACTTGTCTCAATCAGATTCTTCCTTAGTTCCTTTTCTGCTAGACTTGCTGTATCCCTGTTCTCCACCCTGCATTCTTCAAATGCCAGCTCCATTGCTTATGAACTTTGAGACCCTAAGCAATTACTCTAAGTTGCAATTTCCTTACTTATAAAGTGGGGATAATAATAGGATCTGCTTTGGGTTCTTATGAAGATTAAGGAAGATCTAAGTAAAGTACTTGGCATTGCACCTGTGCTTAATAAATACTAGTGATTTTCTTTCTTACTAATATTAGACATGGTATTTCACTAGAATGAACACCTTTGCAAATTCTTTCCTTTGAACGTGTGTCTTCAGAATGCACCTCATAAACTGATGTTCTAGGACAATGAAAACACTAAGGCACATCATTCTGTGGTTTTTCTCAGATTGCCATGAGCATGTGGACGAGAGCAGGGTGCTTAGGAAATGGGACTTAGGACTAATAAAATGAGAATATAGGGATATAGGGATGCTAGATATGTGTACTGAAGAACAGATGACAGTAAGACTCAGAGGGAAAGACTGGCTGAGGGAGGAGAGAGCAGTCAGACTTGGGAGGCAGTCTGTCAAACACAACCTACCTCCTCAAACTTCCTCCTGTAGCAGACCCAGGGATAGACTCTAGAGTTACAGTAGGCCTTAGGCATCTGCCAGCATTCCTGTTTTATGCAGTCCAGAAGGCGAACACTCGGGTGCCCACCGTGAATCCCTGAGAAGCCCTCAGAGGCCAGTTGGCAATAGGCCAGAGTTTGGGGCTTTAAAGTGGCTTCTTCTTCAGAGTGGCTCTTATTTAGCAAATATTCTGACTACAACTACAAGATACCCTTATGCCAGGGATAAGGTCCTTTATAGCTATCCTCTCCGCAAGCCCTGGGGCACCCAAGGAAACAGCTTTATCTTATCTAGGAAGTACAGGGAGTCCTTACCAGGCGCCGACAGAGTCCTTCACAAATGAATTAAATACAAAACACAAAAGCAGCAAGTTCAGGCCCCCGGGTACGGCAGGCCAGCCAATGGGCCCCGGCCGCTCCCAGGTGGAGTGGTACTATGATGACAGTAACCAACCAGCGCGCTCCATGCAAATGAGGATACTGTATCCGCACCAGACGCTCCAGAG